>JAUMHF010000025.1:11151316-11288071 GCA_032359275.1 Microctenopoma steveboyesi | reverse complement strand
TCTGTCTATCTGTCTATCTATCTATCTATCTATCTATCTATCTATCTATCTATCTATCTATCTATCTATCTATCTATGTGCTGGAATTGGCAGCAGCACCCTGAATAAATGTATACATACATATGTAAATAGTATAAAACGTCTTTTCCACTTCTTTTCAGTTAAATAGGGATGAGATGCTTTTCAGTCCTCTCACTTTTTGAAGAACGTCCTGCCTAGAACTACCACAGTTTAACAAGTGGCCACTCCTTATTTACTGGAGCAGCTGGGCGTAAAGGGAATTACTCACGGGCAGCACAGTGGAAACTCATCTCAGGCAGATTCATCCTGTCAGTCTGAGGGACTTTGAACCTGCAGCTTTTCAGTCACAATCTTGCTCCTCTAACCTTTAGGCCACCACTGCCCCCAGAAACACAAATGCATGAATACTGTTTTAGATGACATATTAACTGGCACAAAATGACTCACTATTTGTCAGAAACACTTATCTCACTACACCACAGTACTCTCTAAACTAAAAAAGGAACTTATTTCAGTTGGTATTAAGTCAAATGATAATTTCACTATTAATTTCGATACTATTTTTTATTACACTTCACATTTCACATCTGTGATACACCGAAACTCAGATCTAGTTGTCTTCAAGTTTCACGTGGCATGATCAGATGCCTGATTTTCATGAGACAGTTTGACATCACTGTGGGCTGAACGCAGTTGTTATGCACTTTCACTTCTCTGTGCTTTCTCATGTCTGTCTGACAGGAGTGATATCATACAGACGCATTTTTATTTTTTTTAACTCATAAAGGGGAAGACCCAGACTATGTTGTTGTCTCTTGCCAGTCAATCCCACTGCGAAGTGACGTGTTGATTGTGACTATTTCTCTCTGAATAGTGTTTAATAGCTTCTTTGGTTTGTGCTTCTCTTTTCTCCAGAGCTGACGGGAGTGTTCTGTGGCTTCCAAAGGTGCATTCCCTCTGCCCTGGACAGTACAAAACTTCACAAGTTCCCAGCTGTAGCTGTCTTGGGAGTGGAGATTCACAGCTTATGTCTCAGCATGCTTACTCCATTGCTTTCATGTACAAACTGCTGGTGTGGTTCTATATTTTCACATCAGATCGTAGACTGAAAATTCCCAGATGCTCCACAAAGTTAGAGTAAATGTCTGTGTGCCTATGTGAATAAGGTGAGAAAAACAGAACTGAAAGACAGTTTCAAAAGCCTTCCTGTAAAATATCCCAACATCACTTTATCATATGAAAATTGCAGATTCATACTAGATTGCGTATTTTAGCAAAAATGCAAAATGCATCAGAAAGTTATTAAGATACAAATAAAAGCATATATTCTCGCACAGACACACATGCACATGTTCATGGAACAAGAAGTGTTTAAACCATTGTAGGCTGCTGTTCCCGAATCTAAATTTATGGTGAGAACACAGCAGAGAACAAACAAGCAGGGAAGTGTAGGATGCTTCATGCATGTTAATTTAGTCCTATTAGCTCAAGGGTTGAGAGAGTTGCCTAAAAGGAGTCTGTTGAACAGAGCAGAAATTCTAAAAATCACTTGTTTTTGGTACAAATTGTAACATATTATAGGACAGCAGTGTGTGAGCTGGTGCCACTGCTGGCACCGCTGTTGCAACTGGAAACTTGGAAGGATGGAAGGAATATGAAGGCATGCCTGACTCAGCAGAGTCTGTGAAGCGTGACATCGCAGGTACGGACCTCACTCCTCCTGATTGTGTGCATTTCTAGTTTTCTGTAGGTTAGATCACAACAGTGATGAAAGGTCATTTGTGACAAAAACATGAATTCTCTTCATTAATGTTCCACTCCTTATTTACTGGATGTTTCAGTAATCCCATGCCCCTGGGGACATAACAATTTGAGATTAATCCATACTTAATGGATATATGCTAGATATGCAAAGCTATGAGAACTGGGTCAACTGCCGAGAGGAGGTTTGTTTGTTCGACAGGCACCCAACGTCTGAAAAAGAGAGGTACACTTAACCGCAGTGATCAAAGGGTGCAAGGTGAGCGGGGTGAACGTTTGACAGCCAGTGCTGTTCGTGGATTGAAGATACTGGGGTTTTCATGTCATGGGTGATGCGATTCACAGATGTCACCGGTGCTCCACTAAACCGTTTACGTCAGATCACTGGTAACGTAGATGATTGCTGGGTCTTACAACGTCTCCTAGACACAAAAGCACGACTTAATCTCTGCAGGACTGCAGAAAGCCTGGCTGGGTTTGACTGGGACTATGGCGGGCTGGGATTGGATTGTCTACAGCTAGCTGCATCTGCCACACTATGCTAAAATATATTAAACTAGAATAGAAGAATTTTTTAGCATATGCTAAAAGGTAAACAATCTAGTATTTAAAATGTATAATATTTAGTGAGTGAAATCCTCATAATAGTAAACCTTTCGGAACAGATAGATTTAACCTGTGGTGGTTTTGGCAGGGGATTGTGTTTATAGATTACAAATAGTGTGGGATTTTAGTAGCCTTATGCTCCTGTAGCTCAGAATTTGTACATGATTTTAGAGCAGGTATACCATATTGCAATTATATTGCTATGCTTAGCGTTTAGACTTCAACGAGAGGTTGTTCGTAATATGAAACAGGTGAAGGAGACAAGGCCCATGAGTCACAGTCTGAGTGGCCCACACATTTGGAACGGGCAGCTTGTGCCCATATATCCTCCCTCAATGCATAAACCCTTCACATGTACCCATTTTTACCCATTTTCAACCAGACCTGGTCCATTAATGACTTTCATTTCGGGAGGCAGTACGAGAGGTCCTTTTCATGTAGTAGTGATAAAAAAGCTTTTTGCCTACAGTATGCTTAGCAGTGGTGCTGATCTGGGCAGCAGACCATGTGAAAATAAACGTAATTAATTTTCTGTGCCGCTGCAACTGTGGCCTCTAGTCTCCAGCCCAAAACTCAGACTCGTGCTCTGGCTTCAGTTCTTGGGCCTCGTGAGGTTCAGCCTCTCCACCTCTCCCAAGCTAACCCAACGAGTATGATTGATTCACTTTACCAGTAACTTGAACAATGGTCTTAGCTTTAAAATCATCACCATCATCATATTTTGCCCACAATAATAATCTGTTAAGTGTCCTCTTTCAGTGCATTAACTCTAACCTGATGCAAGCAGATTGGAAAAAAACCTAAACGAGGGAATATATCTGGTAAATCTTAATCTAATAATTCCCATGTGGACATGAATACATATGTAAATGAAGCTGGAGGGGTTGCATCGAAGAGGCAAACGGTGTAAGCCTGACATGCTACAAACATGAACCATATGTGTTTTCCTCTTTGTCTGTAAATGCAGTCAGATGGCTTTGTTCTAGAAGTACCCCCTAAGAGCTGGTTCTGTTCAACCCAGATTTCTGCTGTTTCCCCCATATCCCCTTCCCAGTTCATCCTAGGGGCCTTTAGGATGCTGGAGCTTTGTTTCCTGGAAGATCCTCCTCTGAGTGTCTCCAGCCAGATAAGGATGGTGTGTGTGTGTGTGTGTGTGTGTGTGTGTGGATAGAGGTGGTGTGGCTAGAATAGCTTTAAATATCTGTGACCAAGCCCAGAATAACTGCATTATGAAGGGGAGGTGAACCGGAGGAGCCAGAAGGCACAAGAAACCACAGTTATAAAGGAAAATGGATAGGAAATAGATGTAAATCCACTGAAAGACACTTTGCGTCTAGTCCCAGAAGCTGCAGTTTGGCTGGGGGAGCGCTACACGGGACCGACCAATGAGGAAGTGCTCTTCACAGTGGGAAATCGGGCTCATTGCTTGGCAGCTCATGTGCACTGCTGGGAATGTGACAATGACAAAACAGCGCGTTTCTTATAAGTCTTAATAATGCCAATAATAATCACTTTGCACTCTGTCTAGACAAGGAATGGTTAAATTAGGTGTGTGAGGGTGTTGGGACCTGGGGGGGGGGGGGGGTGACCACTGCTGAAATGGGTGAGTAAAGTGAGCATTCTATTGAGGTCTTAGTTTGGCTAATCTCCCCCATGTGACAGCACAGCCAGATTTGCTGCCATGGAATGCCACAGGCTGTTGTGCTGGGGACAAAAAGAGACAGAGGCTTAAGCTACAGGGGGGCAACACTCCGTGGTCTTGGAGAGCTGCACTGCCACGGCAAGAGAGAAAAAAGTTCTCATGATTTTCCACACACACACACACACACACACCCCTTCCTCTCCCCCCCCCTCGTCACCCGCAAAATCCGTCCACCTCTAACAGTCATCACCAGCAGCACACACTAACCACCAATTATGACACGCATACACACCCACATAGTTCTCACCCACTACTGCATCACGATTAGTGGTGTTTCGGGGGGTGTCATTTGACCCACTCTCTCTCGCTTTCTCTCTGTCTCCCTCTGTCTCCGGTGCCTAGAGTGGTCCCTGCTGTGCTCCACAGTCAACTCAGGAACACATCTGGTCCACAGCCGTACTGGGTACACAGAGTCTTCCTATGAATACCATAACCACGACGAGGACAAACAACACAGATCCCAAGGGTAGATCACTCATCTGCCCAATACTTTCTGCTCAATAGTTCTCTGCGTTCCTTTTTTTCGGAGGGAAAAAAGGACAGAAACCAGCAGGAACTGCCTTAATATTCACCCTGCAGTACCAGACTGGTCATCGCAGCCATCAATCCTTTAGCTAGTTTGTTGTAACCAGTTCCAGTTCAGCTCACTGCTCTCCCTCTGAATCCATTTTCTCTGAGGTTTGGTGAGTTTTGTGAATCAATTATGCAATGCTGAACATAATTTGATATGAGCAGTGATGAGGGAAATGGTATCCTTCACCTACAAATATAAAAGAAGAACAAATGTGAGAACAGACAAACATTGATTATCTGCACTTCAGGTCAAGATGATAATTTAAACAATATCTTGTAACTCGCTATAGGCTTATAAAATGATATGCTCTTGGGCCATTCATGTGTCCTGTGTCACAGATTCAGAGGCTCATCCCCAATCCTCTAAGCCAACAAGCCCTTCACAAACCAGCCAAATCCCACAGAGCCCCAGATCTCCAGTCTGGGATGGACGTGAGAATCCTTGTCTAGTTGGGGTAAGGACATGCAGTTCTGTCAGTGTCAACTCCACCCCTTCCCCTCTCTTGCCCCCTCTGATGCTTTAATTAAAGAAATAATCAAGATTTGCATCACAATGGCCCCCAGGGTTCTTACCATTAGTGGCCCGTTTGCCATCAGAAGTCTAATGAAAATGTAACATCACCTAAGCCCTTCTTCACAGATTCTCAGATTAGCTATAGTGGACTAGAAGAGAAAGCTTGAACTTTAGTTGGTTTAATTCTTTTGTATGATAAGCATCAGCCGCTAAATCCAGCCAGGCCAAATCCTCTTGAGAGGGGCTAAGTGGTCGAACTGAGTGAAGAGAGAAGAGGAAAGAGGAGAGGATAGGAGCGGAGAGGAGAGAGGACAGGAAAGGAGGGGAGATAGCCATGGCAGCCGTACCAGGCTGCCAACCAGACCCCTCCTCCCTCGCCTGCCTCCGCCCCCTTACCCTCCTCCCTCATCTCTCCCAGGCCACAATAGGCTGAGCATCTTTTGTGGCATTAACGGTTTGTAGGAGCAGGAGAACAATGTATGAGAAGTGAGGAGCGCAGGGTTCCCACACACAAGCCCGACATGTCCTCACACCCCCACCCGGCTACCCCTCAAAGACAGCACAGACCTGCACACAGCTGATTGAGGTCCCCTTCTGTACCCCCCTTTCTTACAAAACACACTTTCCTCCTCATGCATATAAAGATGCACACACACACACACACTCTTGCAAAGTAAATACATACATACACACATATGCATTGCTAGTTCAAAAGATATTTGCTCATTTGTTCATCACATTAAGAAAATCAATGACACGGAGGGCAGTTGTTGGTATAGATGCTTGTACGCAATCACATAAACTTGCACATGTAGTTTAGTTGCCTGGTGAGGCCATAGCTGGAGAAAATGCTTTTGTTGAGCGTTCACCTGATATCTAGATTGATTTGTACTGTCAGATGAGGGAGGGAACCTTCATTAGTGGGTGCGGGGTGGGATTGTCACCCAACTCTGCGTTCCTCCCTGTCAAATAGACTGACAGTGGATGGGGGTCTCCATGAATGAGTTCCAACTATTTGATTAAGAAATATTTGGTTTATGCCAAAGGAATTTAGAATTTGATTCAAATTTAAACAAATGACTTATCCACTGCCAAGAACTACAGTATGTAGGTTTGTATAAAATAAAATATTTAGTCATGGTGAATTCATCCACTCATCAAAACATCCCTCTTTGACCACAGGCCAAAATCTACTCAGGCCAGTTATTTTCCATAAACATTTGACTGAACCCCTTCCCTTCTGTCACTAATATTTTGTTTTCTGCGATCATTTTAGGGTTTGTTTGCTGAACTACAGAGTGATATCAGTATTTTTTTATGATGGTATATAAAGCAGACGTGTGAGAGAATAATATAGATATGTGAATTGGAAGAGGATTTATTCCACGCATAAAAGAGTTGATGAATTATGATCCTAAAAGTAAACAATGGAAAATGCACGAGTGTAATTTTATTGCGTTGGACATGGAGTGCATTAAATGTAACAATATGCTAACAGTGTACTTGCCAAGTTGTGTGATGTGTTCATCATATTTCAAAAATATATTTTGTGATTTTTTCTCATTTTTATATTTATTTATTTACTCATTTATTCACTGTGAAGGAAAGGCTGATCGTATGTTTAGCCCGGGCTCAGTGAAGTGCAACACGTTTGCACATACTGGGTGAACAGCTTCTCATAGCTCGTCATGCCAGCGTCAGCAGCGTCATTGTTAATGATATGTAATACAATTGGGAATGTGGTTTTTAAGTTAAGCTCCAGAAACATGTAAAATATGAATTGCAAGTAAGCGCTGATCCATCTGTTAAGTGTGTTTCTCATTTATCTTGAATCGTGTGTGCATGTGTTCAGAGTGTGTCCTTGTCATCCTGTCAAAATGCCTTTGTAATAGTGTGAGAAAACACGTCTCTGCTGAGCCCTCCCTGCTCTTCCTCTGCTCGCTCACACTCACTTCAGCTGTGTGTGGTACTCAAAGGATTCCCACATACCGCTGATCTTGTGCTATCAGGCCCAGTCAGAGGCCGGATCTGTATTGATTTTCAGCCACCTGTTCCAGGCGCCTTGCATCTGCAAGGTCTCTCCTCGCCCTTCCTCTTCTGCTTTCCTCTCCTTCCCTGCCCCAAGTCTGCCACCATCTCCCAGGGCAACTGACGTGCTGTGTGCAGCGTAGTCCATTTGTCACCAATTGTCAGCGTTTAGCGGGGCAATGATGTGTGGTGAGATGGGGGAGGGAGGAGGGAGTGAAGGGGAACTGGAGCCTGGGATGAAGGGGAAGGTGGAGGGGGTGGCAGAGCGTCCTCCAATGGGATGAGAATCACATCCAACCACAATAAAATGAGGACACTGCTCCAGACTGCAAATAAACATGCATGTGTGTGTGTACATTTTCCCCACCCAGTGTAGTAGCTGGAAAAGTAAAGTCTAAGCCAGGTAGGCACATTCCCTTCCTGCACGCTCTGCGTTATCAAATCTACGGCTGTCTCCTTCATTCACTTCACAGTATAAACGCTGTACATTCCAAATCACCATAAGCTGATTTAATTTTCGACAGGGGACTATTGAGTTGCACCAACCACTGGTTTGCCTGGGGATGGTATTTGTTAGCTCAGAGAGTGAGTGTGTCTGATGTCCTTGTTTGTTTTCCTTAATAACCAGAGACTTTTTAAGAATGTCAAGGGCTGGATGTCATTAGTGGGGTGCGGCTAGTCCCTGGTGAGAAAAGGCCCGAGTTCAGCTTACTCACTTCCAGCTCTAGGTCAACAGAGAAGGGGCAAGTTTTCCGACATCACAGCGCCCATCGCTAAGCACAGACCCTGAACTCAGGCGGTAGAGACTGAGAGAGGTGCCCCAGAAGGAGAGGAGATACCAGTGTCCTATAATTAATCTGTTTTCATTCCAGGGGAAGTGGTTATTTAAGTAGACTATAGGGTGAGCCCCCTTCTCCAAACATCCACGGAGCAGTTTATACACAGGGTGAATTGATGTTTTGAATAGAGGAGAGGCTATCGGACAGATGAGAGGAGGAAAAGATAAGCTGATAGAGCTGAAACCCACAGGAGATATGAGAGTAATGACCACTGTCTCATTTATATTGTCTTTACAGACTCCTGTGTGACTTTCAGATATCTCTGCCATTAATTTCCCAGACGGTTGAACACACTCTTCTAGCATCTACTTACTTTAGTATCTAAAATTGAGCATTTTACACTTTTCTTTTTCAGAGCAGGAGGTTGCGAGTACCGTTGTAATGACCAGAACCAATCTTAACACCAGCTTCCAGGATTTAGTTTGGCAGTGAAACTTAAGATACTTAAGACTTCCACCTCATCAAAATTTTTTGACACCTTCTTCAGTCCAAGGCTGACAAAGAAGCTCAGATTCTGTATGGATGCAAAGAATGTGACACCCTGATATTTTCTTCAATTTGCTGAAGCAAACACAGATGAAATGCTTTTGATATACATTCCACACAAATGGCTCTTTTCATAGGCTGCCAGACAAAATGTGTTGACTTGGCCTTGACTTCAGGTGCCTCCAACAATTACGAAAATATGATGAGTGTAATCTCTAACAGTTCTTGGCGTGTGTATAAGTGTATGTGTGAGAGCATGCATGATGGGGGTGTCTTGGCAGGTTGCTGCCGTGCTTGGTGCAACTGTGCAGTCTGTGTTAACGGAGCTTCTGCAGGGGGTGTCCTGAATGCACCAAGCGCCTTTCGTCTGCTCCCCTCCTGGGCTGCAGCTTTAGAGATCGAGTTGTGAGACACGTTTTGGGGATCAGCTCGTGTAAACACAGACTGACCATTCCTGGGTCCATATGGAACAGATCATCATGTAGAGAGCAGCGTGACGCCTGTCATAACGGGGCCATGGGTTCACATATATCCCCACACTAAACATCTCTCTCGCCCCCCCCCTCCATCGAAAAAAATACATTCAAATCTGTCAACAGTCCTTGTAAGCTGGCAAACGTGTTTCCAAATTTCCAACTGAAACCCTAGTCTCCCTGCATTGGCTGGTGGAGTTTATGAGGACCGGTTCTTAATTTATAAAGATCACCGTGAATAACTGCTCAAACTGTTACCAAACATTTGTGCACGTAGGAGTACAATTAATGAAGTATGAGCGCTCACTTGTGCCATAAAGCTTAGAGAGGCAATGCAATTACTGTGTTGAGGACTTGCTCCTTCTCATCATGGATGACTGGGCTGGGATTAACTCATTACTTGTTACCCCCTGTCCATGCAATTAGGCTTTGCACCACAATTAAGTCTCCATGTTACGCCCCACTGGTCACTAGACACAGAGACCTCTGCCAGCGCACCATCGCTGCTACCTCTTGTCTCTAGGCTGTGGATGATCCGTGAGCTATGGATAGTGATTGAAATGACAACTGCTGTCTCTTAGTGTCCACATAGTGTCCTATGTGATGTATGGTATTGATTAGATTGTGCACTATGACTTCTAAAGCATGCTGACAGCCAGGCACATGTGCAGTTGCTGTCAGTAACATTTTAGGTTCTGCAGGATCCTCCTGACATCTGCCAGGGTGGCCCGCGAACAATGCTGCGCAACTATCTGATGGATGTGGAGACCTCTCTAGGATGTCCAGCAGAGCTCACTGACAAGAACCCAATCAATCACCACCTCCTTTCTACATTGACAGGCACCCACCCCAGCTAGGACCTGCAGGTCAAGGGTTCTATCAGGGCATTTTTAGAGCCTTATACACATCCCGTAACAACAAGAACACTAATCTGATTACTCTATCAAGTTTGTCTTTGTGCTAAGAGCGTGCATTGTGCAACTACTCGTTGCTGTCACACTCGGACACTCATTACATTTTTGTCCATGACTTTACTGTTCGTCCTTACTTCTCCTTGTGAACACTTACCCATCCTTCAAGTTCATGTATTTATTTACAATATTTCTAGTATCCCATATGTTCCTTTAATAACAGCAATTGCCATACTGATATATCACTTACTGTACAGCAACTGCAGGGTCTGGAAAGTCTTGGATTTTAGATCAGAACAGCGTTTCAATCAAATTGCAGCAACTTCACAATCTATTATCTTGTCAGGATCTCATAACAGGCTGTTAGTGAAAAGCAGTTCTTTCAACCAATCTCCTGTAACATGATTGATGGGGTTTCAGACTGATTTTCCATTGCTCTGGAGACGCATCTTCTCGAGAGTCTCCTCCGGTTTCTGGCAATAGCTCTCAGTTGTAAAAAGACGGATGATATGGAAAGGTTGATGTTGAGTGACATTCACAGTACATGTAAATTACACAACACTGATGACAGCGTGACAAAACAGTGCAAAACAGCAGCAATAGCAGCATCTTATGTTAGGGCATTGAAAAAAAAGGAAAAGCACCAGAAAGTACTGAGGGTTAAAACTAGTTGCAGGGCAAAAAGTGAGTCCTTTCTTCCTGTCACTCAGTTGGCCCACCTCAGTACTTGTCAGTCATAATGACAAATGGCAGTCCATGATGAAACAGAGGGGTTACATCATCACTTCCCTAATGAGGCAGCTCACAGCAGGAGGGGGAAAGAGGGAGCAATACAGGCCATATGGAAGGAAAGATGGCTAAATGGGAAGAGAGGGAAGCCCGTTTACTCAGTGCCAAGTAGCCATGGTTGCTCAGAGGTTGTCTGTGTTTATCATTGAACAGATTTTAAAGTTGCTGTGGAGAACTGTAATCAATTACACCATTCTATCAAAATATCTCAAATTATTTTTTTCTTCTTGATTCCAACCTAATGTCACAACGAACTGTTCCTTTGTAGTGGTCCTATGAGCCTACTGGGGGCAGATAATTAAGCCAAGCCATGTGTATCGTCGTCTGGAGGCCATGTATGGCAAGCCATGTGGTAAAAAAAGCAAGAGTGAGGCGCATTTATACAGTAGCGTTGCAAAACGTTTAGCCATGAAGCCAACAGATGATGATAAAAATGCTGGCTGAACTATTACTTCTTCATACCCATTATACTGTATGACTACTTACGGCATTTGTTGTGAACGTCACATGGCAGCATTAGGAGCAAAGGCCAGAAGACATTCCCTGTGGGCATGTGTCTCTCTGTGTCTTTATGGCTGGCTTTGGACTTGGCGCTGGAGTCTGAGGGGGAGATTATCTGGCCTGTCTGCCTTAAGGAGCTCTCAGGGTTTGTGTCTTTGTGCAGCGTTAGAGCTGGCTGGGAGTGCGCCCACCGAGAGAGGGGAAATGTGTTTGACATACGCTCAGTGCACACGGTTGGGGAGGCTGTAGCAGCAGGATACGATTAATGACCACAGAATAAGATTGTTACAATATGGCTTCCCTCACCCCCACCTTCTTCACCGTGGGACTGTCATATTTCATGGACTTGCTTGCTTGTGTGTGTTTGCAATGCATTTCTATCTGAGGAAGGGGCCCTTTTATCCTCTCTTTTTGTTGTCTCTGTCTCTGTCTTTCCCTGTTGATGTGGGTCATTGATATGCAACAGTGCATTCCTGGATCTTACAGGAGAGTGTGTTCTCATGGTTATTGTTGAGTGTTTTGGCAGGTTAGACACAGGAACACCGCTGTTGGACCCTTAGCATGGTCTAGGTAGGACATAAAATCTGTGAATGTACGAGCTTACAGACACCCAAATTATTAAAGTATAACTAAGAAAAAAATGCCAAATGTTTGTGCCAGATTGTCGAGATGGCAGGAGGCTCCTATGAGTAATCTTCAAGGTTTGGGGGTCAGTGTCCAAAGCCTAGAGTGCCACAGAGGCGTGCATGTGCAGGGGTAGAAAGGGCAGGACAAAGATGAGGAAAACCTTAACAAGGTGTCAAACAGGCCCATTGGATCTTTGCACATGAGCACATGCATAGCTGAAACTGCACTGTGATGTTTGTTGACACGTCTGGGAGAGAATTTTGAAGTTTTCACAGCTATCATAGATCAGGCCGGGGCATGATTTTTCCCAGGGTTAGGAGACTCATCTCACTTGCTTTTACCCAATTCCATGAGGCTTGTGAGGCCTATGAAGGCCAGCGGGCTTTATTACCATGGCAACCAGTGGTTGGGAGAAATGCTAGTCTGAGTTTTATTCCAACTCTTCCCCTCTCATGTGCTAAGGGTTAAAGACAGGTAGGGAGAAACATGTCACCTTAAAATCCAACACACAATAAAAAGAATCGCATCATTAATTGCATGTAAGAAAATGACTTTATTGCACATGAAACCCAAACGTCTGCATCCTGATTTTTCTTTTCCTGATGTCTTCTCGGAATTTCACAGTAAGTTACAGAAAGTGACTTGAGAGAGAGAATGAGGGCTAAATGCATCGTCTGGCAACTCTAACTCCGCACTTGGGCACAGCATTCACTCATTTCTTGAAATCCCTCTGTGTGATCCTGCGATGTAGCAGCAGATTCAAATTTCTTCTTTGTCTAGCCGCTGTCAAAAAGACCCACTGTCTCTTTCTCCAGATGCATTGGCTGGTTTTCTCTATTCTAAATGTGACAGAGACAAAAGCATGGGTCCTGCAGACATTAGCATCTCTTTCTGTTCCTCTCTGCACTGCTTAAGCATCAATGTTGCGTATTATGTATTTAACATGTGGTGAACCTCTTTAGCCTCCCCATGTGCCCACCACACACACCTGTTTCCCTCCCCCCCCCCCAGCGGCTGCTGCAAGGCACCCTGGGAGACTATGCTAATTCCATGTTTTCTAAGCCTGGAGAGTGTCTCATAAGGTTTTTTGTTAGAAATACAGCTGCTGAATTAGGAAGAATTTTAAATCTTAACTTATGTGAGCTGTGCAACGTGATAGGCTGCCACAAAATAGACATGAAACAGGTAAAACTGACTGGAAGGAATGGGCATGTGTAAAAGCAAGTGTTCTCTAAATTTAGGGGTGCATAAAAGCTTCCTGCAGAGAGTGGCCCAGCACCTAGTTTCAAAGTTTTCCCTTGTGCACAAGATGAGGTCAAAACTGCTGATGCTTCAGAGGTAGTTGGAAAGCACTAAACTGCCTGTGGAGAAAATAATGGGGGCAGAGACCAGAACAAACCCAAGCCCCACTGAGCCCCCTCTCGAATCGGCAACCAATTACTGCACTAAAGAGGCTGCATGCATAACTTTGAGAAAGTGGCAGTATGGGGGAAAAAGTGATTTTCCTTTTGAAAAATATATCAAGTTATTTGTTTATTGTCTGGTTTCAGCTCAGTTTCAGAGCTTGTGCAGAGTCAATTTTACCCTGTTGTTACCCACTTATGTGAGCACTCAACTGTCTTGCTGCACTAATCTGTGAGCAAACCTTAAACAGCACATCACAAGACACTTGTGTCTTAGTAGCCTCTTTTTTCTTCTGGATCTATTTATTACGTTGAATAAAGATTTGCTTTAATTTTGAGGATACATTTCTCCTGTGATGTTAGCCACAGGCCTGGGCCCTCTGCTTAGTGCTCTCTGAAAAAGCTCTGCATGGAGGAAAGGAGGCTGGTGAAGAGCCCATTGACCATAAGACATTCTGGCCATATTTCAAAAACCTCCTCTCCCAGAGGAAAATGGCACAGGAGCGAACCGTATCAGTAGTGGGGCCGGGGGTCAACAAAGGAAAACAAGGAAGAAGAAACTCATAGACACACAGAGACACACAAAGGAGGACAAAACATGTCAAATTACACATTTTACATTGAGAGCAAACCAGTAAATAGTTGATCAGTTCCTCCTAGAGTGAGTGTGACTCCATGAGAGAGCTTAGACGGTGTGCGTGCGCAAAACTTCATGACTAACTGAGTTACTCTGTGTATATCTGTGAAGGTTCTCAGTCATCCAGGTCATGGTTATCTCAAAAAAGGTTTATCCAATAGCAACTGGACTTAGTAGGTTTCTAGTCAAGAAACCTACTAAGTCCAGTTGCTATTGGATAAACCTTTTTTGAGATTACTCTGTGTAATTAATTGGTTTACTGCCAGGTTTGCCACCGTCTGTTTTTCAGGAATCTGCATTTGTCCCTGACCTTTACTTTTACATGTTAGTTGAGGTATTAACTTATTTGGACTAGGATTAGGTCTTACTGGTTGTCCCACAGATGGAATGGACAAACACAGATGAGGTATGTTTGAGATACGGGGCCCAGTACTGATAATACTCACGGCTCAAAGTAGTCGCCACGAGAATCTCCGAAAAGGCACCGAGTTACACACACTCCTACCAGTGTGCAACTTCACTGTCAGGCTGATCTTAAAATACATCAGCTTAGCTTTGGCAAAGAGTGTTCATGGTTTTTTTCTCTGTCACGCAGTACAGGACGGACATGAGAGATTCTGATCGGAGAAAGCAGAGGTTTGAACTGCTCTACTCTTTTTGCCGCTGAGTAGTTGAACATGTCACGTGTAGACCACAAAGGAGAAAAAGAAATGAACCATCATAAACAATTCTGATCAATTCATACATGGTCACAGTTTAACAGCACAGAAACTCAGGCTACATGAGGATGTTCCACATTAGAAAATAATCTCTGTGAGGAGTATCTTTCCACCACGATCTGCTTCAAGGACCAACTGAGTTTGGCTACTTTTACTACATTCGGCTGTTCTACTTCCTGAGGATCAGTTTTGCTGACGTCCACCTCCTCTCAAACAACCTGTGCCTAACGCGCATGTGCACTGTGGAGATTTATGAGATAAAAGGAAATGAACAAAGAACAACGTATCCATGTGGACTGATTAACCCTCTGTGCATTAATTGGAAACAAATGGAAAGATTGATGGAAAATCTCATAATAAATGGAGAGAAATCCTTTCTGAAGGGTAAAGCTGAGGTGGTAAGTAACCAAGTGCATTCACTCAAGTATTGTACTTTTGAGGTACTTATACTTTCCTTTACATGCTACTTTTACGCTTACTCTACTCCACTGTGGGTGGCTGTGGCTCAGGGGTTAGGGTTAGGGTGGCATTACTGGTTTGATCCCTGGCTCTTCCCATTATTTGTCGACATGTTTTTTGGTCAGACACTGAATCCCATTATACCATCTTTGTGCGTGTGTGTGTGTGTGGAGGATCAGAAAATGATTTTTTTACAAACAGTCTATAAGGAACAACACATTTTCATTTCCATCTTGAATTGAGAATCTGTCAAACAAACCTGTTCTGTGGTCTACATCTATATGTATAATATCAAAAGCATATATTTCAACATATTTGAAATATACTTTGATACTTTAATGTTTGGAGCATGTACTAAAACTAAATTGTACTTGGGCATTTGATTCAGATTCAGATTCAGATTTTATTTGTCACATGCACAATCATACGCAGTACAATATGCAGTGAAATGCTTGTACATCGACCTCAGAAACGTAAAAGAAATAAAGAACACGAGTAACACAGTAATAAGGAACAGTAAATTAAGAACCATTTATGTGCTTTAAACCTTAATTATAACTAATAAACCATAGTTAGTATTTTTTCAGTTAAAAGATTAAGATGTTTTATTTTTGTGTGTTTCAGACGATGCATATGATGCATCCTCATTTCACACAGGCTAAAATGTATCTCATGAAAAGTGCGGGTAAACCTTCTGATTATCCACTGGCTGTGACATTCAGTACAAACCCACCCATGGCCAGCACTCACCTACCTTCCTCCCAGACTGAGCTGTGAGCTGGAGATCATGAGGCCTCCGACCCACTTAATGGGATTATGGTAATATAATTTTGTGGCGCTGACCTCGGGCCGGTGCCAGGTTTCTTCCACATCCTCAGACAAAAGCAGGGAGCTCACCAAGGGTTGCAGCAGGCTTGCCCAGCTCAGTCTCTTGGCAGAAGCCAGTGTCCTCATGGGGCCGGCACAAGAATGGTGGCTGCAGTGTAAAGCTTCACTTTCTCAGTGAGAAACATCAAGTGTTGACATTAATAATTATATTGATAAATAAATATATTTTTTCAACAGAGAGTTCAGTCTACTTACAATCTGTCCTGTAACTTTTTAACTGAAAGTAAACGATAATCAATATAGATCAGGAAGTAGGAAATGTGCCCTCCCTTTGCTCCTAATTTAAATCAGCACATAGTAGTTCTTTAGCTGAGCGTGTAGCTTCCATGGCAACAGCCTTGTGGTTTCACTTGTCTTTCCATGTGATTTAACTGGGGTTTCCTCTGCTGGATGTCTTATTGGTTTAGGAGCAGCCATTTCATGGACTTCACAAATTAAAAGTAACTTACTGTGGGGTTTGATTCAAGCTGCCCCAATGGGCAACCTAAAGAGGGGGATGAGGCACAAATATACTGAGAACACACAGTGAAGTTTTGAGGCACAAACATGAATCTGGAAACACTTCTATCTGTATATATTATTCATATCATTGTTTCATTAAACATCTTGATTTGACTTATCAAAGTATCCGTCTTGAATTACAGTAACACACGCACATAAACAGTTACATACATGCACAGACCACTACACAGAGACGCAGTCCACCACTTAAAAAAGAACTGTAGATGTGCAATATGCTCAGAGGGCTGCTTAACTCTTCCTCTCTTTTGTCTCACTTTATTTTTTTGTACGTTTTATTGTTGTTCAGTCTCCAGGGGTGTCTCACCAGATTTTTCCCCTTTTCCTTTTCTTTTCCTCTTCCTTTTGCCTTCAGAAAGACCACCAATAGGGTTCGGAGGGGGCAGACGTCTCTGGGGAATAATAATGGGGCCATCCTGGGAAAATTGCCCATGGAAAGGCCTTTCTGAAAACCGAAGAGAAAAAGTTGGTCTTGTTTCCGATCCTTCTCGGATACATTCATCAGGGCGCTCCTGCTGTTTGGTGCAGTCCCATGGCAGCCCCAATCCACTCACTGGCTGGGTCACTATGCCACTGCCAAGACTTTTTAAGCCGAGGTCAGCAGGCTGGAGCACGTGAAAGAAAGTTTTTTTTTTGCTTTGCCCTGGTTTCTTTTTAATCGACCGATGTATGAAAATGTAGTTATGCATCGAAATGTCTACTTGCAGTTGTTGTTATCATGTCTTTGGACAAGATGATTGTGTGAAACATATTGCATTTATCATGATGAAGAGGCTGCTGCTAGCTACTGGGCAAGGCTGCCTGTGTCCACAGACACAGACACATGTGCCTGCAAAAAAGTCCAATGAATGACTCACCATGGTTTCAAGCAGGGAAAGCCTCAATACTGATGTCATTTCCTTGCGTGGTGCTACTTTGTGGTTGCAACACATGACACATTATTCTGATGAAACACGTTGAAAGTGGCCGTGATATGAGACGATCAATTTCTATGTAAAATGAAATGTTGCATTAAATTAGAATTAGTAGAGGAACTAGGTTGTTGATGACATACCTGATGGCCTGTAAAAGTCTTACTCATTCTAGATTTTCACGGAACCTTGTTGTTTACATCAAGCAAATGACTTTCAAAGAATAAATTATCAGTAAATAGTGATTTGCTAGAAGCATTTTCTTTTATTACAAATGAATATTATTTTCCAAAAGCGATAATGTTATTGCCTGAATTCAGTTTATCTGAACTCATGATTGTTTTTTAAGGAGTTGGACTTGAAAATATAAACATTTGACATTTTCCCATGCACGCACTCTGCCAGCAACATGAGAATAAAACAATTCAGCAAAATGTTCTGCTTCATCTCTGAAACTGGACAAAAATGGCCCTTTGTTTACCTGGGTTGACTTGTTTGCTGAATAGAAACACTGGCTGCAGCTGAACTTTTAAGCAACATTTCCCATCAGGAGCCAATCATACGCCGCGTACTGTGTACTTAATATGTGCCTGTTTAGACCTGCTCAAACAGCATCAAGACATTGTGTCACCTTTGCCAATAGTCAGTTAGGTGGGATTTGTCTTCCTAACAACTGCAATGTTGAGGTTCGGGTTTTTTTGTGTTTCTTTCTGATGGTCTGTGGTATTTCAGGGTTAGAAAGCTCTATTTTGTAAATTGTTCTGACAAAAACACATTTCTTTCACGTCAGTTATACCTTGGTTGGAAGACAAATGCGGCGGCTTAGTGAAGTTCTTTTGTCCTTTTCTTGTGATCTCCTGATCAACCTTCCTGTTCTCCCCCGATCCATCACTTACCAGCCTCCCTTTACCCCGTTAGGCCCTGAGGCCCTGCTGCCCCGCTGCCTCGCTCCAGGTCTGAGCCACTGGAGATTCAGTGATGGATGTGCCTCAGGGGCTCTCTGTGGGAGGTGGGCTCAGGGCTACACACACTCTGACTTTTCTTCACAGTCAGAGGGGAAGATGTCAGACTTTGCATTTAAGCAGAGGCAGCAGAGTCAAGCCTGCAGGATGATCATTGTCTTGTTGTCAACACAAGAATCCTGGAAGCTACTGCATATTATTAAGTCCTAATCTATGCAATTTATATAATACAAGGATGTTTTAATTAACAGCTAGTTACTAAAAATAGCATTACCAGAGCGGGAAGAGGTCTAATGCTGTAGCTGAGACTGGAAACATATCTGTAAAGTTAATGTAGACCACAACAAACACTAAATATACCATTTCTGTTGTTTTTTTTTAAATTCACCACGTCAGTGATAGTGCCAGAATTTAAAACAGTAAAGTTACACTGTAAATTGTGACAACTTTTAACCATAATTGGTACTGTTGTATACATTTTAGATATGTGTCAGCATGTTATTGGTGGATTTCATGAGGTATTGTGCATTGAAATAATGTCTTTTGTTTTTTAGTTATTTCAAATCACACAACATGTGAAACCTTACATTTACACTAGTTTTTTCCTTAAACCTAAAATGCTAATTCTACGCTACACTTATTTAAAATTGCAGCTAACATTTGCTTTTGCAAACTAGCAAATTAATATCAGTCATAACAATCTTTTAAGATTTCTCTTAATGTATTGATGCATTTATGGCAAACTATGCTGTAAAGTAAAATAAAACAAAAAAAAAAAGTCCAGTCATTGCATTGAGATAAGGGGCAGTGGTGGGTGGCATAGAAAAGTTAAGTTCTGTGGATGTGAGGAAAGAGACGTCATCTGTGAATGGGCCTCAAATTTCAACAGAAAGCTAGAGTACCTGATTGTGTTTACACTGTCACTGATTTATTAAGGTCCACTATATTCCTATAGTAGTTGGCTAGTAATGAATAAACAATATTCAATGTCTAGTTTGTTTCTTTAAGCCATCATGTATACAAGCGGGGGGAGGGGTGTGGACATAAGTCTTCTCAATAGGCCATGGTAAAAAAAAAAGGACCTGTGACCTCATGGTCTGAGAAGCCAGAGGCAAAATTTTTACTTTACCCAATTGCTGCAGTGGGAAACAAAGACGCTGGCTTTGATTAATGCAAAAATTAAATTATCCGTGTCACATTAAAACAATGTTCTGGATTTATGTTGCCTTTTGGAGCATATAAGTCGGCTAAAGACTGTCCCAGAGTGACCTAGATGTAGTAAATACCATCTACTACTATATCCATACCATATCTTCTATTAGTGGAGGGAATCATTATAACTCGTGAATAAACCTCACTGACCTTTGGCTGATAAAAGACCTGCATGAGTTGTCCCACAGCTGTGAACAACACAGACAATACTAAGGAACATCCCTTTAATTAATGGAACAAGGCGATCATATATTTCTCAGTGTTTTGTTTTTATTGCAAACAATATAATACAAAAGATAAGCGTTTAAGACAATGCAATGTTTACCTAGGGAAACTGCATTAAGAAGATGACAAAATGAGAACTAATGATACAGAATATACAATGAGGAACGCAACTTTTTTCAAAACAAAAAGTATCTTGTTGATTCCAGCAGATTCTTTACAAAACAGCCGCTGCTTCCGTACACATTAATTCATTTGTTAGAAACAGAAAACTTCCAGTTTTTCTTTTAGAGAAAGATTCAACATGTAAATATAAGTAATCTGTACATAACTAGATCGTGAATAAAAGAAACTTTTATACGGAAACATTTACAAATGATAAATAAACAAATTTGTACCACATAGGGCAGCAGACTATTGCACTGAAAACGTTTCATATCACATAGCTGCTGCTAAATTAAGAAAAAAAAAGATAATTGCAAATAGTTATTGTCAAATAAAATTAATGCTAAAGAATAAATTAAGAAAAAGGTTAGGAAAAGTGTGAGGCTGAAGGAATGATAGAAGCACACCAGACTAGCTGCTGAGGAGAATCAGGTCAAAGGTTACTTCCTGGAAATCCTCAAGCCAGGACTCAAAGTCAGAACTATGCTGTGGTTTCAACACTGCAACGCCAGACGACCGAGCCTCCCTACTGTGGCTCCAGAGGCACAAATGGTATCAAGGCAGTACCCAGGTAAAAGCAAGCATTGCTCAGTTACATCTAGCAACACAGTAAGGCCCCTATTAGAGTTACATGGCACCTGCTATAGCATTTCAACACAATAATTTGAGCTAAAGCAAAGAACGAGAAGTAGAATATTTGACTAATTCACTGATGACACAGTCATATCATGGCCAAAAATTCAAATCTATTTCCAACCTGAATTGCTCATTTCTTGCATCTCATGGGAATTACAACAAAATATGTACAGTACAAAAATTCAAAGCACAATGTAGGCTATTATAAGACGGCAGTGTCAGTAAACAAATTCTTACTTCCTGTACAAAAATACAATAACTAGAAGTAAGGCCACTGAGGGTGATTTTATCCGGCTTTCCTGCTCCTTTAAACGTGTTAAACCTTCAAATCGTGATAATGGAGGATGATGATGACACTGAATATTATGGCAATGACATGAGCAGAACACATACACAGTACATACTAAAATATTTATAACCAGTATTTCCTCACAGAGGATTTTTAAAAACATATCTAAAAAAATATAATCACAATTCCAACCAATACAAAAGGCACTGTCGTGAGCCAATCCAAAGATATATTTTCAGTACTATAAAAAAGTCCGTGTTTTTCTATTGGCAATGAAGGGTGTGTAACGTGGCGGCATAAAGGCCACCAGGCAGGAGTTTCTGTCTATGCATGTGCTGGGTGTTGTACAGTCAGTGCTGAGGATACCGCCTCATGGCCTAGACAGCTGTGTGTAAATCGGCTGCTGCTCCCAGTGCTGTGGACTGTGAGTCTGGGGCACAGAGGGCACCCCAGCGGTGTCGGCGATCGGGGTGTACATCGGCCTTTGGCTGGGGCTGATGTAACTGAAAGTAGAGTACAAGCCGGAGCCTTGGCCAGTTGCATGGCTGTAGTAGGAGTTGGCGCTACCTTGGTGGTCTGAATAGTCGTACTGTGCTCTTGTGATAGAGGGGTAAGAAGAGGTGCTGTAGTGCTGCAGGTTGAAGGACCCATAGGTGACATGCTGTGGGGAGCCCTGTTGCTCGTTGTAGTGGCTGGGGCTCAGCTGCTCTGTCTTAATCTGGGTGGTTCTCTGCTGGCTCTGCTGGCCTTGCTCTCCTCCTCCACCCAGGGTGGTCAGAGAGTGCTGCTGCTGCTGCTGCTGCTGCTGCTGCTTGGCCATCCAGGCATGGGCTCCAACACTGGTTGCTTGGGAGACTGAGGAGCTGCTAATGCCGTAGTTGCTGTTGTAGCCGGCTTGGGCTGTGCCAGTCACCCCGGCGTGGCTGTGAGGCGGCAGGTACTGATCAAACTCATCGACATCAAAGCTCCCCATGTTGGAGATGACGTCACTGCTCAGTTCACCAATGTCTACAGCTCCGAAGTCGATGTTGAGCTGACGACTGGTGCCTTCCTGCATGGGGCGCCCCTCGCGCTTCAAGTCAGTTTTGCTGGAGGGGAGGTCTGTCTTGGGGGTGGTGGGGGGTGTCGGTGGGCCCTGGGACTGACCTGGTTAGAGGAAAGACAGTTCATATCAACACTGAAATACATTTTCTAAATGAGTCAGAGGAAAATATATCCAGTTTGTGAAATACCAGAAGGCAGCTTTATTGGTACCATAAATGACAGGTGTATTTGTATTATGGACAGTAAAACCCACTAATCGTTAAAGATTAATCATTTACAGGTGTCTGTTCAGGGCCAGGCCTTCTGGTCTACTTCTACAATCACTGCCACACAGTTATGAAGAGAAAATAGATGTGCTTCTTACCTGAATGTTCCCCGGGAGAGTGCGCCTCGCCCATACTAGACGCCGGAGAATCGGCCTGCTGCAGCGCCTTGAATATCGCATTTGGAGAGATGTGGGTTTGCTCGTTATCCTCAGATTCGTTTTGCCCGTTCTTGACAGACTTTCTCCGCCTTGGCTGATATTTGTAGTCGGGGTGATCCTTCTTATGCTGCACTCTCAAACGCTCTGCTTCTTCCACGAACGGACGCTTCTCTACTTCGTTTAGCAGTCTGAAAGCATCACGGGACATTGTGCATGAATGATAACGGAATTCAAATCACTGACAAGAAAAATACATCGTCTGTTAGTGTAGATGTGCTGAATCATTTTATTAGTTGATAAACAGCACAAAACAATTGAAATGTTTACAAATTCAAAGTCTACACAACTTGTGTGCAGACTTACCATAAAATAAAACAAAAATACTATTAAACTTCTCACACACAAAACTCCCTGAAGATGCAGGTGGTGGAGACAGTGCGCAAAGGCGCGCGGCGCCAACGAGATTGGAACCTACCTCCAAAGTTTTCCCAGTGTTTTGCTGAGTTCCGCGTTGTGGAGATGCGGGTATTGATCGGCCAGCTTCCTCCGTGCAGCCTGAGCCCACACCATAAACGCGTTCATGGGTCTTTTGACATGAGGCTTGCTTTTACTGGAGCCGTTCACGCGCACAGGCATGGGCACCAGGGTCCAGTCGTAACCCTTCAGAACCTGGGACACCGCGTCTCTGATGCACACGGGAAACTTTTCTTCCTCGCCCTCCTTCTTGTAGTCTGGACCCCCGAGAAGATGGTTGTCGGACGGCCGGGTGTTCTCGGTGTCCGAGCCGGACCCTGAGGGACACGGCGAGCCCGCGGAGTCCTCAGACATGCTGGGGCTGGGAGCGTCGGAGTGACACTTCTCCTGTTCTTCTGTCATTTTCAGGTAAGGGTCGAGGAGATTCATGCGAAACAATTACAGAAGAGCTTCTCGCAGCAAAAAAAAAAAAAGAGGAGAAAGTCCTTCTTTCTAAATCCAAGTGTTGCGCCCAATGACTGCAGTGACAGCCTGTGAGGGCGCTCAGCTTGCCTGGCAAACTTGAATCCTTTACAAGTAGAAAAAAAAACGGACAAAAAAATAAACGCTCCTTCGACTTCTGGAAAATGAGCAAACAAAAATGCAACTTGCAAAAGTTCGACTTTTTTTTTCTTACGCAACTTTGAAAGTGTGACTTTAGAGAGAAATGTGACTGAGAGGTCTTCTCTGGGTGGATGGCTGAAGAGTCTAGAGGCGCAGGAGGCGATCCCTGGATTTATGTTTGACGGCGAGCGAGTGATTGGGGGAGAGGTTTCTGTGGGCGGGGCGTAATATGTCTCCGCTCTGAAGGAGTCCTGCAGTCAACAGCAGCGAGAGCAGGGCTTATTTACCAAAAGTGGTTTTGCACTCTTTGGTTTCTATGAAATTTAAAGTTTAAGTTAAAAGTTTCAGAAGTTAAAAAAATAAGGTTCTTAAAAAAAACAATAATAACAACATTACAACTATAGTTAGCCAAATAATCTTTCAAGTGCAAATTAATTGATATGTGAAGATTAAAATGACTAATTCAACCATTCTTTGATTTTTCCTAAATTCTAGAGACAAGACAGACATAATCTGCATCTTCATAGCTTTATTGTTGTCTACTTATTGTTGGAACTTGTTTTATGTAAGTTCTACAAAACTCTCATCTCATAAAACTTTGTTTGTGCAGCTGTATAATCTGAAACGACTAAATTCTATCTCTGCCATCTAGATGCATCATGGTGTTCATTAAACGTCTATGAGGACAACATTCAGCTCATGTAGACATTTAAATGTTCAGAGCAGAAGATTGGGGGCATGTTTCTCGACACATTTAGCCTCTGCTTATTTGTGAGTGAATAAAGAAGGCCAGTTGTTTCTAATATGTGCAGCGCAGAGAAGCTGTATCAGCTCCTCACGTTGACCAACAGGGGGAGACAACAGTCCAGAAACTTGACAGGAGGCTTTGCAACCGGGGGGTGGGGGGTGGGGGGGGGCTGTAATGATTCCAAGCAAGAGATTCCATCACAAGACACTAAGACAAAGCCCGAGGATTTGTTGGTTCAAACAACGTCAAAACTGTGTCGTGAATAAATAAATAAATAAACAAGGCTGTTAATTTAAAAAAAAAGAATAATGTAATATAATGACAATGATAATGATATCAACAGTGTGTTTAGTAATAGTAAGACTCATAATGACAGTAATAATACAAATAATAATAATGATGGAAAAAACTAAGGTACTTATTGTAACAATATAATATAATAGGGCATGAACATATGAAATATTAATCAGACTAATATTTGGACACATTGGGAAAATGTGAAATCTGTTTACTTTATTTGTACAGTCAGTGAAAAACAAAACAAACATGTTGCAACATTAAAACCTTCTCTGCTGGCTTTGCCTCAATGCTTGTTTTCCGTGGACAAAGAGCACTTTGTTGAGTTCAGTCACTATAATCAGTGGGTTCAATTTTAGAAATTAACAGTCCACATATTACCATGGCAAGATCTAACTATAAGCTATTAATTCTTTATCGGTAGTTACATTATAACAATACGGAAAACTGTAAATATCTAAAACACTTATATAAAAAAGCAGATGCACATATGTATTTTCCTTAATACATATGTGCATAAAATACTTTTATGCTATATATGAAAAAGGAAAAATTATTATCCACCACAGACCAAGTAATACAAAATTCAAATCTACAATTTTAAAACACTAAGACAACACACACTGTAAAAATATGAACATAATATCCAACATATGACATGACTAATACACATTAATAATATATTCTGACTTGTTTTAGGTGTAGTTTTATACATATTTTATATATTTTTATATCTACTATATTGTCTTTGTTTAATAATCTTCTTTATCAAGACCAGTTGCTTTCAAAGCTAAAGACTAACATGTGGTTTAAATGTTCTATTATGTTAAAGCCTTTCAGTATATCCTAACCATAAATACCAGTTATTTCTCTTCCATGTTTCACTGGTCGACTGGATGCTGTGAAAGACTTCCTTGTCAGAGCCTCTGCAACTAGTTCACGTACAATTTAAAAATGCTCTTCTTCTAGCTGGAATAGAAAATTGTAGGTAAAGTAAGTTGTTTTGGTTCACCG
The DNA here is from genome assembly GCA_032359275.1 of Microctenopoma steveboyesi. Taxonomy (NCBI): domain Eukaryota; kingdom Metazoa; phylum Chordata; class Actinopteri; order Anabantiformes; family Anabantidae; genus Microctenopoma; species Microctenopoma steveboyesi. The sequence continues at coordinate 11,262,614 of JAUMHF010000025.1, read as the reverse complement.
CCACTCGATAGGCGCAGTTATGCTGATTTAATAACTGTTCAAAGTAACCTGACTCTACATTGTCAAACAGAAAACCTTGAACCGTTGTCTTCAATAAAATGTAACTTCTGAGATGCCTTAGCTCAAGACACAAACAGTTACTAAAAGGCAAACAGTACTGCAACACGTAGCTTGTAGTAGCATAGGAGAGTTTAATTTGATTGTATATATTTGATTTAACTTTTTTTTTTTAAAGGGACATGTTGTGCAGTGAAGGGGCAAAGAGCAGTGTTGCCACTGTTGAGCTTTTAGTCTGAGCGGCAACTGGTCTCAACATGCAGAGGAGGAAAACCAGCGATGGCTAACACAGAAGTATCAGAGGTGTGGTTGGACATGTTCGCGCCCTGCATACTGACTTACGGTTGATCAAGGGGGGGGGGGGACAGATCCTCAGAAGCCAGGCTCACAGTTTGCATGCAACACCCTCCTGCAGGCTGAGCAGGTCTTGGGAAACTTCTCAGTTTGACTTCGAGCAATGGCGTCAAAATTTTGAGGCAAACATTGAGGTTAAACTGGCAAATCATATCTTCCACCTCACCTAGCTCGCTAAGATTCCACTGCAAATGTTTCGGCAAACCGCCCCTTTTAAAAAAAAACCTTTACTATCACTTTAGTGCAGATTTGTTGTTTGTCGCAGCTTTTTACGCTTTATCCAGGCGGCTCATAGCTTCTTAAGACTGAAATAAGATTTTAACCAAGTAACTAATTGTTTTTACATTCAATTTAATTATTGTATTTTTGTGGCACTCCAATTTCATTGTACCCTGTAAAATGACAATAAAGACCATTCTATTCTATTCTAATTAAGATTTCAATATTACGAACGAGGAGATCTACAGTAGCTGTACCAGCTGTATCAGTAAAATGTTGGAGGCTGTTTAGATAATTTGTAACTTTGTTAAAATCATCTTAGTCAGGCCCAAAAAGAATTACATTACATTTCACTTTGCGATAAAGAGTGTGGCAAAGGTAGAGAACGCAGATGTGGCCGCTCACAACTGATGTAACACATGTCTGAGACTTTCTCCAACTAGTGCCAGCTGCCCTAGACATGGCAGGGAGCTGCGGGAGAAATAGCTGAGGAAATCTGCTTCCTTTCCGGCTGCTTCCACCATTGGTTGCTCTCTGTTTGTTTGTTTGTTAATTCATAAAATTGTCTGTCTCATGCAGAAGCCAGTTTGGTTGCAGAACTCTATCCTCGCCCTCTGTGAGCGAAGGTCTCATGGGGGTGAATGGGTGTCTCCAGGTGTTTGCCCAACCAACTCAAAGCACTTTGGCCACGGGTAACTGTTGACACATGACATTTTCTAAAGGGTAGAGTTTAAATAGGACTTATCAAGCCCCTGACACCCTCAGAAGGACGGGCTTATATTCTCTGCTCTGACTCTCTCGCGCCCTCCTGATATCCACACACGTAACCACAACAGGTTCCAGAGGCTTCACAAATAAGACTGAGGGGAGAAAGCATGCAGACACAACCTTCTTTTAAAACCACTTACACTTTCCAAAAGGCATGTTGTTAGAGTAGCTCGTTATTTCTCAAAGGTATTAACAGAAAAATAAGAACTGCACAGCAACTAAACATCTACTGTACGTGCGCAGGATGCCTTCAAAAATATAACCATGCAATTAAGTACTGAGTCAGCGGTTTGACAGTTGACATCGGATGTATTCTGGCCTTCACCGCTGTGACCTACAGTGTGTGGTAATTACTGCCACACTATTTCTTGTGTATCTTTTCCTTCGTCCGGACTCCTCTAGAGATAGTGCCACTGTAATACTCTGCACCTGGCCTCTATTAAAGCCGAAAGATCCCGGGAACTCATTGATAGTGTGTGTTTGTGTGAGGGGAAGGAAATGCATGCTCATCTGGGTATTCAGCAACATGCATGATAAATGTCATCAGCTTTAGACACGTACCACCTATGAGCCATAGATTTAGGATAGCACTTAAAATATTCTTCTGATTTAATTCCTGCCTTCTTAAAACTCTCAGATGACGCTCACATGAACTCGAGGCATTCACCTGGTGACCTTCTCTGAAAGCATGACTGAAGAGCACATGTAATAATTGAACTCTGCTGAGTGACCAAAAGGTACCGTGCCTTCAGGTGACGTGACCTCAGAGTTGGTTTAAATGACAATGAAACCTTATAAAAGCAGAGTGTGACTTCTTCAGGTCACTCTCCTGCTTTTCCAATCGTAGGGCTTGACCTGTAATTATGTCCTGAATGACAATGGCTCATTGTCATAGTGCTGAGAAAATGTTATGACATCACTTTTGGACATCACGAGTCTTTGCAGAGGCCAATAAAATGCTCGCATCCTCAACAGGGGTTCTCTCAGCAGAGAGCAGGTGACGAGAACAAAGAATGGACAAAAATAACACGTATCTCGTAGAAATGAATGGCAGCAAACCCACTGTGTAACCGAGAGGAAACAGCGGCATCTCACTGGCTTCTTCAGTTTGTACTACCAGAGTCGAGTGACGTATCGGTGCCTCATCTGACATCTACACACAACTTCCCGGTGCCACTGCAAGTGAAAAGCTCCCTCGGGCCTGGGTGATGTCAGACACGTGTGGCACCTCTGCCTGCACACAGAGACGCCTTTCACAAAGAACCTGTATGTGCATGGGTAGGGTCTACATAATGGAATATTCCTCCTCTCCCACCTGCTTCTATGACCAGGTGAAAATGAGACTGTTGTTGTCACCTGTTGAGTCAGAGTCCAAAAATAAACCCCTGTGTGTTTCCCCATTTCCCCTTCTACCCTTGTTTACATTCTTATTTGTTTCATTTCCATCATAAAGTCCTTAAGCTGTGCTGGACTATAATTGTTTATCCTACACCCACATACTAGTTTCACAAAACCCTGGTTCATATTTTGTTTGTCAGATTTATCCAGATTTCTCTCTTCTGTCGTTTTATTATCCTCCCACCTTATCCTGGCCTTTTCAGCAGGGCTCATTTACTGGGGTTACCGATGAAAAGAGCTATTCTTTCTACACAGTCACCGTGATACTAGAAATACCCAGTTAATTAAAGAGTGATGATATCTAATCACCTTTCAGAGGATAGCACCTGCATTAGAGCAGACGGCCAAATCTTTGCTGGGTACTCACAAACGGATACCTACTGATGTACTTCCTCTTAGTTGTCCAGCAGTAATGCTTATTCCTTTGATATCACTTGTTGCAGAGGAAAGAGGAATATCTTGTGTGGTCAAGCAGATCAGGTTCTCTTAGGTGTTTCCACTGGGGATTTCAGCATTAGACCATGGCAATGGGATTAATACGTTCAGAAAGGCCAGGGGTGAAATGAACAATAGCATACTTTGAGGGCTTTAAAACAGTGTCTTATTACAATGAGGAGAGACAAGTTTATTCTCGATAAATCCTATTTCAGGCCAAAGGAACGAGAGAAGGTCAATGAACCTACACCTACACAAATTCACATGGTATAAATTATGACACACATCAAGGAAGGAATAATTTTAGGGCTGTCCATTATCATTTGTCTTTTTTTGATTTTCTTTTAGTGTGTGTGTGATCTAATGCTTCACCAAACACACAAGATATTTCACAACCCCCTGGAGCTTGTCTAATCATTGAATAGATTTTTATACCATCAAATACCATTTCCTGAATGAACAAAGCCTCTGATGCTGTTCAACTGCACTGCGTTTTTATTTTTCTGTCCAGTTTATCAGTATCAACAATGTTTAATGCTCCACTTTCTTTTTATTTTGGCTTTTTCTTTCCTTATGCTTTCTAATGATGCCTTTGCAACATGATCAGTGTCCAGACAGGGAGAAACACTAAGCGACGTGTGTGCCAAGCATAACACAGAAGTCAGGGCTGTTTGTGTCTCTACTTTCTCCTTCCTCCATTTCTGCCTCCTCCTCCCGTCGGGTGCTCCTGTGTTCAGGCTGGCTCGAGCACAGCGGGGAAGCTCCATCTAATTGCAGCAGCCCAGCGGTGGTGGCCCCGAACCCCCAGGAGCCAGGCTCGTGCATTCTAATGTTACGCTGTAAGGAAATTGTCCTCCACTGTTTCCTGAGATCCAGTCGTTGAACAGATTGGTTAGGTTGGTAAAAGTGAGAAAACTGAATCTTGTTTAATGAAATTGCTGCAGAGCTCTTCAAAGTCTTCAAACTCATGAACATGTTTGTGAGTTGTTTTGGTGTTAATAATAATAAAACACACACACACACACACCTTGTTTAAGCCGTAGGGGAACTTGTTGATGGACAGCTGCTAGACAGTAGATGACAGCCCTCTTATGGGATTTTGGTGTCTTGTCCAAGGACAACTCAACATGTGAGTCAGACGAGAGCAGTTCACAGATAACTGCTTCACCAACCACCAGGAAAGAGGACAAAAGTAGAATTTTCTTGCCGTAAACTAGATCCTTTCTGACTCGGAAGGCTAAAAAATATCAGCAATCGACATCACTCAATACAAGTGTTAGTGCTTGGTTAGATTTACTATTTACCTGGTGTGTTTAATAGTGGAAAAGTCTTTATTTTCCAGAGCTGTAAATGTTATAGAATCCTACACGTAGCACATGTATGATGAAAAAAAACTTGAGTTGCTTAAACAGGAAATCCAGGATTATATTACATCACCTCAACAATGCTTCCAGTAAGGCTCCCAAACCAGTACGCTGCTATTTTTGGTCTGACTGCTTAGAAATAAATTGCCTAATTACTGACAATGCATGAGAATGTTTTAACCACATAACGCTGACTTTTAGCTTTGGTCTTTAGGGGACCAGTCGTGTTCGCATTCTGTTCAGATAGACTTCAAATAGTGACTCAGCTGTGTGGTTTTAACTGTCAAAGGTGAAAACCAACGGTGGCTGTTACTTTGAGTCTATAGGAAGTTGAGCGAGACATATTGACACAAAGATGAGGTTTTGTCTTGTTCTCACAGTCTGGGCGACAAGCAGCCTCTGACTCACCAAACAGGTTATCAGGAAGCCGTGACCCTCTCATCGCACTGCCATGCACACTCTGTAATTCAAAATCTAGAGTTACTCAGCACCTACACCTTAGCGTACTCCTATGACCTGAAACTGTTGCTTCAGCGCACCTTAGTCTAGTTGAAGTTGCTCATTGAGGCCTGACCCTTTAATAATGGGTGTCCATACACAAGGAGGTGCAGATGGCAGGGCCCGAGAAGGAGCAGATGAAGCACAATGGATAAACTCGGGATGGTGAGTGTGTAGGGGAGTGGAAAGTTATGTCAGTAAACCTAATCCCAAGTCTCACGGGTCACCACTTAAAGTCGTGCAAGGAACAGGAAGGAAAACACATCTGCATGTTTCTCGCCAGCCTAAAGATCACAAACCCCGGGAGTGAGACTGTGCAACTTAAGGTGTGTACAGTCCCGCGGGAGGCTAAAATTTACAGTTGAAGGTATAGGTTAATGGTTAGAAAAAACAACAACATGGAAAAATCTAAGAGACTATGAGCTTTAAGAGCTGTTATGTTACTTGAGCCGAAAGAGGACAACTTAAATATCATCAGTTCAAGAATCAGGTTTATGAGCACTGCCAACTGTCCTTGAGGTGACATTAGATTTTACACATTTTGTTTTTAGAGGTAACCAGCTGTTCTCTGAATGTTAAGGTGGAGATTTCTTCCAGTTTCACCCATGACTGCACCGTCTGTCCTTGGCAGTGACAAGACATACGCATCTACCTCCTCGATAGGTGCCAGATGATTTTTATCAGTTTTGAAAACAGACCATATTTCCCCCCATGACTTTATTGAGAATTTTATCAATGCCAACATTTCAGAGCCTAAAAAACGTCTAATATAAATTTTGCTCCACTAGTCTGTTTGAATAACCCTCAATGTTACCTGGTCAAGGAAAAGCTGCTCATTGGAGGCTGGTAATCTCACGTCAGTTACTGCCTTTAAGGTCTCAGTTTGCATGGTTCAGTCTGGGTATAAAGGGTTTGGTGGATCTCAGGGCTTTTCTCCAAACATTGAGGTTTGGCTGATCTACAGGAGGCCAGTGTGGGCGATGTCTGCATTCACATACTGGGACAGCAGAGCCAGTTACATAATAATGACCTCATCCAGCTGTTGCCATCCCACATGACAGCCAGCCTGTTTTTATGTTACTCTCACCTTGGGAGTCATGGCATTATTGTGCTGTAAATTGGTCAAATGTGGACGTTTACATGCAGCTATGTATACATGCAGATATATTTATATACATATATACGGTATGTATGCAGAGATTTATCAAGTGAATTTGCACAAAGGCTCTTTCAGGACACCAGTTAGCGCTGGTTTGATTTAATAATAATTGTTGGTTTGATGTCTCTTTCAGTAAAACACACACTGCACTATAACTGTATTTGTCTTTTTGAACTTTCAAATATTACATAATATTATGAATAATCATTAAATTGACTTTGTTTCTTTAGGACACACAATAGGTTCTATGCTGGATAAGTGCTGCTGATATATGCAAGGGCTTGCGTCATCAAGTGTAAAGTATAGGTTTTCATGTTTATATAAAGGCTTGGGTAGGTTTGATCATAAGAAAATGTTGGAGTCATGCAAGCTATGACTATATAATCTGAGATATTATGAAACTGATATTTTATACTATATTTGGGAAACTAGGGAGTAGATGTTTGTAATTAAGCAAATATGTAATTAGGTAGTGTCTGTAAAGCCACAGACATGTCAGTCAATGTCTGCCAGCTTTCTGACTTGAGAACAGTGCAAACTGTGCAGAGCACAGAACAACCCAGAACACCAGTGACGTACACAGAGAGAGAACAATCAGCAGCCAGGTGAAATTTACTCAGCTGAGAAAGATGAAACAATAAAAATCAGACCAGATTTGATTAGTGAAAAAGCCTGAAGCAGTCACATTAGCCAAAGGAAACCTAATCATCATCATTATTACTGGACTCTTTGTTTCAGTTCCCTGTTTTCATGGACCAATTGGAACAGTCCTAATCCATTCCCATTTTCTCATTCAGACAGCAGGTCTACAAGTAATGTAGTGTATTTCCCAAATCGAAGTAATAAAAAAAAAAAGTCTGGATTCCCCCCCCCCCCGCCCTAAAGCTGTCAGCCCCAGCCACTGTTCCCCCATGGGAAAATCCAGCCTACGCAACCTCACAGGCAGTCACTCAGCCAAACAACTGCAGGCTGGAGAGCTGTCATAAGGTTTCTTCAACACTCAGCAACTGATCAGCATTTTACCGTTGTCTCATCAATTATTGCTTATTCTTTGCAAAATGGGATCACATATGAAACAGCACAAGACTCTACCAGTAACAGATGTGTGTGTGTGTGTGTGTATATAGATTTCATGGCTGCAATGGGTCAATAAAGTTAATGCTGCTCCGCTGTCATGCCTGGCAAGAGAAGATAGAAACAGTCTCTGAATCGGGACATTCTGCTGCAGATGTCGCAGAACTTTCTGCCGGAGATCAGTCTCAAAAACAGTCTATGGTGGGGTGAGATATCCCGCATAGAAGGGAGATAATTTTCTCTGCTGTCCTCACCACTCTCTGCAGGGATTTCCAGTCCGAGGTCTTGCAGGCCCCAAAACAGACACATGCAGCTGTAAATCAGACTCTTGGTGGTGCGTCTTTAGAAGGTGGTCAGGATGGGAGGAGGGAGCGAAGCTCTCAGGTAGTACAAGTGCTGTTGTGCCTTTTTTGTCAAGGAGGTGGTCTAGTTTACTGGTGATTTGAACTAAGTGAACTAAAGCAAATAAAGAACTGACAACACAAAACTCAATCCAAACCAATTTACAGTGTCAAACAATACCAGGTGCTAGGGAATTATCGCATTGAACGCTGAGCTGAAGGCAGAGGAGATGGTATTCTCTGTGAACCAGTCTGGCCGGTTTGCTGCCACTGGTATGGTGGGAGTATGGAGATGATGTGACATTTTCCACTCTCTAGAAGCACTTCATAAAGATGAGTGCTGTGAGTTGTAGGTCATTCAGGTTAGTGATGATGGATTTTTAGGCATTGGTGTGATGGTGGCAGCCTTGGAACACGATGGGACAACAGCCTGGAACAACAAGGTGTCGAAGATGTTGGTAAGTACGTATTAAATGTCATCGGGGCCTGCTGCCTTCCGTACGTGGACTTTTCTCAGGCTCCTCCCCTGATCATCAGGACGAGGGACGTTTTCCTAAATTAAGTTAAAAAAGTACCGTATATGTCTGAGGTGATGCTAAGTTGTGCTTTAGCATAAAAGTTAGACCTGGTTTGTAGACGTGTATCCACTACGCCCCTGTCCATTTCTACCAGGTGTCTTGCTATTTGAACTACTAACTACTTCCTCTGTCAGCCCTGAGTTCTGTGAAATGAATCTGCCAGCAGCAAAGCAATTGTGAGCTGGAAGTAGATGATGCTGACCTGACAGCATCGCTGCAGTGTAACGTTTTGGTTCTCTGACACACACATTGCTATTGTGATTGCGCTCAGTTACCACCCTCTGCAGGCATTCATGATCACTTAAACCTAACACAGTACAGGCCTCCGTAGCTAGTATCTTTGCCCAATCCGCATGCACTCCCTCCACCGACCGTCTTTGCCTGAGAACATGCTTTGACTTTTTTTGTCAGCCCCTCTCATTAAGCATGCAGAATAGAGAGGGCCTCCACTCTGCATTTCAGGGGCACGACGCACCGGGTCAGAGTTCATCTGAGGACGGCTTTCAGTATTCATCACTTAATTTCCGAAGGCAGGGTACAGACTAAAAAACCTAATAAATATTCTGCTCTGCTAGGTGTGTGTTAAAGCTGAATTTAGAACTGAAATCAAAAAGAAAAAAGATTTCAAATTGAATTATCTAGTGTAAGAAACTTAATCTTAAGGAGTCCACATAAGCCTCTACGTCAGGTAGCACCCTGTCTTTCGCGAGAGCACATTTGTCTAAAGGCATTAGAATGCTCACTTTTATTTGCTTCATCCTTGTGTTTTGCAGTGATGTCCTCTTCTTCTTCTTTTAACCTTCTTCTTTTAAGTGTTGTTCTTAAGTTGCACGTTCGAATCCTAAAACAAAAGAGAAAGGGCCACTGCATAAAGGCTTGAGTATGGATGTGGTAATAGCAGCCACTTGTGAAGTTAATATGTCCAGTAAAAACACTGAAAAGGATATTTATTATATCTTTATGCATTAGAGGACTTTATTTTATGAGGATTTTATGCTTCCTTGGGGGGGCTATAACCTTCAGTTTTATTTTTAGGGGCCTTTTTATTTGTATTTGCGCAGCTTTTACCATCAACTATCCCTTCTATTCCTCCTCAAGCACTATTTACCGGCATGTGCATTGCTGCTTTCTTAATCTTAATTACTGAGGTGTTGTGCAGAGTCAGTGTGGACCGGCAGACAAAGAGACGCTCCTGCTTCACAACTTTTACGCCACTTTCTCAGCTAATTTTCAGCCTCGCAGGCATCCTCAAACAGAGGTTTGAGTTGCAATTCGTGCGCTTGGCAGACATTTCCCAATTTGCATCCAGATGTTGCTTGGCTGATGCACAGCACACTTGTCAAATGAAACCTAGTGACGTTTCGGTGGCAATTATTCTCTTTGTGCTGAAGTGTAACTACACACACATGAATGTGCACAGGAACACACTCTCAGGAAGAGATCTGCCAACAAATCTGCATTTGCCAGGAAGTAATTGTTTCCATGTAGCTCTCTAACATGTAAAACTCAGCAGCTTTTTTCTGTGGTGAAATGTTTGCAAATCAGTTCAAATGCAGCATGAATTCATAATTTACAGTATAAGACCAGTAGTTGGATTTGTTACACGAATGGCTTAATTTTTATTACAACATCTGTGAGTAGATTTTGCACCTGGGTGGAAATAATGTCGTCTTTATTTTAACACGTCACTTGTGAAATTCGATCAATTGTTTTCAATCCTGACCTTTAAGAATGATGTAAGGCAGCTGCAAAATGTTCATCTTATTTTTCAGGAGAGAAGCTGGAGTAAGTTCCAGAAGAGAAGAGCGGATGTTGTAATATGTTTAAAAAAATTTCAACGCTACTAGCTGCGAATGTAAATTGTTAAAAATCACATATACTTGACCTAATCTGGATACTTTCAGCATCTGTGTTCTGACCTCTGATCTTTAGACGATCAGTCCCCTAAAATCTTTTCCCAAATGAAGCGATCAAGTTCAAAATAGCATGGCATCTTAAACTGTCCATTCGTCATGACATAGAGGACACATGAAGACTAAGAATGAGCCTCGTGGCAGTTTTATGGCTCCTGCTTTTACAAGACAGGGGATGAAGGGTGGGACGGGGAGTGGGAGTCAGTGAGCTTTAACAGGCACTTGGGGTTTGATGGCTGCCGAGGAGCTACTTGAGGAATTGTGTCATTTTACAGCTGGTCTTATGGAGGTGAGGGGCTAAGTTACATCCAAGACCTCAGCTGTGTTTCAGACTGACTAAAAAACGTGAGTCAAACAGATGATGTCTTCCTCCTGCTATATAGGCCAGAGAGGGATTTGGATGGTGGATGTAGTCTGGGTGTGAAAACCTAAATAAACCTACTGTAGGTTTCAGGAAGGGAAATACAAACACCTGTCGCCTGGGTGTCAAACACCAGTTGCCAATTAGACGCTTATAGAAAGAAGGAAATGGAAATTGTCTTGGAATTAGCAGCTTTCGTTCTTTCTAGATAATTTAAAATACTAATTGTTGCACATTTATAGTGTTATTTAAAGGGTTGTTTTTCCAGTGAAAAGAAATGAGCCTGACATAACTTCAAAGGTTTTAAACACAGATGAGAGAACCTCGAATGCCTTAAGATGGAATGATACAATACAAATAAATGCACAGGTCTAATTTAGCTCGTCTTCCATCACTAGCGGGTTGCCAGTTTGCACTTATAAACCGTGTGCATTCAGGTGTTAGACAGATACCACAGAAAGCACACAGTATGTCATTATTCTGTAGCGTATCTCCTTTAAGCGGCATGTCAGTGAGCATTTATTAAGTCTTTCCAACAGATATATTATCACCAGTCTCAGGACACAGGGTAGTTGTCCCAGCTGTAAACCACCAGGAGCTTAGTGCCTAGTTAGAGGTCAGAGGTTAATGTGGTGCTTGAGGCAGTACAAAAATCTCTCCTAAATATAGCCATTTATAACTAGTCGGCACTGTCATATGACTCCAGGGACTGTGGAATAAACTTTTAATTTTATTTCTACAGGGACATAAGGTCTCAGTCTCGCTGTAGACACTTTTATTGACAGCTCAGCTCGTTCAAAATATCTAAAAACTCATTTATTGTTTTGGACAAAAAAAAGACAGATGAAGCATCTGTTGGTAGTTTTTCACCATGCATCTCACAGGCCTTTTCTTCTTCTCAGGTAATGCTTACAGCAACAAAAATGATCACTGGCTACATCCCAGGAGTTCAGCAGTTCCACATTCAGACCACCTTAAATGCTGGCCTGCTCAGGCCTTCCTATTTCCTTCTGTGTGAGCGCGCATGGCTCAGTGCAAAGCAAGCAGAGAGATGCTACGTGTTGGGATTGCTTTGGTCAGCCAACTGCGTTGAGACAGATTGCATTTTCGCTTGGCCCTGACATCTTGGGCCGACTGCGTCTTGCCAAGGAGCCGTAAGAGACGAGGAGGGAGAGGAACTGCCCGGTGAGCCTGTCTCGTCTCAGCATCCAGCCGGTCAGGCCTGTTTTCCGGCCAGGGCTCTTAATTGTGTCTCTAGATGAAGTGGTAGTGGTCCCAGAAGTGGGGAGGGGGCACATATGTGTGATGTGAATAAGACCACACACACAATCACATGCATTCACACATGTGGACATTGCAATCCCATGGTCCAAATAAATGACCATCACAGTTGTAATTAGACATGACTATTTTGGGATATTAGTGGTGCACACAACTGCAAGTCCCTGATACACACCAGGACCGAGCAGCAGGAAACCCTTCGGATTAGTCGCGGTTTGTCCAGAGCCTACAGTAGGTGGTTTAACAGAAACTAGTTAGAATTGTAAGATGACTCCACTCAACTGAAAAGTGATTTTCAGAATTATATTATTATCAAATATTCAAATATTTTTTATAAAACCCACATGCAGAATAAGCCTAAGATTTTCTATGTTCAATTGACACACCTATGTACTTTTAAAGGGTATATTAATACAGTTGACTGTATAGTTCATGGATTTGTATCTTTTCGATGGACTGTATTTGGAGAATACTTGGTTGAACAGTGGTGTCTGATGAGCGGTGTCCCGTACACTATTTAGAATGGTATCTATATAAGGAGCACACAAATAGATTCAAAGCAAGTCTCCACCTTCTCACCTTCGTCAGAAGGATATCCTCTAACAGTGATGTCACCAGGTCTTTTTCACACCTACCCAAAAGATTTCAGTACTGGCACAGAGCGACCACAGTCTGGCCAGCTTCCTGTCTGATTATTATGGGTGAGCGCCGAGAGACAGGCAGCAAATATGGGTGCCTTCTGTTACATCTGTGTCACGGGAAACCAAAGGCAGTCGAGAATAAAAGGCTTGGCTCTAAATAAAGAGGTATTCACATGGTGGTACAAATGTCTAACGTAAATGTAAACAGGCAAACGTAAAAGCTTGAAATAAATAGCTTTGTCTCTTTTACGTATTATATTACTACTATATACCAGCAATAGACTCTTCAGAACAGGCACCTACTGCTCACTGCTAAAGGGTCTTATAGTGTTCTGCTCACATTTATTAACATTTTTTCAGTCTGCCTCCAGTTGTCAGATTCCTTAATAGGGGAGGTCTGACCACCTACGTACATTTATCTTATGCGTGTGCATGCAGCCAACCGACCATTGTGTTTATGTAGTAGTAATTGGCGGACAGGTGGGATGGAGGCTGCTGTTTTGCTTAACCTTCTCTATGGTAATTCAGAACCTGGCTAACTAGACCTTGCTTAACCCCCTGACTTTACCCCCAATCAACACATGGATATTAGGCACCATGTAACCTCTGCCTTTGTGTATCTGAGAACTGGTTTGTGGTGAAAACCTGTCAAAATATCCCTCTCTCATTTCTGTTCAGCAGCAGCAACAAGACCTCTACAGTAATTTCCAGAAATCTGTCCAAATTGCTTAAGTCTTAAATTATCTATAATTGATCCCTGCGTTAGGTTACTGGGGGTAGCCTCCAATCATGTGGTGGGAAGCAACAAGGGCTATAGTCACTTCCAGCTGGTTAATGATGGCCAAACGAGTGCTTACCAACATCACACCAGTTTCTGAAGGTTACCAGGGATGAATATTAGCTCAATGTGAGGTTTATTTTACTAAAGGACTCTAGCACTTACACAGTAAGCCACTTTCAATGACTATGAGTAATTTCACTCTCTGTACAATGCTGACTTGTCTGACTTGTTCTTCCCATGTGCAACAGTTTTCCACGTCCCCTTAACTGTGGTTAAAAGCATTTCTTTACAAATGAACAAACCAGGATTTCAACTTTAATTCTGCTTTGCACTTCACGTAGTAGGATGTTCACAAAACGTCCTCAACGGTGAGCACCCGGAGTAGAGTCGGGCATACGTTATGTCAGGATTATCTTTTTAGTATCTGACTCACCTGTAACCTGAACTTTTCTAAATAGCAATGATAACAGGCTTCCCTGCATGGGGTCACAGTGCATTATGGGTCAGGGTGAAACAGACTCTCTCTTTGTGCTTTGCCAATGAAGTTTAGAATCAGGGCTAATCAGGGGGGCGAAAGCGTACACCACTAGAAATCAGCTCCAGCCAGGCCAGCTGAATTTATCTCAAACTTATTAACTTCGCTCAGGGCTCAAATTGAAACCAGCTCGGGTGCTCACGCTCCAGAGGTGCCGAGTGTCAGAAGTGACAGTATGATTTACAGGGGGGGAGCCTTGGTGCAGATGCTGCAGAGCAAGAAGTTGTTGGGAGGGAGGGATTAAGTGATGAAGCTTTTTCATCGGGCGGAAACTCCTGTAACTCTCACCTGCACGTCTTTAAATTAGTTTGAAACTAGATGCATCCTCATTTTACCTCACCTTACAAACACTAGTGTTAGTGGTAATAAATTCTATTGCTATTTCACCCTTAATGTTAACCTCACAAATCATTTTCTCTCACACACATTTTTTATGAGCACCTTTTGGCCCTCTTTTTCACCAGACGCTCTCAGAACAAACACTGTAAATCCTCATTGATGTTGCGCTTTGTCTTGTTGTTTTTTTTGTTGCTTTAATTCATTCTTAGTTCAAGTTTGCACAGCGTCTTATTAGGTTATGCTTATAAATACTTCCTTGTTTATATGATCTTATATCATTAAAAGTAAGGTGGTTTCTTTGTGTGTGGGAACATGCCTGCATGCATGCTCATCCCTCCCCTCTTCCTGGGCTTTGTTAGGCCAGATGTGCCTATTTGCAATGCAGTGCCCGGGGAGCCGTGAGAACGCAATCACTGGCCCTTTTCTCCCTTCTCTATCTGATTTATTTCAGCCTCTATGGCATTTTTGCAAACAAAAGTTCAGCTCAATATTGATCTGGATCTTTCCCACTTACCCACTTCTCTCTTTGTTTTGTTCAGGGTTAGGGTGGCTGCTTTAAATCAGGCACTCTTGACTTTCTTAATGTCTAATTAGCCATGGGTGGACATGGCCTTTGATTATAGGAAATGCCTAAGGGAGGGGCTGGAAAGACGACTGAATTTTGACAAAACACCCCTGACTGATCAATCATTGCCTGACACATTCGTTTGTCCCTAATTTTAGAGTGCTTGGTTTGGGGATATGTCATCGTGGCCGCCTTCTGCTGAGTTCAGATGATGGGATTTCCTCTCACAACCCATATGCCACTTTTCCTAGGCCACGATGCGTGTCCCTAGATCCACTTACACTGACTCGAGGGTGTCCTGCGCCTCAGCACTCGTGGGTGCTAAATTAAATTAAATTAATTGAGAAGTAGTAACTATATCTACAAATCTACCATCAGATTAAACTGCGAGTAATTGATATATTTATGATCTGATAAGTCTTTTAAACCAATACTTACAACCTGAAGACTTGTGGTATTTATTTCACCTCCACTGGTTTGTTGTACTTTGGACACTAAGCATTTAAAGAGAAGCATTCTCACTCTGGTCGCACAAGCCTCGAAGGCTTCCCCCTCTCTCCTAAACACTGGCCAGATGGCCGGAAAGTTGACTTTATTTAAATCTGGTAATTCCGGCTTTTTTTTACCCTCACCCCAATACGTCCTGCACCCCCCCACCACTCCTCCTCCTCTTTATCTTCTCTCTGAAGATTGTGGCAGTTGCTGTGCTCGTGCAAAACAGCCTCCGCTTTGAGTGGACATGTGAGAATGACGCAGTGATGACATGCCCCTGCAGATGGGATTAAAACGTGTAACACTCACGGAGAATCAGGAAAAAGAACTTGAACAAACTCAGCTACAACCCTGTTTCCTGCATAAGATTTTGATGTGTCCACAGTTTGCATATTGTTTCCGTTTAATAACTGAAATTGACAAAACATCTGAAACAAAACCAAAATAAATATTTGCGCACATAGAAAAGTTTTAATCTTATTTTTGTGAAGATTCTATGACTGCACCTGCCAACTGTTTAATGTGTAAAACTCCTGTCCCACCTGCAAACCACACTTCAGTGACTACCTTTCATCTTACCATCTTTCTTTGACCCAGACCCCACACTGACAGAGTAATGTCCCTTATTACAGCCCTCACTAAAATGAGGGTCACGGGTCAGCCAGGAGGCCACAGGACATCAGGCTGTCATTAGAGCTAATTGCTGACTTGTGATCATCGTCCTTCCTCTAAACATTCTGATCCGTTTTTATACCCTGCAAAGTTATTTTTTATGACATTTTCTGTAACTTGCCTGCACTACAACAACACCTCTGACATCACTCGCTGGCCTCACTGGCCTCTGCATCTATTCTAGTTCCTCCTATGTCACTCTTTTAGTACCCCCTACCTTAGAAAGTCAGTCGTTTGAGCAACCCCTTTTCTGAAAAGGGAGAAGCCCACCTCAGTAGTCATCCACTGTGTGACCATCTGAGAAGGAAACTGAATATAAATCCCCAACAATAGGCAAGGTGCTGGGGGAATAGACCGAAACAGCCATTTAGCAGGTGCACCTTCATGGCCTCCACGCAGTTCCCACACATATCACAGAGACTGGTGGCCTGCCCTAGAGAGTACCCCTGAATCACTATCCAAGATCAAGTAGCGATCAATTAATGGGAGAACAAGGCGTCCGCTGGGGGGATGTCCAGTGTCCCACCCTCCCATGCTTTGACTCACAGAAGTGCCCATTTGCAACTCTATCTGTGCGACTGCTCCGTGTCAATGTGTGTGGAACTATGGGGACAGAGATATTATCGGGGTGACTGTGAGACCGGCACTGACATTTTCTCTGGGCCGACCTTTGTTTTCATGAGTAAGAGTGACTGAGGGATGTGATGAGGTCACCTGGCAAGGCATCAGGGGGTCCCATATCTATTGTTCACCAAAAACAGTGGGATGAGAACCGGGCTTAGTGACAAAAACACTCACATTAGATTAGATAGATGACTTCATGGGAAATAATTAATACATTTCCCTTACATAACACTTCCAACATGTGCAACCAACTACTCGGACATCAGGTTGTATTTGACATTCCTTTCCTATCTGTTCAAAAGAAAAACATGTTTGTTCATGGGTGACTGCAAGTGATATGCCAACATTGATTAGTGTGTGTGACTTAGCTAATTACATTCTTGTCCCAAAGCAAACAGACTTTATCCTGGACACTGATAAAGTCACGATGGCAAATCATACGAGTGAAAACACTGTCTGCTGGGACGAATTAACACCACGGAGCTACCAATAAATCGTAAAAGGTAATAATTCATAATCTGATATACTCTACACTCACACATTGTGACACCTTTTTCCAAAATATTTTATTCCTATATTAAAGTACAGCTTGGATCCATGACTGTAAGGTTTGCAGTTCATTTCCAGAACCAGTACGGACAGGTTTGTGTGCATACTGGGGGTTTTCTTTATAAGACTGGGAATGTGGTAAAAGGGTATTCATAGGTTTTCCAAGTCAGGCCGCTCCCAAGTGGCAATATAGCCACCTCTGAAAGACTCCGCACTAAATAAAGCTATATGTTCAAAACAGCTTTAAATAACTTCACGCCCAAATATCATTGGAATATTTGTTCACCTTTAGGAAACCAGAGAGTCTGATTAATGCAATGATTTGTGCTTAAAAAGGGGAGTAAAGCACAGTGAGCAGTAGACAATACAACAATACAACTGTCAAGAAAGTCAAGTAACACATACTGTATTTCTTGTTATATATTACAAGATGATGATCCCATTGGCACAGTTTCAATCCACTTTTTCACCCAGCTGATCAAATGGATCCTTTCTTTTCAGTTCTCTCTGTTCTTCTTTCCTTTTACTGCCAGCAGACCACGGATTGATGGATAACTAACCTGCAATTACTGTGATCAGACAACCCCAACAAATTATAATTACCACCAGCAACCAAAGCTGGAAGGGAGAAAAAAAGAGATGCCTGAGAGGAACTTGGTCAGCCCCCACTCTATTTGCCCACCACCTCCTAATACCAAAGGAGCATTGCCAGAAGTGTCCTGCAACAGTAAACAAGGAAGGTCTTCAGGTCCTATTTTGGGGAGGGGGGCTTCCTCCTGTTTTCCACTGAATCATATTATGCGAAGAGTTCACAAAGGCTCTGCCCATGGCTATTATGAAAGCAAGGTTGATACTCTGCGTCACCCAAAGGCTCTGCCCGTGGCTATTATGAAAGCAAGGTAGATACTCTGCGTCACCCACTTGAGACATTGGGCACAAACACACATTTTTCACCTGACACCATAACAAACAATCAGTCTCTGCAAAAGTCATGAAGTCATGCATTCTGAAAATCGATCAAATAATTACAGTAAGGATTATAACTTCATTCTACATAAATATTCTACTTAAAATCAAATGTAGTGCTTGTCAGTTGAGATGCATTATATACGAAATATTTTGTGTAAATACTGAACACATGCCAACAACATGGGCAAAAAACACCCAGAGTATTAATCCATGGATAGATCTCTAAATGCTTATACCTAATATATTTAGCTTTTAGTTTTTCTTTGGGGAGAAAACTTGATTTTGAAGTTCATTTAAATTTATGTCCAGCAAATGGAATATAAGTACATATATGTAGTTTTTTGAAAAAAGGCAGTTTTATGGCAACAAAAACAGAATCTGTGGTCTCAACAGTCCAGGTTTGATGCAAACGCCTGTGGAACCTTTTATGCAACCTGGCGTCCAGGAGCCTTATAAAAATATTTTGCTTTCCACCCTTTTGAGCCTTTCAGCCCTTGCTAAAGGAAAAGTGCTAGCAAAAAAAACCCTGAAGAACTAAAAATCCACAAGGGTCAAATGTCCTAAGTGGGCCATTTGCCAGGTCTGTTCCATAAGCAGGATGCTCACACACAGACTGGCTCCAGCCTCCCAATCCTGCAGAAACATATGAAAACAGAAACAAATCCCACCACGAGGGCTAGCACCAGTGGTCCATGAGAATATAAGAGGCTGTTTTAGTGCAGGAACACTGTAGATCACCCAAGAAGATTAGCCTCCGTGCGACGGGCCTCATGTAAATCTCCTTCTAATTGGCAAGGGAATTTGATTTGACTCATTCGCTATGAGAGGCCAATGCTCATTATTGCTGTTCAGTTAATGCATAAACAGAGGTCTCAGCAGGTCTCCACTAAGTGGTACTAGTGATCAGATAGCAGCCTCTGGGTCTAAGAAGTTGGCTTTACTGAAGTGAATTGGTTCGGAGTAACTGATAACATTGCTGTGTTATTTGGTTGACCATTGTGCTGGGGTCAGTCTGTTAACTTTTGAAGTATAAATTTATACTAAATGAGTCACAACAATGTCAATTATCTGACACTACAGATTAATATGTATTTTTGCCAGTGAGTGTAAAAGCTACAATTGTCAGTAGCCATCGAGTGTTGGCAATTAACATTATAAATAAAATGATAACATTTTATGATTATAGTACAGAAAGTCCATCAAAGGCATCATCTACTGTATTTGCGCTAGCTCCCCGAGCGCCGCCTGTGGCTGCTCGCTGCTCCCCCCAGGGAGGGATGGGTCAAATGCAGAAGACAAATTTTGTTGTAACAATATATTCAATGACAATAAAGCGGATTGTTATTCTTCTTATTATTTCCGATTTCCCATTTGTTTCTGCATGAAATGATAAAGAATTTGCCACCAGAGATATCTCGATGTGCAAAACATCCTGAGCAGCTTCCTCGTGCTTTGAAGTGAAGGAATGTTATCAGCAGGACGAGGTGGGAGTGCTTTTGTTCTCGTGTGTCCACCTGCGGTGGGCAAACCGGCTCTGTCTGTGCTCTCACTATGACTAGAGGTTCACTCAAAGAACAAAAGTGGAGATTAGTTACTAATTTAACAAAATTGAGGCCATCAAGTAGCATGACACAGATGGATCTGGCCCTCTGGTTAACTGTCATGCTGAGTGTGCCCAGAGGCAGCAGTGAGGATCATGAGGAAAGAGCAGCTCCTGTTGACTGTGGCAGAGCCAACCACTCACCCTGTGGCTCTGTAGGGTGGAGAGACAAGGGTACAACAATCCAAAAGCCATTACAGCTTGACTGATGCTATTCTTTTTGGGTCTCCTGACTAAATATCTTGCCCATAGCAGCCTGGGGCAACCTGACGTATAGCATGTGATGGGGACAGACAGACCCTCAGCAGGCTGCTGGCAATCCAGGTCCTGGCCTTCAGACAATGACTTCACAGTAGAGTCTACTTCGCTGCCAACTTTTTTTTCCCACTCACTAACGGGTGATGTCAGTGTATACCAATAACATATTTAATATGGCAGCTTGTCAGGGTAGAAATGAACGTCAAACTTGGAAGCTCAATCAAATATTGACACACCCTTCAGTGAGCTGAAAGGTATTTCTCTCTATGCATGCATGGCCAAATAGTGTAAGTTATCTAGAAAGAACTGTTCTTAAGTGCTATGTAGGGCATCGCAACAGACGTGTAGTTTACTTTAATGTCGTAAACACACCGTTTCTTTTCAGACTGCTGCTTGTAATATAACCAAACTATGATTAAATCTGTAACTCACAGTGGGTGGTATAGCCTACCTTTCATCACTGACCAATATTCAATGTCTGTGTGACAGGAATCAGGATAAGGCCTCCTGACCACCAGACTGAGGACAATGTCCTGTAAAAGACCTGTTGGAAAAGAAACCCTGTATATGTCCTTGAAAAATACTGTTCACAAGCTATAGCGTAAGTGGTTGGGAATAAAGATAAATCACATGTTCGGTGTCCAATTATACATAAGGTAGTGTAAAGACTGTTTTTATGTGGCTCGGGGTATTTTTTGTAATAAAAAAGACAGAACCTAAAGCACGTTCAGGGAGACACATGTAAAGGAACATGCACTGTATTACTAGAAACTTTTGTCTTTTATTAGACAGCATTACCTTAAAGTACGTTGAAATGAATTTCGTCAGGCAGCATTAAATTGACCACTTCTTATTCTGCGACGTCTTTACTTTTATGAGAATTCCTCACGGCGGGATCACAACTCAGAGATCTGCTTAGGCAGCTATATGGTCTCATCTTTGTAAGCCCTGATAAAAGAGTTTCACTCCCCAAATCCTGTTTAAGCCAAGCTGTGCTCAGTTGCCCCAGATGATCATTTCAAGCCCCAAGGGAGCCAGAGGGTCCATTCCATCCCCAGACGGTCAGCAGAAGTGTCTCTTTTATGGTTAATATCCCCACCTGCAGTGTCCCTGCATGGGCCAATTGCTCAGGTCCTGGTCATATTGACTGGCTGTCTGGTGTGGGGAGCTGCTCCAGGCTATGACTGTTGCTGTGGGTTGTGATCCTTTTTACACGAGGGTTGGCACCCCACTGGTCCAAGGCTTTACATTTTAAATCACAGACACCAATCAAATAACTACTGACAAAAACCACAGAAGTGATTTGTGGCCTTTTGCCACAAAGTCCAACTCACAAAATGTGAGTTGGACTACAGGAATAGAGACCTCTGTTGAGGGAGTTCTGATACTGGCATTAACTCTAGTAGTCTCATCACATCATTAGGTCTTGACCCCCCTGACCCTACACTCTGGGAGCCTGAGCCGTAACCAAGGGAACTGATGCAATGATGAGAACCTGAGTGGGACCCAGTCTGAGAGCCGAAGCCACTGGTGTAGATAATGCTAATGAACAGTCATGCAGTGAAACAAAATGGCTTAATTGTACTGGATTCATCTCATGCTGAGTCACAAAGGCTACTGGGAGGTTACCCTTCTAAATGTAGATTATTGTAATCCTCCAGTAATTACCAGGCTGCAGCTTCTCAGAGTGAGCAGACTCCGCATTCTTATTAATTATGAGAGCACACGATGACAAACTGCTGCAACCAAGAGCTCATCAAAAAGCTACACAGAACACATTACATGTCACTCAAACAGCGCTTTTTGACATGTAGCTGGTCCATGCAGAGTCTGCAGAGGAGCGAAAGTTATTGTCAGGGTAGCAAAGCACTGAATGCACTGACTGTTTTACTAGACGTTGTTGTACTTCAGAAAGTTAGAGCTATAATGTGTTTTTATAATGGGTATCCATGTCACAATTGACTTTTTAGGCCTTTTCAGTGCCTTGAAAATGTTACGCTTCCATTCTCTCCCCCCCGAAGCCAAAGAAAGTGCTCTTGGCCAGACTGACCCATTCTGGCTTTTGACAGGAAGCTCATGATTTTAAATGTACGGCTCATGCATAATGAATGAGACTGCACAGGATGTGAGGGCAGTGCATCTAGAGAGCACCTGGGCCAAACAAAGATGCCCTTTCTGCCATGGGATTTGTGCCCTGGTACCCGCTGTCACCAGCGCCCCGGCTCACACCCAGCTGCGAAGCATTCAAGCTCGCCACACACATTCATCTCATCAAAGTTGACTCCAAAAAGTGACACTGTCCACTCGCACATAAAGAACTCTTTGTGGGGTTATTAATGATAGGCGAAAGCTGTGGACAAATGTTTTGGGAACAAGTTTGTCACTGTGGCCGAGCATCTCTTTCTTTTAATCCCGCTGCTGTGATAGAGCTGTCTCATGGGCGCTGAACATGTTAGAGGTTAAACCCTACGTTTGATTGTTACGAGGTGGCGGTGTATTTAGCATGTGTTTGTGTCTTTAAAAAGTCATCGATAAACAATTTATCAACAAACAAGTTTATGTCGACTGCTGAGTTGCAAGGACAAGGGATACCGTGTGATTCTTCTGGAAGGCTCCAGATCTTTAGAGACACAAGATAATCGACATGAATCTAGGAGTTGACCCCTGCACATGACACAATCTTGTCTGGTCTTGGTTTCTAGACAATGCCAATGAGCCTGAAAGGAATAATTAGCATCGTCTGAGCTTTCATTTAACATCAGTCTGAACAGATGATAAACGATTCATATATGCATCCCACAAGACAGAAAACAAAAACGCCTTGGTAGCTACAAACAACCACACAACACACACATAACAACAATTTATTTGTGACCATGAGCATGTGTGTGTGTGTATGTGCAGAGCCAGCCGACTTGGCATAGAATGACCCAGTGGCATTGTTGCAGTGTTTTCTGCCTTAAGCATGGCAAGATTTATGCCGATGGGGGTGTGTTGGAATCCAAGCTCTCTCATCCAACCCAGCTGCATAGAGAACAAAACCAAAGGCCCAGCTGCAGATATTAGCATCTCTCTCTCTCTCTCTCTCTCTCTTTCCCTCTCTCCCACTCTCTCTCTCTGTCCATGTGCCTCTACCCCACAGCTCTGTCACATGCCCATGGGGCTTTTGTGCCTGACGCTGTTGTTATGGAAATGTCTCGGGCCACAAGAGCGAAGAAAAAAGGAGAGATGTTAAAAGTTGATTACAGGCGAAACTGAAAGAGAGAAAACCAATAGGAAACAAAGAGAGGAAAAAATATAAAAGAATCTTAATTAATTATTGTGTTCCGCTCAGAAAGTCAGGTCAGTGTTGCTAAACAAGAGCACTGGTGCAATAGCATTAACATACATGCACACACACACACACACATGAATGTGAACAACCCTTTCTTGTTCTTTGACCTAGATGAGGATAGGACCTGTTTTAAATGCAAATAGTAATAAATGTGAATTCATTATGTAATCGGACAGGGGTGCTCATTTTCCTAGGTCTCTGCACACCACTTGCCATTCTGTGGACCTGTAAGGATTACATGTGACACTGGACATATGTCTTCAGTTACTAAAGTATGCAATGTATTATATCGTCTTTCTTTTTTTCACATCTTTGTCAGCTGTGATAAACTCCAGTGCTGAACTTCTTTTTTTTTTTTTACAATTTAGCAAAACCATTGATGTAGTGCAAAGTATAGGCACTGTCCCCGGTGTCCTAGCTTATCCGCCTTGCATAACGGGCCATGTTCCACAGGTACATGATGAGACCTGCTACAGACTCGACATGCTATATGTGTATAGTCTATCCTCATTAATGGAACCTCTTGCACAGTTGCCCATACATTGTGGTCCAGCTGAGTATGTTCTGTGTGTTCAGGTGACAGACTTAACTCAAATTCTTGTTTGCACATATCGAGTTGTGTATGTGTAAGATACATTTTAGATTTGATAGATTATATGAAATAACACTTTATTATATAGTAAAAATGACATTAAAAGTTAAAAAAACACCTT
Source organism: Microctenopoma steveboyesi (assembly GCA_032359275.1). NCBI lineage: Eukaryota > Metazoa > Chordata > Actinopteri > Anabantiformes > Anabantidae > Microctenopoma > Microctenopoma steveboyesi. The sequence goes on along the minus strand of JAUMHF010000025.1, from coordinate 11,238,742 downwards.
GGTAGCTACAAACATGTAACCTTACAATATGCTTGATACTTTGAATTGAAATAAAGGTTGTTCTATTCATAGTTTTCTCTTTTTCACTTTCATTTTTAACAGAGGTCATTGACCCTTGTTGTCAGGGGTCATGTTTTGTATGCACACCTGTGGCGTGTGTCTGTGTGCGAATGCCAAATTTACTAATAGAAGCATGTCATCCATAATGTAGAGTTAGTGCTTTTCCACTGCTCATCACCTGCCACTGCCACAACCTTTTGGAAAACTCACTTGTGCCACTGCAGCCCTGCCGCAACAATCAGACAGATGGCTGATTTTAGGCCTCTGTGTGGCCTAAAAGATTTTGGCACTTGAAAACTACTAGATGCCAAAACGGTAAGAGGACTGTTTTTACCCCAGTTAGAGTAAATTATGCAAAAAGTGGCACGTGGATATGCTGCATATGCACCTTTGCCCAAAACATTTCCCACTTCTGTTTGCGTTTTCCAGCACCATAGCAAGTGAGTTTTAATGTACATAGTGTTGCAAATGTATTCTCACATGAGCACACTAATATATGGCCCAGACACTGCATACATGCATCTTTCTTTTTCTTTCTTTCTTTCTTTCTTTCTTTCTTTCTTTCTTTCTTTCTTTCTTTCTTTCTTTCCTTTTTTCTTTTTCTTTCTTTCTTTCTTTTTTCCACATGCTCTGACACTTTACAGTAGTTGGACATTTAAACTTAAGCAACACAATTAGATTAAGCTAGTAGATGTGTCACTCACTGACTGTTTATTGACCTTAGATAGACCATATGGATAGGCAGAAATCCGTGTTGTAAAAGCATACCTTGGCTCAATTCAATCCATTTCCTTATTCAGTGGTATTTATCTGTTGGCGTCAGCCAGAGACACTTAAGTCTTGTGGGGCAACATTTGTCAAAATAAATTTCCCCGTGCATGGTTAGTGGAGAGTGACACGTGTGTATTTAATAAACCCTGATTTGTTTACAGGCTGAGCACTTAAGACCATAGACTTGCCGAGAAATGACAGCTTGGACAACAGTAAAATGTATGTTGGGATGCAATGTTACCCCCCATTTGTGCAGTAGAGTAGCGAGGCAGTCCCTAAAATTCATTATAGCCTGTACAGGTCTGAGCGTTGGGGCAAATGAGACTCTCATGACATTATGCTCTTTATTTGGTTGTTTATTATTATTTTGAGAGACATGTTGTAATGACCTCCCTGAACGGCGGCGTTAGGTTAAACTGACTCTTGTGATACCATATACGTTTTCTGGTGCTTTGGCACCGATATCATTGACATTTTGATCTATTCAAGTGCGCGAACATTTATATGAGGATTTCTTCTCGTAGTTTGCAAATTAAATAGTTTTAATTGACCACATTTGATGTCAATGTCAACTTCAGTAGTGGAATTGAAATATAATTCCAGTGTTGGCAAATTCAAGACTAACCACAGAGCTTAAGACAAAGAATATTCTGCAACATGTGGAGAGCTGACCATTAAGTTGCCCTTTCACTCAGGAGGATAGACAAACAGGAGGAGATTTACTGCTCTAATCAAAGCCCTGCTGGCTGCTGGAAATTGACCGTGAATGACGTCATCAACTTGTCTTCACACTGATGGCTTGATTTATAAATTATACAGGATGCATGGGTAAGGAAAAAAAAGCACTTTCCCCAGTCCTACACGGAATGTGCAGTGCGAAAAAATCAGACCTGTCGTTTTACCTGTCTTACATGTTTTAGAGTCTCATACACATTAAAAATGCATTTAAAAAGCAATTTTGGTCTGTTCCTTTAGAACTATCATCCAGTATTGTGTTTTTCACACTTTATATGAAGTAACCACCATATCAGCATCAGACGTGTTTACAGGAGCTATGGGTAGATCATTTAAAACAATCTTTAATATCCTGGAACTCCAGTGGATCCAATCAGACACATTCAGAGGCATAAAGAGGATAAAAACAGAGCTCAGTAGCCTGCACACGTTCTCGTCTCTGGATGTAAACCTTCAGATTAAAACTATGTTGTGGTATTTCCACATGTTGCACTATTTCCTCATTCGAGGAAGCAAGTAGGATTGTATTTGCCCTCTCTGTGATGACGATGGTGTTTACACAGTGTCTGTCTGGGCAACATCAGAGACTTTCTGAACACCTTTATCCTGTCTGAGCTAAACCGAAGCCCAGGACACCCTGTCTTCAAATCCCTGGGTACAAGAAGACTAATTTGGTTACTTGCTATAAGATGATGGATGGATTGTGGTTAGTTTGCACAAACAGTCATGCTTTCGGTTTTAATAAACATCTTAGACTCTGGAGAATATTCCAATGAAGCCAAAGCATGTTTTGACATTTACATGATGTTTTCATGTAAACCTTCTAAAAATCAAAGGTATTCTAAAGCTATTGCTGTAAAATTAAAGTTTGCTACATCCTTGATTCTACACCAGGAAGTAAATTTGAGGCATAAACTGAAGTTGCAAACATTTGAAGTAATACTGAAAGATGTTTGAAAATGTTCTGAGGTGGTAATGAATGGAATATGAAGGGATAATGTATCGGTAGACCAAGTGTAAAACAAGGGAAATTGATTAAATGTTAGGCAGGTTATTGTGGCACCATGGAATGAGCACAACTTCAAAACATGCCAAAGTCTAAATGATTCAACCATGGGCGATCTGTCATATTTTGCTCAGTTTTGACAAGACATATACAGTTTCAGCGACGTGAGAAATTGAGATTAATTGGGCAATGATTGTAGAATAAACACAACATCGTCTCAGGGCATTTTTGTTGTTGTTGTTTTTGAAACCTGGATTGCCCTCCGGACAGTTGAATATAAAAACACAGATTTGTAGTAGTGCTTGTTGTGAAACAGAAAATTGTTGCTTAATATCATTTGGGCATTCCAGTTCATTTCACACTATTCATTTAAGTATTGAAAAACAAACATTCAGTGACAAATTGTACGTTGAGCATTTGGGTATGTCAAACAAACTATATTTATGTATCTGCAATACTAATGTACATACATTTTATTTTGTGTTGAGTAGCATTGAGCATTAACAGACAGTTAAAGTAACTATAATATCATAGTATTCATTGTGTCACAAATGCATAGGAACAGAGAGGCAGGAGCTAGAAGTGTCTGATTGGGCTCTCAACAATGATTGCGTTCCCAATGTCTTCATGAAGCCCAGAGCCAGTTTGTTTAAGCAAAACTAATCCAAGCGTGGAGGCAGGACACTGAAATTGCAGGCCTCTTGAAAGGTGATCTGGCAGCAGAACCATGGTCCAAGGGCTGAGGTTTACATAAGCTAAATAAAAATAATGAAGAACAAAATAACAGGGCTGGTTGCCGAGTAACTGTGCATTTATGTTGCGCAGAAATGACTGGTTTTTGTTAACGTGCCTATATCTGTGGTGTTGCTAGGATAATGGAAATTCACATTTTATCCGGACATGTTATTTATGTCAAATATTAGCCTGAAATTTCTTAAATAAGGCCAAAAAAGCAAAGAAAACAGCAGTTCAGTTCGATACAAAAGTGTAATTCTTATAATTAAAAATAGACATTTGAGCCAACAGCATTAGTGATAAATAAATGAAAGGATAAATGTAATAAAACTTTGTAAGAATCCCTCATGACTGGAGTGACTTCACTCTTTGTCGACGAGACGATTAGACTTGACAACCTTGTCCTGTACGTCTGCACCAGCAGTGTGGTAATCAGCAGTGTCTGTGCAAAACTGCAGTATGGATTTCAACCCAGGACTGCTGAGGACTTCCATGGCTCACATGTGGCGCAGAACACCTCTGCCAGGCCTGTCAGTTTCTGTTCCAGACCACTGCTGCTTAAATGGATCCTGATTGGCTATTTGGACAGGGAAGTGTGCAAAAGGTTGACATGAGAGTGGCGGAATCACTGTCACTCCCCTATTTCACACTGTAGAGAGAAGCATTAGAAGAAGAAAAAGCTGAATTCATGTAAACTACACGAAATCCTATATGTCTGAGGTGACCCTTTTCTTTGTGTTTAATCAGTACTCATAAACAAGACTATTAATCTTTATTTGTATTATGGATTATTATGACATTTTGATATGATCAGTGCTTCAGAGGGCCTGGCAATTTGGACTGTTTTGTCTGCATGTTTTACTGTTAAGTCTGGTGCGTGATGGATGAGTTTTGACACGATGACTTCATCTCAGTCTATTCAGAATTGTGTCAAACTAGTGTCCTACATACTGACATACAACAGTTAACAGTAAACCGCACACCTAGGAGCAATTCCATGGCAGAAGACAGTATTTGAGGCTGTAGTAACAGAGTAAACTTATTATTTTGCTGTTTGACACTGCAGAATCACAGTTTCCCAATTGAAATGATTTTCTCCGCAGCTGTTGTGAAATTTAAGCCCCTGAAAACTTGTTGCTTATTCGTTGTTGCAATTTTTTGCATCAACCACATCCAAGGTACTTGTAGAATGATTTGTGACCCACAGCTTCCAAAGCCTTGTGATGAGCCAGCCGCTTGATTTGAAAATTCCGAGCTAATAAATAAATAAACATAACAGGCTAGCTTCTAAGTCTAACAGCATAGTCTCTGTTCTTTTTTTAAGGCGGAGATGCATAAGAATGTCAGTTTGTGTCATGGAAAAAACAAACGTGTTGCACGTTGTGTCTCGGAGCTGAACTGATATACAGGCGTCGCCTCTGTTGTGTCTGCTGTTGTTCACATCCTGTCACAGACTAAGGTAGTGTATCTGGTCACGTTTACAGGAGCCAGAGAGTAGACAATAGCACTGGAACATTTTTCCTTTAAATTTGATACCTTGATATTTCCTGCTGAAAAGGGGCGGGGTGTGGAAATACACGAATGTGATCTATACATGTAGTCAAGTTGATTTTATAGTTGTTTCAAGGTCAACATTCAGGTATGAGCATTGTGTGAAGTGAGGAAAATACTTTATGGTATTTAGGAAAAAGAAGAAGTGAACTAGTAGGACAAAGATCTGACCCACCCCCACAAAGAGCCTGAGTTTTATTGCCATTAGTCTTTCCACTGCCAGTTCAACGTGCAGTTCAAACAGTGCATTCCATTAAACGCGTCTATTTATTGAGGTTGTGAATCTATGAAACATTAACTGGCGCAACATTTAAAAAAACATTCTCTGTGGCTCACATTCATTTTCACCTAATGTCTGTGCGTATGCTTTGCATTGTCCATAGTCTTGTCCTTTTAGGACAGAGATTCCCCCATATTACAGGGTGGCAGTAGCTCAGTCATCTACAAAACCCAGGGGTCAGTAGTTCAGTGTCTGGTTTCTCCTGGCTTTTTTTTTGATAATAAATAATAGTAATAAAATAAATAATTAATACTTTATTGATCCCCTCGGGAAAATGTTGTTTAGACAACTGCTAGACCTGTGTCAGCTCTACTACAGTGCTGTAGCTTAAGGGGATCAATAAAGTTTGTCATTGTTATTATAATATTCTTACACACTCTTCTTATACCACCAATTTCTTGAGCTTCTTAGAGGCTTATCTGACCAACAGTTAAAGCCTCTGAAAGTAGCATCTCTTTTTTGGGAACACGTACAAGGTCAGGGGAGTGATGCAGGAACAGAGGAAAAATGAAACAAAATTCTCTTGTTGTAGACAAGGTGTGAGACGATGAAGCTTGTATTCAGTAAAAGGGTTATATATCTCCTTGTTCGCATTCTGTGAAAGGTCTCAATACAGTATGTGTACTAAGTGAGTTGTAGGTCCACACGCTCACCAGTCAGGGAGCACATTCATTCATTTGTCTAGATACAAGGTGCCCCAGCAGTAACATTGCTTTTAATGAAGCATGCATCCACCAGCATTATTCAGGCTACTTTTTCTGCAACTTTATTTCGCCATTGTAATTAAAGTCAAGGCACGAATTGCTAATTTACTTCACGTTGGAGCTTGAGCTAAAATAAAGTTTACCTGTTCGTACTGTTGTTTAATTTGAATCATTAAGGCCTCTTCCTGTAATTATGCTGAAAAAATAAGTTTGCAATCATGCACTCTTAAAGTACATGTCATTCTACTTACCACATGGCAGTTATAGTGGTGATGAGTTGTAATTAGAATCAGGCACTGAGCTGCTGACATTTAAATAATGGTGCGAGTTTAATGGAGCATCAGAGACATATATTATTTTTCAAACAGGGGGTATGAGAATCAATACCACACGCATTTTCTGTTATCTTCTAGTATAGATACATGAGACTTTGATTCGTAGCTCTGTCCTTTGTGAGTAGTTCCAAGGGACCTCTCTGACTTCCTGCCATCAACACTGGTTGGGCTCCACCAAGGGGCGTATAAAGATCTTATCATCCGGTGATCCGTCAAAGTAAATAGGACATGTTCTATACACAGGAAATGCATGCATTCTGCATGAACTGAATGGTCAAAAAGTCCAGGACAGCTAAAGATAAGTGGTTCATTCTATGAATGAAGAAGAGTGAGAAAGTGAACAAGTATTGTTTGGTCAGCAATCTGTCTTTGAGAGAGACAATGCCTCTTTGATTGTAGCTTCTGTGGCCCCAAGATTCAAGTTCAATGCTAAAGAATCAGTAGGCTGTGGCACCGGGGCCCCTAGTTGACAGAGGTCAAATGAGTGTGAGGGCGTGTCAAGCTTCAGGGGGAAACCAGAAGTAGATGTGTTTCTTCCAAAAAAAAAAAGGAACAGCAGACTCTGTATCTGTCCTTTGACCCCAATCATTAAATAAACTTGTGACCATAGTTGGTTTTGGCAGAGGTTAAATTAGCATCAAAGGCCAAATAATTAGAACACTCAGGTGCAGTTTCACTACAAAAACAAAACATATAGCACCAATTATTATATTTAATATAAATTTCATAATCTCCCTCTTTATCTCTCTCCTGTAATATAGCGTGTCCTTAATAACTATTTTAAATAATCACCCCACCTTTATTTTTTTAATGAAATCTTTTTTGCTTTGAGTTTTCTATTCATTGTGCACATAGAGTTTTAGCAAAGCACTCACTGCAGAGATTAAATTGCAGAACATGTTCCTTTTGATACTGTGTGTCGATGTGAGTTTGTCTGACCAGATGGCTTCTATGTATATAAACAATTAGTATGTATGTACAGTATATGCACATTCTACGTATATTAAATTTGCAAGCCAGCATGATTTCTTATGATTTTTTTTATATTCACCATGCCCCACAGTTACTACACTACACTAACCCTGGAAAATGAGTCTCAGTGAAAATAAAAATGCTCAATAAAAAGTGAATGAGTTAGTGAAATTAGCTTTGAGTTTGCGTGTCTTAATTACGCATACATTTGGCCCATGACACTAAAAGGTCTGTGAGACAGCCCAATAATGAATCACTCGTTGCTGTCTGGAGGATGTATTGTCTGAGTATTAGCGTAGACTGCAGCCTGACACTGTCTGTGTCTGAGATTGCTGGCATCCTGCCCATTGCACTGCACAATCAGGAAAGCCGAACATTTCAATAACTGTAAGCCCGTCCTCATTTGTGTGTATTTCAGTCAACTTTAAATAGTTGAAAAGTCCTGTTCGTCAAGATGACTTTCAAAATTATTTGTTTAATACCTTACCTCTCCACTATTGTTTATTGCCTCATGTAACAATTAACCAAACAAATCTAATATAAAATGTAAAACGTCCACTATACACCGTGCTTTTCCTTAAAAGGAAAGCTGACAGATGAGGGCTCTAACTGCACCCATTTGCTGTGCAGATGTTGGTATGGGTGAGAAGACTACATTCAGATGAGACATGCAACTCAAATGTCAAGAACTCCCTATGAAGAAATTAGCCCTGTTTTAAAAACAATGTGTGACGTGTGGCAGAAAGGTTTTGTTGCAGGAAATAGTCAGTAGATTAAAACCGTGCTGTGTGAAAATATACGCTGCATTTTATTTTCCCCTTAAACGTGTGCTAAAGTAAGACCACAAAGGAAGCCACAGTATATCCACAGCACACCCACTTCATAACCGAATGCTGAGTCAGACAGTACCTCTCAATTAAGGAAACGGCATGAATGGCTCAGTGGTGTCCATCAGCCCAGCGTGGTAAAATGTCGTACTTACAAATGTGTATTCATTTTTCTGCAGTGACTGTGTATGTAGAGTGAATTATACCAATTAGATTGTACTTTCGTGCAGTTGTTTGGAGTCACGCTTGCTCTCTATCCTCACGGCGAGCCTGTTCTATTGTCTGATCAGCATATACTCACATAATGCACTTAGTCTCCAAACCACACTTGGATGGATTTTGTGGGACTTGTGGAGTAATGCCTCATTGCACGTGAAAAAAGAAATGTGAAACACATGAAACATGAAAAGGCTTCAATTATTGTCTAGCTGCGGTGAGGTTGAGGAAGGTATACTTTGTTTGGCTGTTGAAGGATGTTTCATTTACTGTGGCATCTGCAAACTGAACTCTGGGGATGGTTGGTTATGGCTAAATGTTAAAAGAACAAAGTGATTGTAGGTTTGTTTTTATCGTGCAAAGAAAAAAGACCTGTTATTTACCACCTTATGTAACCTCAATTATTTTTATATACCAAATGAGCATTGTATCTAAAAAAAAGGTAATACAAAAATAATAAATGATTTAATTTCTTCAAGTGGCTTCACAAACTGCTAAACCTGGTATATATGTATTTCTCCTGGGTGAGGATATACACTGAATGCATCAAAATGCATATTGATGTCAGTGACCACATTTAAACGCTTAACCTGTAATTAACGGTTTATTATTATTACATTGACAGTAATATTAGGCTAGAAACGATTCAAATCTCATTAAATCAAGACTACCCCCCCCCAAAAAAAAAAGTCTAAAATTTTTAAAGAATAAAATGATTTCCCTCTGACCCCATGTGAGCGGAGGAAAGCAGATGAAAAAGCAAACGAGCAAACCGCATGTGCCTCATGCTGTGTTGTTGACCTGACTCACCCTCTCCAGCAACGTTCATTAGAGCCAGTGGAGACCAAAATCTCTCTGAAGTTCATATGAAGGAGCTCTTTTTATCAAAGTCTGTGCACCGAAGGTTGTTAATGGAGCCATTCTGTAGTGTCAGGGAATGTGATCTGTGCAGTTGCCGGAGAAGACTAATAGAACTTGTTCTTAAGCTGAGGGAAATTTATATTATTTATATTTATCCGTGTCCACTATAATGTTATGTGTAATTCATGCACCAGTATTAAAATTCCCCACAATATAGGAGTGTTTGTCTCCTGTTTACAGTGCAAAAACAATGGTTTGGTCAATATTTGCATCAAATCGTCATAATGAAGGATTTGTGAGAGCTGTAAAGCTGTGCATTAGAAGCTGAAATATTAGCCTCTCATTTAATTAATGGGGTCTTGATTGCAGCATAGATGAAGTAAAGCAATCCGTCATGACACCATGGTTTTACAGGAGGAATCAGTAAAGGAAACCCAATAGACAGAAGGCATTTAAAAAGCCACGGGTTACTTCAGTGCAGCGCCAGAGCGCATTTCGAGGCCACTCGGTTGGCATTCTTTTTACAAAGGAATGTGTCTTGTAAAATATAGTGATTGCTATACTCGTTACAGGACATTTTACTGCAGCAGTATTGCCGTAAAATTTCATCTGTAAAATAGCAGGAGATCTTTGATGCTGACAAATAATTTGAAGTTTATTGCGTTAATGATAACTCATGTACAGTTTGACAGTTCATTATTGTTTAACATCGATACAATTCCACTGTGTGGATGTTCATTATTTTTTTTGGTGTGATTCTATTCAAACAAAATTTAGAGAAATTTAGTTTGGGGACAATTTAGTGTCATTTTTTATGTAACCATGTTACATGTCAAAAAAATAAAACCCAACCAACTTATCAAAACACTGAGTTTAAGCATTATTTATTGTTCTTAATTTAATTTCATTGTTGAAATTTGATTAAAAAGTTGTTTTTTTCTACAGAAATACACTAACTCCTTCAGACTGTGTATAATAATACACATTTTGGTTTGTGTAATACTTGCGGAGGATCAATGCAGGTGATAAGATCTAATTAGCCTGAGTGACAGGTAATCTATCAACAGGATCTGAGGGGCCTGTGGATCAGAGAGGAACAGATGTATCCAGCTCAAATGATTAAACCATAATCCATAGATCAAAGAGGTGCATTCCAGGATTGTCAGACCTGACTAGAGATGTGCTCTCTCAAACAACAAACTGACAAATGACTTCATCCGCCTGTCTGCACTATATAAAATCTCACAACTATGACGTTCAGTATTTAATATAGTTTTAAACATACTGACTGTTGGCGTGGATGAACTGCAAACAGCAAACCAGAATATTTCAGCTGGTGCTCAGCGTTAACTACTGTAAGATATTTGCTTAAGTAGGAATGAAATAAGCACCTTTGCTGTGTTTACACTGTAGGTCTCGTTCACACCTCGTGTTTCCATGTGTTCAAAAAGATCACAGAATGTCTGCACTGTCTTATAAAACATTTAAACGCAGTGATGATATCAGTGATGACAGCTTCTAATAAGTAAACCGCACAGAACGTATACACACGGATTATACTGTTGTGCACGATGAAAAGAAGAGAAATAATCTGTAACTGTTTAAAGATGGGAATAAATGATTACACCTGCGTGTTTAAACATTAACTCTACACTTTTTCTTGTTGAGCAGAAAAAAAAAAGAAAAAAGCGACACTAAACAGACACATATTTACATATCCAAATGTGGGTGACACGCAGGCCATGCACCTGTTTCTACATAGACCCACTAATTCTGCAAAAAGATCAGAAAGAAGAGAAAAACAACTCTTAACACAGGTACTGGTTTAATTTTATCTCTACGCAGGAGAAGAGTTATGAGCTGGCTGCCGCATCTGCTCTCAGAGCCGATGTCCACCCCCCCCTTAGGTCATCATTCATTCTTGTTGTACATGATAAGTAGGCCCAGGAGAGCAGAAGGCAGGCTACAAGGTGAAAGTCAACACTAAAACATTTTAGGGAGAGGGAACCCGAAACCCACCTGACACCAAAGTAGAGCGCACCTCCTCATTTATCCTTCCGACCCAGCCGTCCTCGCTGGAATGTTTTGCATTTTCTGATCTGAAAGCCAGTCTTGGATTCTGTCATAGATTTTTTTTTCTCTTTATAAAATGATTTTTCAGCCCCTGAAAAATCATCAATGACATGACGATATTATTCTTATAAATTTCTCTTTTCCCTAATGTGGCATAAAAGGCTCTTCTGCCGGAGCATTTTGTGTTGGTGAGCGATGAGCTCCTTTTTACTTGAGATTTATTGGACAATAAATATGCTTGCAGAAAGTTATTTATAATCTTTCACATTATGAGCCAAACTAGTCTAGACTGGACAGATAGCAAAAAGTTTCAAGTCAAATTGTCATATGACACTTCATTATCATATGAATAATGAAATACCCTTTTGTATCCCTCTGAAAAATACATTTTTATCTCAACTCTTGGTCAAATAAAGGTTAAATAAATCAAACAAAGAGCCACTTTACAGCTGTGTTTTCATGCTATTGTTATTCCACTTCACATCAGTCCAAAAGCAATTATGTGACGCTGCACAATATGTTCATTATGTTCATTTAAAGTTGAAAAATCTACTTCCAAAGTATGTACAGCTGATTGTTTCATATGTCTACAGATATTTTTCCCATCCCATGTATACTGATGGTAATCTACAACGAGCAAATATCGGTACATGAGCCAAATCTAAGACAAACACATACACAGAGGCCCATTATATTACACTAACACTCTGCTTTCCAGCAACTCCCGTCTGAGACCAAGACAAAGGCTTTAAAGATCCAGGGATTCACTGCTGTTGCTCACTCATCCCATCACAGCTGTTCTGACGTGGTCGTGTTTACACTCCAACCGCTGTGTTTTAAGGCTTCACACGTTGTACTACTCTACCCTTTTTGACACAAAGTCAATAGATCATCTGAGTTGGGCAGTTGTGTTTTAAAGGGGACCTGTGTCATTCTGCGGCTATTATGCAAATGCTGCTTAGACTGAAGAGGGAGTCACCTTGGTTCTGGTACAGGGCTGCCGACTGAAAAAAACAAAAGTCCTTTCATAGCTGAGAAATAGTTGGACTGATGGATGAATTATAATCTCTTCAATTATTTCAGCTTCTGTGAAAAAACCTGTGCTGCAGTGCTAACAAAATGTATTCATTTTGATTACGTTTTACAATGTGAAATTCACTAGACATTCATCACTGGCAACTGTACGTTTGCACTTCCAAAAATGTATACTGAGCAACAGTAAGAGCTTACTGTTTGTGATTTGGCACCAGTCATTAAATGTATTGATTCCTCCTATCATTCTCCCTTCATTAAATCTAGAGTTGGGTTTGTTTGACTGGTGAGGAAACACACACACACACACAGCCTGGTGACTCCCTCTGAACTGTGAGTGTGAGATGCAGTCTGACTGTGAAAGATCTTTTGAGTTATGAGTATGCTGTTTCTGATCTTGCACCTCTTTCAGTAGTTTTCCGAACATTTTAGATGCATTAGTGTGTTTACTGTATGCTGCGTGTTTGATGTTAGCTTTGGTGCAAAGGGCAATATTACAGCCACACCAGTAAAACCTGTCTGACCACAGAGACCTAATATGAATCAGTGGAGTCGTGTCGAGGCAACATGTCACTGAACGTCAGCTGACTGGGATTGTCAGCTGACTGGGATTGTCACTTACACCTCTTCAATCACATACGGGGGGACAGCTTGAACTTGTTTTGAATGAGGCCAATGATAACGGAAAATGCGGAATGGTTTGTAAAGCATGTAGCCGAGTGGACACTCTGTGACTAACTGGTGCCTTGAGTTTCAGGTTTAAAACACTCCAGGAAGAGTTTCCTTCCTGGAAAAAATAGGCTATCATGATTTACTCTTTTGCATTTAAGGAATTTACAGTAAGCATAACACAATGGTTCATGCTTTAACCTTTGCGTTAGCTTAGAATTAGCAGAGATATTTGCTATATTTTGTACAGATCCTAACAGGCAAGAAACATATGTCCATGGCTACTGGGTGTTAAGATTTAAAAGCGGTGTTATGACATTCTTTTGACGCCAGACTGGTCAGCTTCCATACAGCTTGACCATTATATGCACACTGCTCTAATGCACAGATGCCTTTGAAGTACACATTGTCATGCAGTACACAGAAAGCCAGCTTCCTACAGCACCTCACCTTCAATGCTTCACTGTGCCATTTATATTAATGCCATTAGGCTGTTGTGTGACTAGGTATGTTTCTGATGCTGAAATTCAAAAACATTATTTGATACTGTAGTTTTCCAGGTTGACTGCAGTTTTCAAAGATTATAAGACAATGATAATTCAAAAATGTTCAATTTGGGATTCACTCAAATCAGGTTTAGTCATCAATGTTTGTATAAAAGTGTATTGATTACATATCCATTAAAAATGTATAGTTTTTACAGATTTATTTAAGAGAGTTTAAGAGAAACTGATATTTTATTTTATTTTTCTGTACATGTTGATAAAGTTTTAGTACTTTGAGTAATTACTGGCTATAGACATTCATGATTAACAACTGCAAAACAACCTTAAAAACCAAATGCAGATACGTGTCAGTGTATCTGCAGTGTGTCTTCATTTACACATGCTTCTGCACTAAGCAGTTCACTCAATAATTGAAAGTGTGTGTGGTCCGTTCCATTGGTGTTTAGAGTCTCTGGTCAGAGTGGAGGATGTCAGTGGTGAAGTGCAGCATGGCACTGGGTGTGGGCTTGAAGGATGCCAGTGCCACTGGCCAGAATCTGCACCACAGGACATGCACTTGTGCCAACCGCAGATGTGCAGGAATCCATACTGCACCCTAGGAAGCGAAAACCTTTTCAGATAATCTAAGCAGAAACAAAGACAGTACAGAAAGCCGCTGACATATTTTTGCTCCTGTGGCAGAGCACGGTCTCACTGTTGTCTACACAAATTGCAGAAGGACGCAGCAAGTGAGACATAAAAAACCTCAGTCACTGGCTCTCTCCCTCAATGACGCAAACACTGCCAGGCAAGACACACAATGCTTTTAAAGAAGTGTGTGACTTTAAGAGAAAGGAGAAAGGGATGCTTAGCCCAAGTTCTTATACGTGTCTAGAGGCAGGGTAGTGCCAGCCTTCATACTGCAGTGGTGTGGTAGGACAGACTGTTTCCTGGCAGGAGTTCCAGGACACATTTTCAGCCTGCAGACCTGTTCAGACTACAAATTATTATGATCCTCTACTACTCACTATGCTGTTTGGTCTTAGAGGGTGAACAACTACAAAGAAAGAGCATGTAAAGTAATGTTTCGGAGTTGGGTGCAGGGCCATGTAGCAGTTATAAAATAATCTCTGATAATTGCTTGGGTGTCCACAGGACCTGCCCAAGTTTAAAAAGCAAGAGCAAATGCAGGGAGGGAACCCAGCAGAGGTAATTTTCACTAGAATCAACACCTGTGTTTAAACAGTGAGGGAGAAACGACTTCTCAATCAAAAGGACATTTGTCTTAGGTGAGCTTGTGTGTAAACGAGTGTGGAGAAACACTGCTGCCTTGTACATTTAGAGACAGATCAGTACAATGATAGGGAACTTATCCTATGCCGTATGAAATCTTTCTGTCTTTTTTGTGTGAAGAGATTCGCAAAACTGGAAAAAAAAAACTACTGAACTACGATCTGCCAGTCTGAGTTGGGTCGGTCGTTTCATAACTTACACCCTCCAGTGGGTTTAATAAGTCAATTCACCTAAGGAAAAAGACTTGTTTTGCCACCTCCATAAAAGTAGTAGGGGAATTTTGCTGTTTTTCCAAGCCTCCCAGGCCAGTTCAATACTATAGGGAAACCTAAGTAACTATTACTACCACTTTTACACATTTGCCTCACAAGTGATGTGGGTTAAATTAAATTGCAACACTATATCTTCAGCTCAGGGCTTAGCTTGTATAACGGAGAGCCCGTTACTGGCATTTTCAGACTTCTCAATCAGTGTAATAAATTTGGTCTGATGGCTAATTTTAGCTGAAATGCAATCCTCAACAATGAGTTACAAGCCTTGTGGGGCCTTTTAGTCAAACTGTGTCTGGCATTGGCACAGTTGAAAAGAGCCTTTTAAATAAATGACTTTCCCCAAAAAATTACATGTTTTTCAAAGCACTGTTCACTCAAGACAGAGGGGATCACACAAATAAATGGAGGTTTACTGTGTCTAACACCTAAGATGATCTGTGCATTGTTAGCCGTGCAAAGTTCATTCACTGCTCTGCTTTTGAATTCCACATATAATGAATTTTAGTTTGTTATCGTTACGACTGTGCTGACCCCCTCCCCGCGTGCAGACAACCATCTCAGTCAGCGTGATTTCACTGTATAGTTCTCAGTTTGTGCATTAGCAGTGACGTGATCATGATTAATGTTAATCGTGCTGGATTTACTGTGTGTTTATTTTATGGTGCAGTTGGCAGAGTGGGGCTCGGCCCATCTACGCAAGCTCCCGCTGGCGGCATGAGGAGGTGGACTGGGGGATTTGGATGATGTTTGCCTTGATACTCAGCTGTAACATTGGCTTGACTGAGAACTTTGCAGCTGAACAGAGGTTATGTTGTTAGTCATAAGCGCCCGCAAACATTTCCCGCTTGCTGAAAACTCTCTTTTGATACAGAGAACGGATTAAATCCACCACCACTGAGCCCACAGTAGATTTAATTAATTGTTTTGTGTAGCATTTTAAACTGATGTGTGAAGCCAACTTTGTTAAAGTCATCATGGTGATCCACGTGACTGCTTTATAATCCTCTGTCTTGTCTGCTGCTGCTTGGTACTGATTGACACAGAGGGCTCCGGGTGTCCCAGAGACAGTGCAACACTGCCACCATGTTGGTCATGTGTACTACAGTGTTTTTTAGCAACACAGCATATTGTGTGCACCATTCTTCAACAGTTTAATTTAATTTAAAACAATTTAAAAGTCACATTTTTACATTATAGATTTTGGTGCCCGGCTCATATCAGTCAGTTTTGGATCTATAGAGATTCAACTCAAGCGCCTAAGTGGTTCTGCTGTTTATTCAAGTAGTAATGAAACAGTAACTGAATGAAACTGTGGTCTGTATTGGAGATTGAAGAGTCTGCATCAAATGGCCGGTATTTCATTTCATCAATTTTACTTCAACACATGCATGTTCCAATATTTGCTCCAGCCCTGCCCTTAAAAAACACAGAATAACAGAAAAGTCTCAGATAAAATCCCAGTGTGCATTGTATCTGCCTTGTTTACACTGACGGATTCCCTTAGCACTTGTGTTAAATGTAGCCCTCCGTGTTATTCTACCAAGTAAGAAAGAAAACAATTACTGAAAATGAGGCTGAGTTGAGAGGAGGTCTGTGTGTAAAATAACAAAGACATGCGACTGTTTGGATCTGATAAGCCCTGTCAAGTGTTTCCTCTAATGCCTCTGAAAATAAACAGCTGGGTTGATGAGGTGAATGGAGGCTTGGTTTGGGTCTTAACCGCTGCTGCAGCCTGAGAGCTTGTTTTAGGAGCTGTACCAGTCAGGAGCAGTAAAGGGCCCCCATCCGTGGCTCAGTGAGTTAAACAGGTTAGTGTGTTGGTTGTCCGAACCTGCTGTGATGCACACTTTTTGAAGGGGTAGTAGACAGAGAGGACACAGATATAGTATATTGACATCTAGCAACATAAGCACTCTGAAGACACACTGTCCCCAGAGTTACCAGCTATGGAATTTATGATGATGTAATCAACAAGAACGTTAAGTTACATTATTGTGCTTGCGTACAATATAAATGTCATATTTATGATGGGCCTCATGTTTGTTTTTTAACAAACAAAAAAGCAGAAACAAAAAGAAAATGCACTGCAAATTGAAAAACACAAACAAAACGCAAAAGCCAAAATTCAAAAAACACAAGTAGAAAATGAAAATTTTTGTTTTTTCATTTGCAGCGCATTTTGTTTTGTCTTTTTTTAAGTTTATGTGTTTTTAATTGCAGCTAATTTTCTTGCTTTTTCTGCATTTCCTTCTGTTCATGCGTTGTCTCAAAGGGCCGCTGTATACTACTGGTGAAAAACAGCATAACGTACATTCAAACAGAAAACCATCCCAAAACCATCGTGTCTCCTGATAGTTGTCTGATTATACCTCAGTGTCTGGACCAACCTGCCAGGCCTGCTCACACAAGGTGCCACTGAGTCACCCTGAGGTACACTGTGTTTAATCGTGTGAAAACTGACCCTGTTCAAAAAAAGTATTTAGGGTATTTAAGAGTATTTAAGCAAATCTGCTCATTTACATTCACTGAGGCCTCCACGCGCCGCCAGTGTTATACCTGTGTGTCACACAGAGGAAGTCAAAATCACACCTATTCAATCATACATCGTATCGTAGCATCATGTTGAAGCGAGTAAAGGAAGATTTCAGGATTCTACTTCCTGGACTTTATCAGCTCATCAGTGCGAGTGATTTAAGCAAGACAGAGAGAGAATGTGGGAATTTCACAACCAGTCATGTTTAGACAAGAACAGACTGCCGGCACCCAGGAAAGATAAATTCATTCTTAAAACCACAGAAAACAAAACACGCTTTATCCTCTAGACATGTTAATCTCTCAACCCGTTCTGATGACTTTCCTCTCAACACCTCTTTTCTTTCTTTCTATCTATCTATCTATCTATCTATCTAACCATCTATCTATCTATCGTTAATGCAAACTATGTGACTTTAGTGACTATAACAACTTAAGTATAATATGCAGTGCCAGGGGAGAAGTTCTGATAGTCAGTCACTAACACCATTCAGTGCTTCCAGTAACATGATTTCGAGGAAGTTTGGAACCTTGGTTTGGCTCCGATTGCTCGTTTGAGTTCAAGGGCTTAAATAAAGACACTTAATCACAAGTGCTCAGTGGAGTTTTTCCCGGACTGTGCAGGACTTTGCCAAGACCTCGGGCAGTCACATCTCTGTATTGGAGGAAAACATATATTCCCCTCAGAATTCTTGAGAGTAATATGATACACATATCATTTAGATTTTAACATAACATAACATTTACGCCAGATTTGAGTCAAGCATAAGTCACTTTGCAGCATGTGTTAAAGACACAATCACTAGTTTAATGACTATATATAACACGGGTGATATTGAAGGCCTAATGATGTCCAACTGATTAAAAACATTTCTCATAGAAGCAAAACCTAATTAATATTATTAATATGAAAACACTTACGATTATGTTTCTATAAGAATCCTAATTACTCCTCTCACATATATTGAATCTTATCTCACTTGTGCAAACAGATATTTTTTTACATATAAATATTAATTTATTCGTGGTCTTAGTATTTTTCCTTTTAAAAAACTCTTGTCTCTTGTTTGTTATGCCTTTCTCCTGGCAACAGCTGGGACTGTTCAGGGTTGTCCCATGTCTCCTACTCCTGAACGTGATATTTTGGGAACATCTTTTCTTCAAATGTAGCCACATGTCCATATCATTCTTGTAAATTACACTCAATTACCTGATTTTCTTCTGAATAGTTGTCAGTTGAATCTCACAACAAATTTCTGGTGGTCCTTTTTTTTATTGTCTTGACACTTTCTACATTGCTGTTTACAGGGTGGGCAAGGCTGTCTGCCCGCACCATATAAAATGGCTTGGCACACCTGGAAAGTAAAACACTGTTGGAAAGTGCTTGTCTTCCGGGGCAACATAAAATCTGCCACCTCTACTCATGACTAATTAGTTGTTAACACTGTTTTAACAAACGGGAGCTCCAGTGTTACACCGGTGTGTAAATGAACAGGCAAACCTGGAAGAGACCATTGTTGTCAAACTGGAAACCAGTAGACAGTTAAGTGTGGGTGTGAAGCTGTGTTGTATTTACTGCATGGGGATGACACGCTGGACAGCACTCAAGTTAGATCTTTATAGTATTCATAGATACCTACCTGTAGATGTTTCAATAGACATATTACATTTTTACATTGTGCAGCATGGTATTTTTTTATTTTTTTGGATATTAAATTATATCAAATAAATGGATTATAAAAAGAAAAAATATATCAATGTAAAAAAACAGATTTCAGAATTTAATCTATATGATTATTATTATAACCTTTACATTTTTATCATACTGAATGTAATTGTTGTTTTTAGTGGTTGATTCCTTTCAAACTTTCATATTCAGAAAAAATACGCGACTCTCTCACTGTCAACAGTAACACAGTAGATGAACAGATGTACATAATATCCAATGTACTGTTTAATGGCAGCATATCCTGCTAAGTCTAGAAGAAAACAGGTCTCCAGAGTGTCGTTGGACACAGTGCTGACCTGTCTGCTTTAGTCTAAATGCTGAAACATATAAATATTCAATCTGTAGAATTCACTGTTCATCTGTTTCCATACTGAGGGTTGAACAAAAAACAAGACAAACAGGAGTTATTTTTAGGAGGCTAAGAAGAACACAAGGTCATACATCTTTTAAGGTATCTTTCTACATATTTGCAGTGACAGAACATGTTCTACGAAGAAAGAATAAGTCACATTTACTGAAAGGGAATTCAACACATACAGGAAGCTGGCCAGCAGACAAGCTTCTTAGCTTTCACCAAAGCATGTAACAAAGTGGAGCAACCGGTGGCTGTCTACAGCTTACATATTGTTTCACCCACTCTTATATTACAAGGTAATTACTGAGTGAGCTATTTTTTGTATTAAATATATTGCTTAATTATCTTACTATACTATATAATATATCATACGTTTGTTTAATGGCCCACAACATATAATTTTACAAGATGGATACAATATCACCTACATAGTCTATAATAGTATTATACATCTGAATATGCTGGCTACCGTGTGCCCAGTGCAACCATGGATTTCTAAAAACATAAAAGGGATACTGTTGCACAGTGTTTGAGGTTTCTCTTTTTACCCCCTATGGGTGAGTGGGAGTGTAAATGTCACTTTGAATTGATGAACTACTTTTTGAGCCGACTTGTCAAATAAAGAATCTCAGTTTCAACCACCAGACTAAACGATCCATGCATGTGATTTGATCTTATGTTAATAGAAATGTCTTTCAGTTCATGTCATTGGTAAAATGTTTGGTAAGACATTTTCAGTTTGGCATTGCTTAGTTAACTTAAAATAACTAATAATATTAAGGCAATATGTCAGTAAAAGGTTCTACTTCATACTGCTTTACCATACTGTACCTTTAACAATAAAAAATAATGACACCAGTTGATTAAAACTTAGCAAGATAAAGGTCTTGTTAAGCCATACAAAGTGCAGGTGACCAGCTCATGTCCAAGTCATGCGGCTGGCTGTCAGGCTACAACCTGAGGCCTGGCTGATTGTTAACACCCCACAGTGAGACCTGTTGCCCCAGGCTATTAGTCATCCTGACAAGCACTGCTTGTATGCTACTCTCTCTGGTCATGACACACTTGTTTTCACCATCTCCCCACCTTCACACACTGCTCCAACTCTGATGTATTCCTAACACATAATGGCAAGAGTGACACAAGTCCATTGAACCAAAATAAGCACCTCTCAATTACTGATGAAAGAGGTCTTTTACCTATTTTTACAATCGTTCAGAGTTGGACATGGATGGAACTTACAGGAATTTAGGAGAACACATTTCTAAGAAGTTAAACCATTGGCTCAGTTTGTTCTACTGATGTTGCAATGCTGTCTAAAAAAGGTCAAAAACTTTTATCTCAGACAGAAAAAATCTAAAGATAAAATTAGGATAAAAATTCTCAACGTGATTTGAGAAGGCAGAACTTAATTCTCTAACATATTTGCTTAGTTACACACAAAAAAAAGCGGCACAAAAAGAGAGCAGCTGCAATATTTAGCCCTAATAAACCTATTCATGGTTACATTTAGGCATTCTCAGCACTTAGTTAGGGTTAGAGAAAATATATGGTCTGGTTTGATACAAAATATTAAATCTATGACGTCCAATCAAAACTACAGTCTTTCTGCAATCATATCCAATTATTTAGCGTCATTGGTATAATGAGGGTGGACAGAATATTATGAACTCCTGTCCGTATATATCAATACAGTGTGTAGAAGTAATAGTTACTTTTCAATCTTTGACCAAGTAATCAATAAATATGGCAGCTATAGGTGTAGCTCTACCTTTTAAATAATGTAATCTGGGTTTAATTTGTTTGAGTTTTGACCATTGAATTAGCAACACAAAGATTTTGCTCGTGGATTTTCCTTCGCTTCTTTAGAGAGAAAGAAGATGCCACTTTAACAAAAACTCTCAATCTGATTTATGTTGCCACCGATACACGTCATTTGCAGAACCTAAGTCTTAAAACAGCCATGGAACTTATTTGTTCTTTATATGTCATGCTTAATAGTTGACCTCTGAAGGGCCACTGAATTAAAGTTTTAAAATCTTTTTGTTGTTGAGTTCATACAACAATGTTAACATGTTCATCAAGACGCGGGGTGATGTACGACAATACTCACTCTTAACTTACCTTAAGGTATAATTTGTTCAGTTTGTCACTCCTGTCTGAGTTGCTATTCAGGTCTTAGCCAGCTGTAAGAAATATAAGCGTGATTTAATATTAGACAAGGCAGGGATTCAGCACACTGGTAAAGCTATTAAGAGCTTTCTTCTCTTTCATCATCTGTGGCCTAGGAGGCCTCACATTGCCTGCTGCAAAGAGGAGATGGTGATCAGCGAATCAAATTTGAGGCCATAGATAATGTATGTGGTAATTTACAGCTTGGAGGTTTCTTAACCTTGTCCCGTGCTAGTCCTGAGGTGACTAGCAAAGCTGCATTCAAAAACTCTGAGGTGTAATCAGCAATCAGAAAAAGGAAGCTGAATGTCGAACTTTTATAAATGGTTTCCTTGGAGGAGTGTGATTTACTGTCCCATGCACAAGTTGAACTTACAGTGTACAGTGTGTAGAGGGGAGGTGTGGGGGATGCTTGGGCTGGGTGAACACAGAACTACAAATTAAATTTTGAAGAATAGTAACTGAACAACTCAAATACTAATACCTATGCTGGATTTAGTCACTATAAAAGGTCTTACCATTTGACCAGACTATCCCAATAAAAATAAAATTGCTACAACCTCACCGCTAAAGGTTATTTAGAGCTTATTTGGATTTTGGATGACCTGGACCCTGACCCATGCAGACCTTTCTGGATGAATTTAATTGCGCCTAAAGACGGGTAGCGTAAAACCTTAAATTAAATGGACAACGTCACAGTAAAGTAAGCAGCCTGTTTTATTACTCTTCAGAGAAAACTATAGAAAATTGACTTATTACTTTAAAATATTGCAGTACAGTACAACTAGTGTATACTAAAACATATTAATGACGTAATTTATTGTGAGTATTTGTAACCATAATCAAAACCATTTTGTTTTTGTTTTTTCAATTTCCAGAACATAATGTTAGCTTTGAATGTGTGATGATATTTAGAGACGTTCATTCAACCGTTGCCCTCTCAGAAGGGTCACATGAGTGCTGGAGCCAATCCCAGCTGTCACTGGGCAAAAGTTGGGGTACGTTATGGTCGCCATTCTACCCTACTAAAATGATGGTAGAGGCTTTTATAGAGCAGTGCACATAAATGATTACATTTTTAACACATTCAACCATATCTTTTATTCATAAGGAAACTGTTGCTAGTCAGGGGGTCAAATCCAGTCCTCATCGCACTGTTGGACTTTGCTACTAAAAAGCAATAAACAAATGTCGGTAAATCTTGAAACACATTTGCAGATAACTTATTAGTCTGCAGATGTCATGGCGTATGCATTTATCCCTGTGTCCTCCCTGAGGGACCTTCACCAAAGTGGAAAAGTAGCACATTACTCATATTTATGGAAATGATCTGGGAGAGCTTCTCCCAGGTTGCTCAGGCCTCTCAGTGGGTGCCATGCAAACGCAGACAATGATCTCTCCAGCAGCTGCCTAACCGGGACAGACCTGGGAATCCCATCAAAAGGCCACTGTAGGGTTTCCAAAACA
Organism: Microctenopoma steveboyesi; assembly: GCA_032359275.1. Lineage (NCBI taxonomy): Eukaryota > Metazoa > Chordata > Actinopteri > Anabantiformes > Anabantidae > Microctenopoma > Microctenopoma steveboyesi. Next base: position 11,215,610 of record JAUMHF010000025.1, on the reverse strand, counting down.
GAATACAGCAAACATAGTTCTATTGCCCCTTTTGGGATTGGTGTTGATGAAATGTGGCTAAATTGAGGGATTTGTTGATGAGCTTTTCCTCTGCAGCAGCTACTGGTGCTGAGAGGTTGAGAGAGGGGCATGTGCTGTGTAATAAACTTAATATAGTGTATTTACTCAGAATAGTAGCTTATGTGTGTCAGACTAATTGTAGCACATCTTTAGAACAATTAATTCCTATTATTTAAAAACACAAACAGAACATAAAAATGTTTCAATTGTTGCTATCTGTTGTGACGATATGATTGTGGCCCAGTGTGTAGGACATGATAATAAAATAAATGTGTACCAGGTCTATAGAAGAATACCTTATGATCCAAAAAGACAAAGGTGACTAATGTCATCATGTTTTTAATCCTATAATTGGTTGATGCTGGAATTCATGACAGTACTGTGGTACTATAGAGTACTATAGAGAGTAACAATGAGTTTTATAAGACTATACATCTTTAAGACAGTCTTAGATCCACAGTAAAATTGAATGCCAGAAGAAAAAAGGTTAGCTAAGAAACCTTAACACATAACTAATTACCTCTATGGACAAATATAAAGAAAGAGAATTATTTGTCTGTGCGGCTGAAATAAATTAATGAAGTGAGGTAGGCCCACACAGGACCTATATGATCACCACAGGTCACCCTTAGTCTGGAAAAGTCATACGGAGACAAAAAGACAAGAGCCAAAAAGAATATTTACACAAAGGCAGTGAATCATTGTTTTGTGTGGGTTTGCCTGAAGCAGGCCACTCATCTTTTGCTTAAATCAAAAGCACACATAATGAAATGCATATTCAACTCATGACGTTTTAACTATCAACACTGAATGAGCCAACTGCAAGCATCTCACCAAATTCTGCGAGTTTTATTTGTTCTTTAATGTCACAGTGTCACAACAACCGATAACGTGTGATGCTATTGAGTGCGAATACCTACGAATTTTATGTTTTCCACAGCTGAGATTAATTTATGAGCTCAGAGTGGATGAATCTAAGATAGAATACTACAACTGATTCATAGTGATGAAGCCACATTTCTGTCTTCAGAAATTATACAAACTGAAACTGTTATTGCCACTTACTTGTGACGGCCTTATTTAAGTTTATACATTTGGCAGAGACAGCAGGCGCTGATGGAAATGCAGGGTGGGTGCTAATGACCATCATGCCATAGTGCTGTACCAGCATGCAGACAGGAAGGGTAAAAACTGGGCCTTCACTAATACAGACAAAAGTTGTTTCAGTCCATGTAACCTGAGCATCAGGGGAAAACACTCCATGAATGTCATTTCATTGCTGCGTGTGTCTATTAATCACAACCATAGCAAACTTTGCTCCAGTGTTGTACTATTTCTCTATTTTCATGTCTCCAAATGTATAAAAATCTTTTGGAAAATGTAGCTTAGCAGGGAGTTAAAAGTAACTGTGCAGTAATTTAAGGCAAACTATCAACCAAGGGAAGGAGATCCAGCTTCCGTTGGCATTTTAGACTGGTCCAAAATTTCCCTGATGATTTTGGCAGGTTGCTTAGTTTGCTGTTTTCTTTTTTCTTTGGTTGCATGCACCTTCCCAGTGATCAGATTCTGGCAACCAACACTTCTCTGTGGACACCCTCAAGCTGTATTCCATCCAATGTCCATCAAAGCTCAGCACAGAACAAGCTGGAAACTGGCCAGGGACATTAACTTAGTGACCAGTAGAGTATACAATCTGTGCATTGTTTCTTTTACTAATTAAATAGTAGAGAAAGGACATGGTAAACAACAACCATGTAAATGTATATGGTGATGTTAAAGCACATCATTTTAAATTCCTCATTAGATTTACATTTCCATATGATAAGTGTTTACTTAACATTCCAGAGGAAGCGGGAAGAGAACATTTGGTTAGTTATAAGCACATCAACAGAAACTATTAGTTCTTCCACTATTTGTATTTAGACTCATGAATGCTATAACATTCACATTAGTATTATGATGATTACCTTGATGAGCAGGCAGCCATAGAAATTCAAAGAAAACCCCCCTATTGCAAATTACATTAGGTCATTCTTGTAACAAGAACAGGTTGTTGCAATTCTAATCAGTATCATGTAGGTTATCTGTGTCTAATCCCTATGGAGTTGCTCCCTCTAGTGGAGCGACGGATGGTAGTTTTATCAGTCCTGGGATGCAGTTGTTGTTTAACTTCAATCTTAGCCACAGAAATCCTCAATGCTTTATGCTCAAGAAAAGATTTCATATTTCTCTCATGATTCTCTGCCATGTGTACTGCCATACTTGCCTTCATATGCGTTATTGTGTAAGCAGAAGTAATAAAAACATTACACTGCTATTACACCGTCTGAGGCCCATTAAGTTAATTTCAATTTAATTGTTGCATCGGGGGAATTATTAATTAGTCAATCTATTGCCTACTTGCAGTGACAGGGCGCCTGGGGTGTGGGGCAATGGAAACCACAGCTGGTCATATGTAAATGGGAATTAATTAGCAAGCTTACGTTTCAGCGCCTGTATTTGCACTGAAAACATTCTCAGGAGCCGAAGCCAGGGCAGGAGAGTCTCCACCAGCCTGCTGTGGTCACATCCCATCTCTGTCGGACAGAATAATTTCACCTCATTACCTCCGCCATGTATAAATAGAACTCTTTCCACCCACCAGCTCTTTAACGACATGTGCTCTTTAAACACCTACAATTAACCCCTTGTGACTAGGTCCTTGTGTCCACCAGAATGAAGCCTGGTACTCTCCAAGGTGAGTACAGTCCCAGTAGATTACGCACCACTCTCGCTGAACCCACACACCCCATTCAGACTGAATCCAGTCCACTACACCTCTACCTCACCTCATGTTCATTAAACAGCCATATATATTGTGTTGTGTTTTCCCCTGCAGCAGGATTTATTGGGTGACTGATGGAGTTTACAATGTGTCTTGAGAAGCACAAAACATGTCATGACAATCTGCGCCTGCATCATGCTTGCTGCTTTATGTTGGCTCACCCTCACGTCCAAGACATACAGTAAGCACGAAAAAAAAAAAAAGTGATCTTGTCAAGAGTAAGATCTTTGCTTGAGCTTCTGATGCATGTCATGAAGCAGTTCTGTCTGAAAAGAGAGGAAAGAAATGAACCTCCAGGTTTGTGATACAGCTCCCAGGAGTCCTCTTAGTAGATGTTATTCGTGGCCGGTGTCCAGCTGATGAACTGTAACATGCTTGACATTATGACTCTTTAGATATAAAGATATAGTTTTTCCAAGCCCACAGACACTCCCCACATCTCAATCCCTCCATCATGGAGATTTGCGTGGAGGGTCTCGACTGGTACAAATGAGGTAAGTGCTGCCAAACACAATGGTTCCATTGGAGTGTGGATTATGGTTTCTTTACCCTTAAAGGCCTTTTAGGAGAGAAACAAAGTGAGTGACATCTAGAGTGTTGATCGGCTCAGATCTTTGAATTATTAAAAATCTATGTACAGAATTACACATTTTAACCAACATAGTCAGGTTGTTTCATTCCAGTACTTCTGTTCAGGAAACTAACTCACAAAATGAATAACACATATGTTAGTGTATGTCCTTAACACCCAAGCCTATCCACACTGCATTATGCTTGAGATATACCTCCTTTCACAGACCAAGGACTTGCACACTTCCTCCCCATGGCAAATAATTCAGTCAAGCACTAGCTCCGAAAAGTTAGAGCTTACAATGAATTTCTCAGATATTCAAGACAAAACCGCAGCTTTCCTCACCCAGAGCACCACCTATAATCACTGTGTCAGACTCTGACTCTGCAGCGACCTCAGACAAGTTGTTCTTGGACAGGTACCACACCAGTGGCGGGAGTTACCCGTGCTAAACCTGGCAGCATAAAGGTCTTTTCTACAGACAAGGAAAAAAAGAGTCCTTCATTATCAATTCTGACATTGTCATATACATGCGCTTCCTTTTCAAGTGTTTGCAATTAATAGATAACTGTATAGTTTCCTTAGTTGATCGATGAAGATGTGGGAAAAACTGAGTGTTTTAACACTGCAAGAACCTGTAGAGGCATCTGAGCTTGTTGTTCTCTAGTTATTGAAATTTAGAGAATATACAGTGCTGCTTAATAACAAATCACTTCAAATTAAACCTTTTCTATTTTACACATCAGCCCTTAATTACATTGAGCTATTTTTCTAACCTCAGTCATAATGACATTACCATGGCGATTGTGGTATGCTTCATGCCTGTGATTGTTTGTTTGAACTCGTGCTTTAGGACAAGCGTGATGGAGACGGGAGTAAGATGGTGTAATATTTTATGCTGTTGTCAGACTTGCAATAAATGAAGATCATCGGTTTTACAGAATGCAATTTATGGTTGTTGACCTTGCTAAGGTCTCTGACATCAGATGGCTTCAAATTATTTTAGGTTTTAAATAATATGCAAAACATTGGCTACATTTTGATTAACTCTGATTGTTGATAAGATCCATTATTATTAGCAAAAATTATATAATTTACACAGAAACAGGCCATGTTCATTCATAAAACATTTAGCACATTCATCAGTTGCCAAAAAGTATGTAGCTCACTTAATGTAGAAGAGGTATTATGAAGTACACTAATAAATGATTGAGAGAGAAGGCCTGCTTACTTTACTCACTAGTGATGAGGCAACAGTTACCTACCATACTTAATAAATATAATTTTATTTACTATATTAGTACATAATACTCAAATTTAGTTTAAAAGTATATAATATATGTATAAGTATATTTTACTTATACAAGTTTTGCACTTGAAGAAACTACTTCTAATTAATATTTTGTGTCTTGTGAAGGTACTCAAAGCCCAAAAAGAATAACACAGAGCAGCCACATTAAAATATATGTTTTATGCATACAGTAGCTAAAATATGATGCGTGGTGCTAAATGTGAAAACTAACCTAAAACTGGATTGAAAATTCGTTTTGAATATTGTATAAGGTAAAAGCTGCAGTAGTTAGGTCAAACAAGAATAAAAAAAAACACGTCTTTCTTTAGTGTTTTCACAGTCGTTCCCTCTGTCGGTCATACACTGGCCCTCAGTTCTCATGTCAGACACTGGTGAGACTATGAAGATATTAGCTTTATGTCTCCACTCAAAATGATGTGGTTGATTTAAAACATTTAAAGGAAGCACGTAACCATAGCAGCACTTGGCCTTTCCTTGAATAAATAAGAGGATATGGTTTCTGCAGTAGTGAGAGTCCTACATTATATATATTGCAAATGTGTCATCATGCCTCCGCTTGTGCCTCAGAATGATAGTTTACTTCAACTGATGGAAATTAATCGTGATGTGTCACTGTATCCAAGGACCTTTTAGTTTATATATTTTGACTTCTGATTGTGACCTATACAATCACAAGTTCTTTTCATTCTCTCTCAACCGTAGCACGCGCTCGTGTTGACTTTGTGGTTTTACTAAATTTGACTCTGGCTCCAGGTGCCTGAGTTTCCATAGCAACCTTTAGCCTTATCTGCTACTGGTGAAGTTAAACAATACGTTCTTTCACGTTCTCAACACTTGTTTCTTGTACTCAGCTTCAAGTGAAAAGGCCATTTAACAGAAAGTCAGCTATGTCACAAAATTAAAAAATTGTTATAAAATGCGATATAAATGCCTGATGCCTCAATCTCTAATGGTGTTTATCTTAATTACGTAATTCATAACATACCACAAATTGCATATTAATTTTTGCATTTCATTTCTAAATGCATTTGTCGTACAATAGTATAATGCAACATAGCACTCTGGTAACAACATTGTATTTCTTATACAAAATCGGATTTATTACTAGAATTTTTTTTCACTCCATCAAATTGACTGTCTTATTTGAGCTGGGTTCAAATGAGGACATTTCCTGAGATGCTGTTATGACTCAGTGACATAATGTATGGTTTCTTTGATGGATGAAGCTGTGGCTTCTCATCAGCAAGCTTAGCCAACTCCTAAAACACATTGGGGAGGAGAAGTGAAGTGTTTTTCTAGGTTTAACTCATAGATCAGTACATTTTTCAGTTCAAGACGTCAGTAATACCAACCAGGAAAAAGAATATTCCAGACTATCCCCTGTTAAGTCATAAAACCATTCGCCAAAGCACCATTTGTAATAAAGCACTTAATACTACTGTGTCTACCAGGGACGTCACTAGGACTGAAAAACAAGGGGGGCCTTAACCCCCAGAGTTATAGGAAGAATTAACATGTATAACAAGCACAAAAGATTTTTACCAAACCTATAGGCCTCATTCATGTTATTATCTCTTGTACAGCAGTTCTGCTGTTATCTGACACTTTGGAAGATCCCCTGCCTTTCCTTAGTTTTTCTGCGTTTGTTACTGTGACAGGAGGTTACTGGGATTCATACAGGGGTGGTGGCGGAGAGACAACAGCCAATAAGTATTTTAGTACATTTTGTAATTGCAAGAGCATGATGTTTTATTGTGTTAATTAATGATTGTGTCTGCTATAACTCTTTACACATTAAGAAGCTGTAAAGAGTTTTGTATGTTTGTTGTATTGGTGGGGTCTGTGTAATATGCTTTTACTTATTTTTTTATCTTGTTAATTATCTATTGCCATAATTACTTACATTGGCATTGTTTTACATATATTTATAGAAAAGAGAAGAGTGACTCAACTACATCTAACATGGCAACACATGTAAGAGTGGGATATCCTCACTGGGATCTTTAGCATGCCTACACTGACAACTACTCACATTCCCAGCTGTCCTGCTACAACTGCCATCAGGACAGTGATAACAAATTGGGACCATGATTAATGAACACTTCAGACTGGCCATAGTGAAGGGACTCCCAGTAAAGACAGCATCCTGACAACAGAGCTGATGTTCCCCCTCAGTCTAGTACTGACAACTGTACAGCTCATTTTCTGTCTGCTCTCAACATCCAGGGTGTCTGTCTTCTGTATATAACATACATTTTACTGAATTTTCTTGCTACGAGGACAAAAAAATTGACATGGCTCTGTTTTGAAATGCCTGAGTGGTGATTTTTTACATCCTCTTAAAAGGATGTTATTAATATGACCTATACACCCCCCAAGGATTCTTTTTCACGTTGTTGTTAACTGATCCTTACCTCAACATGGACGCATGCTAACGCATAAATAATCAGTGTCCACACATAAATATTCTTTAGCAGAACCCACGTGTACCAAGGCACATCATTTATTTGACTTATATGTCTGGTGGTGATGATCCTTCAACACTTTACTCAAATGCAATCAAACTGAGTGTGTGTCAATATCAACTAAAAGGCATCTTTGTTTGCACTAGACCTGTTTCATTGTCCTCTCCACTCAAAATGTACCATATAAGCAAGTAGTAGAAGAGAACTGGTCAGATGAGATGGTGTTCTTTGCTGACAGCCATGTTGGAGTTGATAGACAAGACATGTCAGCACTCAGTGTGCCCTCAGAGAGCAATGCTGGTGGCCGTAACAACCATGTCTTTCTGCAAATCATTCACTGGACAAATATACAAGACTGCCCATTGCCTGGCAAGCAGCTTATCCATCAGTGCTCCAAGTCCCTCAGTGCCTGTTTGGGTAGTTACTGAGTTTAAAGGTTTTTTAATATCAAGTGGACATTTTTACCTCCATCTAAATTTAGTTGTGTCGTTGATTTATCGTCACACTGAGGCATCTGCCTGAAGAATGGGAGAGGCAAGTTAAATCCCTGGTCCTTAATGTGGAGTTGACCGCTGTCACACACCTGTTACATAGCATAAACCAATGAAAATCTATATACTGCAAAACTTAAGATAAGCGATAATCATTCATTCCAAAATATATAGTCGGATATCTAGTAGCACACCAAAAAATCTGAAAGGAAATATGACAGCGTAACGAGAGATAAAAATACAGGCTTTTTAAAACATGTCTTTAAGTGGGGAAAACAAATTATAAAACAGTGTGAAGCTTCAGGGGGTAAAATATATTGTTTACAATACAAGGTAATTACTTGCATTCATCACTCTAGTTATTGATGGAAATCTTTTTCCCTCCTCAAGGCAAGCTGTAACATAATATAAACATTTACCAATAATCCAGCTACTTTATTAGTATAAAACACACTATTTGCTTTTCCTTTTCCAAACATGTATTATGCTGTAATCTCCCTATTTTACAGTAATAGGTTTGAAATGCAATAAAGAACCACCGAGGGCACATTTTGCTGCATGGGAAAAGTCATAAATCACAGCTTGTCCACAAAGTGACAAATTACTGATGTCATCAACATGGCATGCCAAAGGCCGAATCTTAGTGTTGGCTGGTTCCCCGTGACTTTTAGGCTAACGCAACCTACAGCATTCTGGTAAAACAGAGTTCTTGTCCAATAGACCAGAACAAAAAGAGCAATTAGTTTTACATTTAGTTTTAGACAACAGCTCAAACATTTTGAATTTATATGTGTATGTATTGACAACTAACCATTTTAGGTTTATTGGGAGGTAACACATGCATTTTACTTACAACGAGGTGCTCTTGATCCTTAATGTAGTGGTTAGCTTTGGCTATGACTTGGAATGGGAGATAAAGGTGAGGTGGACCATTTTTAACACACAAATAAAAGACAACGCTTAGATCTGGTATGTCTATACAACATGGTATCACTCTCTCTGACAAAGTTCTGGCAAGACTACTGTCTCTTTTGTATAATTCTGTTAAGATATACGTTTTAAACATTTTAAATAAAGTTCTTTAAATAATTGATGCATTTTATTATAGCATTTCCCACCAAAACCCTCAACATTATAACATTCAAAAGCACTACTTTATAGCGCTATTGAATAATTATTATACCTGTGACAGTGCCCTATTATTAATAGTCAGTGGAAAACTGACTATTAAGCAAATATGCCTCTAATTTCTTGAGCAGGCTAGGAAATATTAAAATGAGCAACTCCACCCTAGTAGATGGTTACAAATGATGAAGAACCAGTGGAAAGATTTCCACTCAGCACTCTACCTGTACATTTGTGACTACTGTGCAGACCAGAAATTATACATAGACTAAAGTAAATATTTCAAAGTCGTGTTTACTTTACAGTACACCTCATTTACAATGGAAAAACAAAATCACTGAATTAAGTAAAGGCACAGTGAGAACTAGAAGTAGCAAGAGGAATAAAGTGAGCAGTGACTATAGAAACAAGAGACCTAACAACCTCCATACATACATTAATTCATCCTTTAAGATTTGTGCATCATAATAGCAGCACACAGCACTCATTAAGGTGTGAGATCTGATTTTTTTCTGGTGCATGCTTACCCATGGCTTCTCACTGCCCCAACATTCAGATATGTTTATTTGGACACATGCCATAAATCCCAAAGCTTTCAGGGAGGCAGGAGTGGGCTTAGTTATGGTGCAGGAGACCTGGCTTGCTCCAATGATAATTTGTGGTTTGGTGCATATTCGACGACCTACAAAGAGGCCTTACACTGCCCCTGGCTGACTGCACCTATGGTCACGTCCACTACAAATAAGCCAAGGACCCTTCTCTGAGCAAGGAAATATTTATATAATATAAAGTTATTTTCCTGAATTTACTTTGGGATGTGTTGTTAAATGCTTTTAATTTTTAAAAACCATATGTATATTATTCATAACAGTTTAAGAATAAGGTTAGTGAAATGATATGAAAAGGTTCCTTATAAAACATTATTACCTGTGCACGCATATGTCAGCAAATACCTGAAATACTGAATTATATTATTGATCTGTGCTTAAATGGAAAGGAATCCATCATTTTAAGCTGAAAGGTTTGTATTATTTTGTTAGGTTTGGTGAAGGAATGATGCAATTGGATGATGGATTTTGGATCTTTAGGACTTGTGCCTCTTAACCTCTGCTCCCCTCCCAGTTAACACACTCTGGACAAAGTCAATTTCCTAAAAAACCCTCCCTCATCCACTCCCAATGTTTATAAATCTCTCCCAGTAGAAAAGGGCCACTTATTTAGAGCTATGCTTGTGTCACCTGGTGAACCTCATGCCCCGGGATCTCAATCAGAACTGCTATGGGTCAGAGGTTACTGTCTGGCCCCGAGCTTATCAAAGCTGTGTTTATTTAAAGTCTATGTGCCATAGTGGACAACAACAAATACAAGGACCATATGCAGCGGAGCAATTTGGAGGCAAACCCTGCTTTAAAAGACAGATTAGGCATGTGTGTTGCAGTGAGTATCACTTTTGAAATGTCAGTATTGTCACTCTCAATCCTGGTGACGATGGCTTGCTTTGCTCTGGAATACTGCAAGGTGAGCGCTCCTCAGAAAGTTGAGACACTCGGAGAGAACCTGCAGCAGGGACAGAACTAGGATGTTTACAGACTTTACTTGGATAAACAATCTATCCTGATTGGCATTTGTCTATGAAGCATCTGAGTTTGATCCAAGTAACAGGCAGGCGTTTAGAACTAGATGATCAACAATTCTGATGCTAAGCATTTATGGTAAAAATGAATTGTAACGTTACGAGTTAGAGCTATCTGACTAGTTCCTAACAGTTTTCTATTTGACTATTTTAATAAAAGGTATGCAAGCGTATAGTATAGTATATATTATAGTCGTAAATACATCAGACAGAAAGCTTGAAGCCCAATGAAGCCTACAGAGCTTTTTCTTAATTGAACTAGTTTTGCACATAAAACAGAATTTACATGCATACAGCATAACACAAATGAAACACCTGCCATTCTAGTGTAGAGAGTTGGACTGCTTAAAACAGAAGTAAAATCTGTTCTGACGCACATGAGATGAATGAATGAATGAAAAATTTCTCTCAAAGACCTCCCACTTGATCTGTTGCAATTACACATGAACATGCTCATATTATAATTTGCAAAACGTAGTAGAACAATGGTGACATGTATTGTTTTGGTTGAACGGCACGTCAAGATAAAACATTCACATCAGTGGAACTGTGTTAATTGAGATTATTAGATTAGAAATAAGATTTCTGGTGTAATTTTAGTCAAAAACTTCCTGGTTCCTCCACACACTCATGTAACAGAGCATCCATAGAAAAGGTGAGGAGCTAATCATGCTTGACCTAACTTTGTTTTCCCTCCAGTCTGCACTGTACGTAGGCACACATGGTGTCAGGGATGTCTCCTCTGGTTTATTTACCCTCATTGCTGGATCTCTGGGAGCTGTGTGTGGCCTCCATGCCCTTTGTTGTAAAGGTTCTACCAGAGGAAATATAACATTTTACAGTACCCTCTGCTGGTGACAGATCCAGCACATGTGGCTAATGCAGCTTAGACACAATGCAACAGATGGACTAAAGAAGGTAACCACAGGTCACAGGCTGCATGTTGATGATGCCTCATTTTTCACAGTGTCTCACAAGACATGGCTCGAGGGCATCAAACATTTGCAACTATTCTATTTTATTAATAGCTTAAATTGTGTGCTTATGTACAATACTCCACATGGCATTCAAAGTTACAGCATGTTCGATAATGCAAAACGTCTTCCATGACCAGAGCTTTCACTTAACTTAATAGTGAACAGATCTATGATGGAAGGAAAGAAAGTCGGTCTGTTTGTGTAAAACTTAGCTTTCTTTCAGCCGGCTGTATTAGGTCTACTATCCGCTGTCGCATCAATTCTAGATGGTCTCTCTTTCCCTGCCTGCTGTGATTGTTTGGCAGTGGAGGCAGGTTTTTATTATACAGTGGCAGAGCCCAACTTTGTCTCATTATGAGGGACAGGGGAAGAAGGTAGAGAGGGAAGGGGGTGAAAGGGAGAGGGCGGGGAATTCGGATAAGTTCCCCTTTGTGTACACACAGGGAGGTAAAAGGCAGACTGTATGTGGTGGCTAGAGGATCACTTGAGTGGCTCCACAGGTCCTGTCGTGCGGCCCTGAGGCTTTCCTTTGGTTAGCACGCTCAGCCCTCCCTCTTCACAGCTTTGTACTGTATGGCCACCCATTGCTTTGCCTGTCATTGACTCACACGCAAATTTCTGTGGAAAGTAATAAAATATAATATGTACTGTAAATTAATAATGGTACTCACAAACTTGGACACATTTATTGAATCTACACATTGTAGTTTAGTTATTGGGGTCAGGTAGGTTATAGGAAAGGTAATGCGTAGGTCATGTTCTACGATGGTATACAGTAGGTGTTGTTCGCACAGAGCTAGAACAAAGGTCTCTGCTGATATAAAACACAACATTTGCTTTGTTTCACAGCTTAAAATTGCACAAATAATACAAATTCGGGTGTTTTTTAGAATAATTTAAACTAGTGAAAGTTTAGAAATGTATCGCAAATGACTTATTATATTGCAGATGCTGTGCAAAGTTCAGCAACTTTGTTCAACTTCAGTTATTTTTGTGAATCTGTTTCTGACGAAGTTACTTCAGCTGTTTTTTCCACATTTTTAAACTAGAGAAATGTAAATGTCTTGAACGGCTATATATTTTATGTTCCTTCCTAGCCTAGTCTGTGACATTCGCTTCTTACTATTCAAGAGGGCACATGGACACATGTGGTCTACGTTATGTTACATGGTTCAAAAGCGCTGTGGCACAGAGAATCAATGAGGTATGAAGTTTTGTCATGTCTACCTTCACATCCCATCATTCAGTCTACAAAACTGAGCTGTATGCTGAATCTTGGTGCATTTCCAAATACAATCCATTACTTGTGAAAATGCTTAATGAGATGTGTGTACAGTATATAATCACTGCAAATTGTTGGCTTTGAGGCATGGCAGCTCCTGTCCTTCACCTCCACATCTCCAAATGTTCTTCAGCAGCGTTTGCACAACGATCTGAGCACACTGTAGAGGTCCCAAGCATTGGAGTGAAGATAACATGTCTCACCTTTGTCTCTGAGTTTTAGAATATGACGCCCAGCATGATAGCAGTCTTCCATTCAGGCCTGCCACCCTCACCCTGGCTTTCAGCACCTTCTGGCCCACAGAAAGGGCCTCTTTGTTCAGCCATGTGCTTGTGACGTCCACTCAAAACCATGCTTCTATTAGCAACAGCCTGCCAAATAACTAGGGATTGTGATGGAGCCTAATACCCTCTGCATATGTAGTATTTACTTAGGAGGAATAGAAAATCGTCCCTCCCATGGCGTCCAGACACTAGACTGCTACACTTACAACTAACCTTAGACACACTGAGAAGGTTATATGAGACTGATTGACTCTATCAGCACCACAGCCTAATTATGTGAACATAATGTATGAGACTCATTATGTTGTAAAAGATGTTGAAAAAATGTTGACCAGCAGTATTAGTTTGATTCTGATTGATACAGTGTGATGTTTAGTACAGCTGTAAAATATTTTCTTTAGGCATTAAGCATTAGTTAAACGAGCACAGTGAAACAGATATTCAAAAATAATCTTATTGGTGAAGGGTGTTTTTTTGCAAATCGAATATAATATTGTACAAATACAATAAAAAGTAAACTTCAATTTCCCCAAACTCGGGGAAAGAGGAGCCAGAGAAACATGTTCTGAAGGAGTGACACCCTGGATTCAATTTTACCTGTTGTATTTTCCACCGTGCTGGTCTGATATTCCATGATCATGTACAAAAATAAATTATACCAGTTTTCCACTTATTTTACTTGGATGCGGTGACACCGCTGCTCTTATCATGGCATTCCTTTCGCTCACATTGAAACCTACAGCACGTGAATTAAAACCAGGTTCTTGACTTAAACATGTCTCAGAGACAGGCTGACCTGCTGAGCCAAGTCTACCAGTATGTGGATATAAAACAACATTCAAACATCACTTTTAAAATAAACATTTGTACATGGTCGATATAGCTGGCACATGCTCTTCTATACTGTCTCTATTCAAGGAAATCTAATACATGTGTCTCTTCATGCAGTGTGTTCATTATAACAACACCAAAACGTCATAGCACACGACCTATGAACTTACTGATGTCTATTTACAATAAAATCTATCTACTAACTAGTCGTTTGCCTTACGTATACATTTAGGTGCAATGCATATACACTGCTATGCATACAAACATCCTTTCAATACTGCAGAGACTGAAGACAGCAGTTGGCCTTTTACGTTAGGTTTTTACTGGGTGCAACAAAACTATGACAAATTTAAACTGTAACTCAATAATAGTTAGGAAAATGTCTTTTTTTTTACAAAAAAAAGTATAACATTATGGAACAAAGTATGCACAAATGTACATAGCTGTCAGATTACTCACACTGTCCCTTGTGATAGGGAGGAATTTGGCTCTTAGCAGATCTGTGCAGTTGTTATTACAGCAACAATAAAAAAAATGGTTAAGTATTCCATGTTTGCAACACACAAATATTTATTTATTAGTGAATGCAACAAGGTCAACGAGCCCAGTAAAGGCACTAATTCTCAACATTTCTTTTAATAGATTTCATTTTTGTTGTGTGTTTAACTTTTTTTTACCCATCTTGGCTTTTACTGAAACTCTGTTCAGGTGTTTCATTGCAAATGTTGAGTCATTTGACAACATCACAGCCCTTCTTTCTGTAGGTCTGGCGATACTTACTCTATACATATTTTTTCTAAGAACAGTTGTGCATGTACTGTAGCCAGCATGACCTGCTGTCCAGTATCCTGAAGTATGAAAAACAACTTTCATACATATTTATACATGCAGCATAAAATGATAATGCTGCCAGAAGGTTGGGATATCAGCATACTGTATGCCATGTCTACTATTGCACTAAAAAAATGACACTGACATGGTACAACCACCTACTTATTATTTGTAGTATTCTGTGAATATCTGCTCTGTGAATAAATGCAGGACAAATTTAGGCATGGTTCTGGTGAAATGTAGACGTGGTCAAACATAAACTGCCTCATTCAAACTCAGGGATTCACCACAGAGAATATTTTGATTAATTTGAATGACCTTTCAAATAGTTAAAGAAAAGGAGTGTGTGTGTTTATTGGTTTGCAACTGGCTCAGAATCTGACAGTTGGTTAAACTGTCAAATGTTGAAATTGAGCTTTGTTTCACACACTTTTTTTAAAAGTCTGACCACTGCAGAGTGTCCTGCATACTTGGTTATAAATCTCCCAGGTAGAAAGATGCCATGCATGTATTAATTCGTCAGGCCCACCACACACCTTTCCGCCAGCCTCCACCAAAAAACAAGGATTGTGGTCAGGTTTTCCAGTCTGGTCTAATTAAAGGGGAGGAAAATTAAACATATGACCTGTGCTTACAAAGGGCTGTGGCCATCACATGCAACCAATATGTCTGATTGTTAGAGAAAGAGTGGGAATAGTGTACAGGGTTGAAATTCTGATTGATAACATTAAGTGGATTTGATGAATTATTAATTGCTTATTCAACTTAATTTTATTTCTAAAATGATGCCTTCAAGTTATTCTCTTAGTACATGTTTATATTCCTTTTTTTCATCTTTAAATGAGTGCACACTGATTTCCAACTGACAGTATATATTTACTTTACTTGGCAAATGCTTTTATCCAAAGCGACTTACAAGGAGGAGACACCAGCAAGTATTATTCAGTTTCTGTAAATTCAGCATTACTACAAACTAAGAGCCCTGATAAGGTCTAACTCATCAAGATATAGAACATGGTAGGAATTTATAAGTTCAAGACAGGTAAAACATACATTCAACATTGAATGTAACAGTAAAGTAAGTTTTGCAAAGATGCAGAATACATTGTAAAGCTGTTGCTTCTTTTGTAATTCAGTATTTGTATATACCTAATCCTAAAGAAAGATCTCTGTGGTGTGAAATTTTAAAGTTAATAGCTATTGGTAAAAAAACACGACTAAAGTCAAATTAGAGAAATGTGGATTTGGCACATTACACCTTTACAAACTGACTTGTCTGTGCCATAATTAGTCTTTGGGGACTCCTAGTGCCTTTTCATAGAGTCACATTATACCTGCTGTTGCCAGACATTTTCAAAGCTTGAACAATCAATGCAGAGTTAATGAACCCAATCCTGGGGCTCCTGTAGCCCATTGGAGGCACACATTGAGAGGCCCCAAGACCTTAGAGATCAATTTAAGAGTGAGATATTAAAAGCGGAAAAGCCTACTGGTAGCTAGGCCACAGTTTATAGAGGTCAGAACAATTGGGAGAGAAGTACACCCAATCTTTCAGGGGTCCATATGCACAGTAACACTGTCAACACACAAGGGAGAGCAGGACCCCTGAGGTTGGTCATGGGGCAGGTTCTATGCCAGACCCTCTCACCTTCTCTCATAAATCCTTACGATCTGAACTCCCACTGTGGGAAGGTCAGCTGTTTGGTGCTCTCTTTGGCGAGGCCAGAAGTGTCCTGTGCTGCCCTATTCCTGTGGAAAGAACCCTTAAAACTACTGACCTCTTCAACTGTATAGGGAACAAAGTGACTCTCAAACTTCACTCCCTCCAGCACTTGACATGTTGTTGTGTCAAATGATGTTTGCGTCAGTGTGTTTGGACCTTTCTGATATATCTTGCTTCTGAAACTTATCAATTGTTCTGATCCTTTTCTGTTAGAGGCAATGAAGAATGATATAAAATGGCCCAAAACAAACTTGGTGGCATTATTAGGCTGGATCGTCTGAATCATAATGTTTAGCACTAACAATGCTAGATGCTAGCTTAGCCCTTTGAAAGCTAGAATTTCAACAGACGTCCTTAAATAATTGTGTTGCATTTGCTGTAAAAGTGTCATCTGCTGTGAGTTCGTGCTAGTGTCCCCTTTACATCTTTTAACGTTCTTTGATGACAGTATGCTGTAAGTGTCATAACTGGGTGTAGTAACATACAACAACAATAGTCTAAACTGAAATTCTACAAAGTATTACTGAATAAGACATGCAAAATGAACATGTATACTAAATTTGTAAGGTTCAATATGAAATCCGAACTATAACACACGCAACTGCAATAAGTGTTTGAACGTTAGCAACTTATTTCTGATTTCATAGCGCTGCTGTCAACACATACTGCGTGTTACATAACGACCCAATTATTGCCCCAAAGAGCAGAATCTGCGCTGTCAGAAACAGAGTTTTTTTTTAATCATGCAAACGGTGAAATGTTTTTAAAACGCAGAAGAGACCTGTTTCAAAGCCCCCTGTACAGGGGGCTACCGTTTTCAACAGGTTAGCACTAAACTGGAAAGTGCTAGCATTATCAAAGGAAGTAATATAATACTGCACATGAAGAAAGGGCATCAGAACATTCCCACTAACATTTCAAAACTGAAACAGCATGTGTTTTCTTGGATGGCTCAATATCCCTTTTGGACTCTCAAACAGAAACAAAAAGCTATGTTACTTTTTAAAAATAAAAAGGTTCACCAAATGGCACACTGTGGTACATTGTGGTACACTGTGAACAAGGTGTGCTGTGGTATTAGACCACTCATTTTTTTAAGAGGTGGAGTGTGCCTGTCTGCTGTCTGCTGGGCTGGTTCTGAGGCTGTGGGAGAACAGGAGGGCAAGCAGCTATTTGGTTTAGCTCGGATGGACACGCACACATAAATACACACACTCACTCACACCAACACCACCACTGGTGGATCCTTTCCCAGACTGTCTTGGACCTAAACCAGCTGCATGTACTTCATAGACTGTATGAACGTTGGCCGTTTGGTTTGGCATTGCCACTAGTCTGGAAACATGTCATGTGACTTCTGGAAAAAGCGGTTCCCACCAGCCCTCTGTCTACATGCCAAGCTGAGACATGGGCAATAGAGTGTATAGTCTGTGTTATTAATCATTTTTAAGTTTACCGTACAATAATATTAATAAATAGAGTTTGAGACTTATCAATTTGACCCAGTAAGATAGCTATTTCCATTGACTCATAAACAGCTCCACAAAAAACAGGTCGGTTGCCTTTCAGATGGATTTAAACCCAAACAAGTTCACAAGATGACCGTGACACTGAGTGCTGAAACAGCTGAAACTGTAAGAGCACCAAAACCACATACACCTTAACACATAAGAATTCCTTCAGCAAGTTTGGTAAGTTTTTTGTGTGTGTGTATATGTAGGAGCGTCATTCTGAAATACAAGGACACAATCTCCATGTCACTATGCTTGTGTTCACGCAAATCCAAAAGACTTGGCTTGAAGAAAGCTATGACTTTCGCTCAGTGTCAAAAGAACGAATAATTATAGGAGGACCCCTTCTCTGTTTATAACTCTCGGTAGGGAGAGTGTCACTGGCAGGGAATGCCATGCTTGCTTCATAAATACAATACAACATTGCCTTTCCGAAGTGAGGAGGGAAAACTGACTCTCTTGCTCTCACACAGCACTTGGAGCCAAAAGAAAACCACCAACAATCTACTCCCAAATGAGTCAACACAAACAAAAAACCATGTACACATATGTACACATGAAAATACAAACACGGTGATAAAAAAAGTCTGATGTCACTAGCATGTTTGTGCTGACACCTCTTGGGTGACACGCTCCTTTTTGCAGGCCAATGCTACAGTGCCACTGCCACAGAGGACAAAGACAGCCTTCATGTGGTGTTCACTCAGCCCTAGAGACTACTTCTGGTTTTGTGTGTCTGGAAATGAGAATGTGAGGTGGCAGGGAGACGCCATTGACCCAAAATCAAGTGCAGTTATTTGCACGCTTGACATTTACTGGAGTTTATGCTGTCTTTCTTTCCCACTGCTGTATGTATACATTTCCTATCCTTTCAAATCAGGATGGGATAATTGCAAAGGAGCAAAGGTACGGTGTGATTTCTCCAACAAGCAAATATTGATTTCACTCCATAAGATACTGTTTCAGCCTTAAGTAAATTCTATAATTACGAAGACAAGGACATCACCAAGGTAACTCTCAATTTCAACAAGTAGGGTTTTCAATTTCTGCAACGCAAAACTCAAAATTCTCCATCTTGAACACCACTGAGAAGGAAATATTAATTCCTTAATAAAACATAATTTTGTCTGGAGGCTGAGCCTAGAGGGCCTACGAAAACAGATGTTGTCTTGTCATGTTAGCTATACTGCGCGTGAGGCTGGGATCTATTTCAGTCTGTTTTCATAACGGGAGGAGATTTCACCTTCGCTCTACACTTCAGTTTGTGTTGAAATGGAGCCGCATTCCATATACACTGTCTCCTTAATTTGCCAGCCTGATTTGAGGCCTGGTCTTGAGATGACAATATTAATTAAAGGCTAATTAAAATTATGCAAACAAAAGCTCATATTCATATTTTGTTAGCAAAAGTAACCATATTGAACCAGATGATGGCATGGGGTGGCCCTACAGGCAGACAGGAGTTGTAAGCTGTATGTAATTAAATAACATGACACCTCTCAGCCTGCTAGCTTACTGCAGCAAACCTCGCATATCACGAGACACATTCCAGCACATGCGTTTGTGTGTCTTAGAGCAATCGCCAGGCCACCAGAGTAGAAGAGGAATAATACAAATGTCACAAACATATGACGTGACAGACAAATAAAAGATAAACAAACGACAGCACTGTTGGTCAAGCGGTGGTCAACAACAGATCAAATGATATTGGGCTCAACCAGAGACTTAACGGTAAAGCCAACTTGTCTTTTACAGCTGCAGTGTCATTGCAGATCTGTCTTTGAAGTGATTCCACAAGAGTAGGTCAGGACCTGTCAAAGCTCTTCCGCTTCTTTTCTTTTGATCCTAGTGCAGCTGAGACGTCTCTCATTCTCTTTCCAGAAGTGACAGGGGAAGGAGGGGGTGGAAGCTGCTAGGTCTGACTGGAGCAGAAACCAGCGACACGGTGTTGAAATGCTGTCTGAGCTAGTGCAGCACTCAGCTGTGGAAACACTGCACTAAATAAAGAGAAGTTACAGGCTTCTGACTGACTGTCCACCCACACACATTGGTACCGGCTGCACCAATGTCACAGGAAAAGCTTAGATTGATAAGACGCCTACTATCCCAACAGGCTGACTGTTGTTGTATCAGTATAAACAGCTCCAGGGGCCATTTCAGATTGTTTCCTTCCTTCAATATCAGTGGATTCAGACAGCTCACACATTATTTAAATGGAAAAAAGGTCACCCCCCAAAGTCAATACATGAATTTTACAAGTACAGTATATGTTGATTGCTTTGCGCACGTTGGCCTCACTATGCAGAGTTCTTATATTTAAACCGAGTCTGTTGCTGACAATAAACACACCACACTTTACCCTGACTAAACTGTCGTCCTCATTTTCTATTGTTTCAACAGGGTCCATGCCGCATAGTTCACACTATGCTTAATCAGTGCTACACAACCATAGCATGAGCCGTGTCAGGTTTCTCTAGCCCAGTATACACGTTTCTTAAATAAACCGTTAGCGGTAAACTAAGGTTTTTAAATGGTAGTGAAGCAATGTGTGTGATGGGGGTATGATGCAGTGTATTTTGGCAGTGGTGGAGCCCTGAGGTTTGGAGGTCCCCTATGTTTATACTTTAGACAGACACTGTGTTGGCCCCCAGGGCCAGTCCCCTAGAGGACCACTCCTGGCTGCTGCTCTTGCTCCTGTCTATTGCTGCGGCTGTTGCATAATAAATAGGCAGCAGTAGTTTTGGACCTGTGTTCTGCATATTCTCACACAACCTACAGTAAATGAGAGGGGAAGCCATCCCTGCCCTGCACCTCACACACTTACAGCCTGCCACACATACTGTTTAGAATACCGCTGTAGGTTTCCAATGAATGAAGCCTTAGCTTAACGCTCCACCGTATCCGTCTTTTTCTTTCTCCAAAAATCCAATGGACCACTTCTTCACAAACTGGATCTAGTTTCCTACAACCACTACTCACTATTATCAATAAATAATTAACTAATTATTACCAGTAGGTAGCCTTTACTATATTAAAGTTGGACAGGTAATTGTGATTCATTCGGATTCTAATAACATCTTATTTATCTGCTAATATAAAATGAATGCAGCTCCTAAGATTCTAAAACAGTTTCTAGATAAGATGACTAAAAGGGACTAATAAAAAAATTCCACAAATGTAATCAGGAATGAAAAGCCATGCAGCATACATTGAGCTTGTAATGCTTTCTTTGCTTGCTTTTGAGAGAAGACTAGCTGGAAACACTTTCATGAGTAAGAAGATGAGCTTGAGATACATTGTCTGTCCTTTTTCAGACTGATATAAACACACAGATGTACTGTGAGTCAGATCCTCAGAGTCAGGGGTTCATTTTCAGGGTCCCACTGCTGGCTGAAACCACAGAGCAAGTCATATATTGCACACAGAGCATAAAAGCCATTGAGACGGACCCTAGAAGGCACATTGGGAACAATTATCTTTCAGCTGAAGGTTAGAAAACTCCAGCTGACTGTGAATCTAACCTGACGTTAAAAGAGATCCTGATGACAGACCTCCAGCTACTCCAGTTTATTATAGTCTCCTTTTCCAAACTATAAAATCAGTCCTTTTCTGAAAGAGTCCTACTATTGATATCTTCTCGTTCCAGACTGATGGCTGTCATTGCTGTCTTTTTATTACTCAGTTCATAAATAATATTTCTTATGATAGGTATTAAGACAAGAATTTTTAGGACAGTCTCTATGTGTCTATAGTCTGAATATGTGCTTATATAAATGCTTATAGCTGCCTCAGCCATTACAATCAGTTTGCTCATCTGTCGTCTTTTATGAAATTATCAAATGTTCAATTACTTCCCTATATGTATATCAAAATGTTAACATTACAACAAGCCAGTATCTGTATCTGTTTGTGTCTGTGACCAAATCTGACACTGTAGACTGACTCAATTTTTATTACTATACACCACTGTTGCTTGTGTAGCTCGCACACAAGAATTTCACTCGCATGTACCGTACCTGTGTACCAGTTATGTGATGTGACAATAAAAGAGATTTGATTTGAATTTTGCCAGATGTCACGTAGATGGCCCACACAGCCTCCACTGGGTCTCAAGAGATGGACTTGTTATGATTAAAAGGAAGAAGTTTGTAAGGCTGTAAATCCCACTTCTTTCCTGAAGTGTGATTTTCTTTGATAAGGCTAAATCTTGGCAGGTGTTTTTTTTCATAATAGTTAATTGACTAGTCAGTGAAATGTTACACACTATTTGTTTTTTGCTTCAGAAGAAAACCACCAGTTCTACATTATTCCTTTGTGAATCCAATAATTTTTCCCTCCAATAAAATGCGAAGATTGCAAGACAACATCTGGAGCTTAATCAGATAGGACATGTACTGTATGTGTGTGTTTTACCGTATGCGTGTGTGTTTGTGTGAGCATGCTTGCAGCCTGTACTGGAGGAAGCAGGGCCTCCAGGAATTTGATACACCATCCCACTCAGGAAGAGAGCCCAAATCACACACCAGATAACACCCCAGTAAAGTCAGGCTCAGGGTGTTTGGTTAAAGCCACATGCATTATGCATGCCCTCTCACTGTAAAGGTACACATGTGTCAGAAGGCTCCCATCATACTCACCCCTCTCAACAGATCTGCTTCTATGGTACATGGGTCCCTCGAGGAGACCTGAGCTCAATATTTTGGGGGAAATCAATAGTGACACTAATGAGGCCCAAGAAAAATGCTCTAAGATTGAGTCAAATTCTCCTTATTCCTTATATTCTGAAGGTTTTATTTCAGAAAAATTTAATCTGTCAAACAATCTATTAATCTATTATACTAGAAAAATAAATTATTGTCAAGACAAAATCATCTGCTTCATGCTCTCTACTGCATGCTGGAACTTGCTGCACTCACATCTGGCTTTGTTGTCCTGTTCTAGACAAGTATCTATCGTTCCTATATTTACTCCTGGGATCAGTTGATACATTTTCTACTTGTGTCTTTGCTTGTTTCAGTAAACACAGCCCTATTTGTTTCAACTTGCCCTCACAAGATTTAATCTACTCCTGGCTTTTCTACAGTTCTGTAGACTGCCGTGTGAATCTCGTAGGGCTGTGGTGAATACCTCTCCAGCAGGCTGTCGCCTTTGACCTGGAAATAGCATGAGGAGAAGGAAGAAGCCAAGGTTTTACTCTCAGGGGGTCATTCCCAGACAAGGAATCAGGAGCGCTGAAGGAACATGTGTGTTTTGATATCCACTGTGTTGCTGAAAAGGAAACAGAAGTGAATGGTATAGGGAATCATCTATTGGCATACTGGACCTGTAAAGGGTGACCCCAGTCCCCTATAGAAAACCTTGACACAAGAGGCTACAAATGTGAACTAAATACTGTTATTACTACTATTTACTATTATGCACTATTTCTGTACTGTTAGGTATAGAGCAGCATTCAAACATTTACACATAAAGCCACAAAAAGAAAGGAATTCAGGATTCCCTTTGTAACTTTGACATCAGGTGTGATCCCTCTGAACTGAATGAACAAGTGTTTCATTCTTAAAACTGAAGCAACCACTGAGGATATGGCCATTTAGAATATTTAAATCATAAAAGATTGAATATACACCCAATATATTTAATTCACGGCGCAGCTTCAAACATAGAAATCATCAGTAGAGCCATTGAAAAAAAAAGCCAAATCAGGTATTTTCAGCATTAAAAAAATATGATGGATGAACTGCAAATCCTTTGAATATTCAGATTTTATATGCTAGCTGTGAAGCCATCTTGGTGTGAGGTTGCTTCTATTTTAGCAGCAGCTGGGTCAGCTAGGGGGCTACAGCAGACTCCATGGCGCTGCAAGTCCCAAGCAATGTTGCTGTAGCCTGGCTGCGCCGGCCGACAGGTTTTACACCTGAATGTGAGAGGGCCTGGGGCCATCAGAGCCTTATAAGCTAAAAGACCCCCTACAGCGTCTGCCCCAGCTTCAGCTGTGGCTGCCTCCAGAATGCCTGTCAAAACAAAGTTTTCTTTTGGTAGAAGAGTTATAGTTCTGACAGTGATAAATGGCCTTGCCCATCGAATATGAAATAGCACCCATACAAAATACAAATCACGATAACTTTATTTGTACAATGAAAGTAATGATAAATATAAACTCTGTTTTAGCACCTGATGAATTGGCACATAAAAATTGGTACTCTGTAAGAAATTCTCCTGTGACACTGTGGGGAATGAAAGAGCAACAGTGGGTGTGTGTGTGTGTGTGTGTGTTTTGTTGGGGTTTTTTTCAGTACATAGACTAATAGCCTGTTTTTTTAGTTGCTTCACATGTGATTAGCTCTTTCTATGATAACATAAGCATACCTGTCACTTGCAAAAGGATAATGCTACACTTGTGTAATACAATCTGGTAAGCTTATGGACATAAACAGCAGCTTTATTGATTTTTGGGAGGTGGTTTATACTGTCACATTTAGAACAGCTTTGTAGTATCTGTTTTCAAGGGTTACAGCCTTGTACGCTGAAGTACAAGTGTAGTGACAGGGGTCTGGCAAAGTTTGTAGGAGGTGGGGTTACGCTGCAGGCTGTGACACATGCAGATCTTGTCAGGATCAGTAGGCGCACGTTGGCTTGATGACAAGGCCAAGGACGTCTAGAAAACGTGATCCCTTTCCTTAGAGAGAACTAGTGTATGTGGCTCCCTGTTTGTGGTACAAAGCTACGGTGTACTTGATGCTGTATCACCTCTACCATCCAACATTAAGCCACATCAGCTCCCACTCCACCCTGTCAATCTCCAGTTCCAGTCACACTTTGATTTTCAGCCAAGGTAAACAGTAAACCTCTGCCCCCCCCCCCACCCCCCGTCCCTGTTCTCATGGTGACAAGACTGCAGCATTGGCCTTGATGACTTGGATCTGCGGAGACAAACAAAGAGGCCAATTCATAGCCAACTCTGAGATTTGGATGCAGAGTTTTCTACTACTAAGACTTATCACACCTAATCAACCGAGAACCGAGGGATACGAACACATCCAATCAATTCAGGGAGGCATGAAGAACAAAGAGGGCAGTTTTTATGGTTTGTTGAGGCCAATAATAGATGAGCAATGGGGACAGATACAACCTCAGCAAGAGTAATTAACTGTTCGTGCTGTTTCTGATTTAAAAGTACAGTAGACATGTCACAGTGTTTATGTAACTGGTGGATATCTCAATTTAAAGGTCCATTTGTTAGGTTTACAGAAACTGTCAGACACATTTCAAACTGATTTATTTGTATGATTCTGATGATTAAGGTAAAAAATTACTCCATTATGAAGAAAATGCTGAGAAAGAAAGAAGACATAAAATGCCTATAAACGTGAATGTGTTAAAACTTTAATATTTCAATATAGCCTAAAATATCACGATGCTAAATAAGACAATGGCACGCTGATGAAGTGTTTTAATGGTGTCAGAGATCATCATGCTTTTTAGGTGAATAATTAATATTGTATATTATTAGTATATTATTTTTATATTAAAGAAATAATTCAATTACAGCAAGATAATTAAATAAGGATAAATTAGTTATTTATGTGAATCTATGTAATGCATCCACAAATCATGAAATATCATTAGGATCTGATGTTTTTCCAAGATTTGTTAATATCTGTTACAAAGTCAGTGTGACTTTGTTAAAATTCTCAAAAGTAACTTATTGTTGTTTTTTTTTAAATGTCCAGCAGCCACTGTGAACACCAGAACTGGATTAAATGCTCCTGTTACACTAACTTATTTTTGCAATCAAGCACAACTCAAAGAACTTTCTATTAATGCCTGGCGAAAAAGGGCTGAGCTAAGTGATCTGTGACTCCGTAGATTTTTGCCAAATAAAACCTGAATAAATCAAAGCCATATTTCAGGGTTGCCTCACTGAGATGTAAATCTGGGGCTCAGCAGCCCCACCTTGGGACTGGAGGTTGAGTGTTATTGTTGATTAAAATGGATTAAGGGTAAAATTACCGTCTGTCTCCTCCCAAAGTCCGCTCTAAACTAGCCCAGCACCAGCAAGTCCAGGTCAGTCTGAAGAGGAATGGAGTCAGTGAGAGAAACCCTTTCAAACAAGCTCCAGCCTGACTAGGAGGGATTTCAGTGACACAGTGGCTTTTTCATTTTTACAGGACCACAGGAGCTTGAATGGTTGATAGAAAGATGGGGGGAAATGTTGATTGGCAAAGAGTGTCTGGGCTGTGGCTGTAGTGACTAGTCCTCACAAAATGAAAATACACAAGCTCAAGCTAAAATAAAACAGTTGTGACCCCAGCAGAGAACGGAGTGAATAATAGTCAGAAATCTCCATGATGAACAGTTGCTACTTAGCACCTGAAAGCACGGCCAACCTCATCAGGGCATTGGGAGACGCTTTATGATTTAATGCCAGGGAATTGTGTGTGTCTGTAGAAAATTTCAAGGTAATCAATCCAATAGCTATTGAGATAAATTGCATTCTCGTAGACTGACAGAGCTAAGTGTTATAATGCACCATCAAAATTCTACTTATGATGGCTTGATGCTAGGACAGTAGTGATCCCACACTTAAGCTTGTGCTGCTTTCAGACACAGTCAGGCCATTGTTTCCTGTGCCAGTACGTGTAAAGTCAAACGTCAACACTCTGAAATGAGAGAGATGAAATGTTTTGTACTGTGAGTAAAATAAGCTAAAACTCAGCTCACAGTCCCTCCAGCAGTGACACATGCAAACACATGATCATAATGGCGTATTAGTTGAAAATAAAATGCATATGAGATGCTTTGTGTCACCGTGTATAAACTTTAAATCCCACCACCTATGTGTGTGGCTGAGCTAGAAAAATCATGTGAGGACGGCTGACGAGTGTATAACAACCACCTTGGTTTTGTTATTATAAGGCAGTATTTATTTCTGTTTTTAATTAGGGAAAATGATTACCATATGTTTAAAGGTTATTGTTCTGCGCTTTATAAAAGGTTTCAGCAGAACAGTTGATTAATTGAGCGTGTTTTCAGTGGTCCACACGAGCTGAAGCTGACCGACCAATTATCATAATCCAAGGCTGTTTATTTTTTCTCCACTGCCAGTCACTGCGAGTTTGGCGGCGCTGCTGGTTTAACACCGCAAGGCCTGGTGACAGGAGATGCTCAGTAGCCAGTGAGATGGAGGGAGGAGGAGGCTGGACATGGTCTGTTCAGTGTGTCAGTCATCGAAAATGTTGCAATGAGTGAAAGTCAATCTGCCTGGGTTGGCCGAGCAAGCTGTACATTACTGACGGGAAGGAAGAAACACTGACCCATTCAGATTACCTTCGTTCTTAGCTGATTTTAATTTGTATGTCTTATTTTAAGGTTTATTTTGCAATCCTACAATATCCTGGGGCAACACAATGAAAGGACTCCACTAATAGCGGCCTTCACATGACTTGTTTTCACTTTCTGCCTTACACTATTTTAGAACAACTTGCATTTATCTTCAGTCACTTGTAACTGCCTCCATTACTAATGCATATATTTGATCCATACTGCGATTGTGAGGACTTAAAGCTGCATTTATCTTTCAGCAAGCCAACATATTTATGTTTCCTGGTCCAAACAAGTGACCTTAGTTACATATGGTGACCACAGTGTGTCGACAAACATCTAGCATAAATCAAATCTTGTCCACAATTGTTTTATTTTCCACATAATGATGTATTTATAGTATGTCCTCTATTTAAATTTTTTGGTAGGAGAGAGTAAATGTCAGACTTAATAAGAGGTTATCAGGAAGGAAAAGTAATTAAACTCCCTCCTGTCAGAATGAGCCCTTTTACAGTACATGCTGGCAGATATTTCTCCCTTTTCCTCTGTCTAGACACGCAGGGCTGGACCACAGCTTACATACTAGACAAAAGAGCCATACAGGTCTCTAGAGAAATGTAAAGACCAGTCCAATGCATTCTGGACTGTTCGGACATGAATTGTACAAGTTGAGTGCCCACTATGTTTGACAGTAACCGAGCTTACACATTGGGGGACACAGTAGAAATACTTTAATTCAGTTTAAAAAATATTCTATTCTAACTAACTATGTAAGAATAAGCAGTGGTGGAGAACCATCACTTCAAACCCACCCTGGTAGTTTGGTTGTCTCGCTACTGTGCAAGCTACTGTTCAAGTAGCTGTCCGAGTTTAGCAGTGGCCCTTGAGGAAATTAAATTTCCTTTCCCACTCTGCATGTTTGATAATGGTCCTTTCCAGAAACCTGCTTCCCCCTGACCTTTGCTTCCACCTGTTAAAGTCATGGTCTGCCTCATGTCACTCACCTCATAACATTGACAACACCACTCCACTGGGCGTTAATTACTACATTCACTACTCAGTGTCCTGGCTAATAATCCCGGATGACTGGCAACATGCATACCCTAGCTATAAACATTTGGCGATCTTTTTAGTTGCACCTATTTTCTAAACACCTATGTTCTATTGAAAAAAAAAACAGGTTGCCAGCTTAGCTTGTAATTTTTTTCTAATGCGGAAACACAATATGTCATTTGTTTGCTTCTACTTGGGAACACATTGGTGGGAAATCGGAGCAAAGTAAAAGTGCAACTATTGAGCCAACACAAGATGCAGCTCATAAAACTGGACCAGACTCTTTCTAACAAACACTAAACAATAGACTATAGTGATGATATTGCATTTGCTAAGCAAATCTTCACATTCACATAAAAGAATCCAGCGTTTCCTGTTATGGCCTGAAAGACTGGCTTGCTGTGTAAATCAGCTGTTCACTCATCCACAGAGGAGGCATGAGGCTATAACCCTTCATATTCTCATCTAACAGAACGTAGCTACTTTGAAGTAGAATTTTTTGAAATGAGCTATAACTAGCACACCAGAAATTTGTTTTTTACAGTACAGAAAACGATAAACACAGGGCATTTACTGAGATCTAATGTTACAAGTTAAAATATCTGTTAAAGTGCTACTTTCAGCAGCTCATAAATTTCATACAGTATACTCTCTCTGCCAAGATCCTTTTTTTGTGCAGTACAGTATCAGAATGTGAAAGTGGAGCAATAACATCCTTGAGTGTGACTTGCCAGGGCTGTAGCAGCTGTAGCGGCTGTTGTCTGTGGAGGAAATTAAAGTGAAATAAATCTCTGTGCCTGGCTCTTGCACTTCACACATCCATAAAGCATTTCTCAGTGATTGTCATCTTTACAGTCTACATATCATTTAAGGGGAATTTTTCATGTGGCTGAGCAAATCTAAGATTCAATATACCTGCACAACAACCGTGTGTGTGTGTGTGTGTTCAACAATTAGCATTCCGCATTATACCAGAAAAAATAGGTTGAGAACTTGAGTGTTTTGTGTTTTGCTGGGCACCAAAATGCAGCTTACCTTATCTAAATCAACCCGGACTAAAGCGATTTTATTATCAGCTTCTAAAAGTACACATTGTTAGGAAGGTCTTAGAAACAGTAACATTATGAAGTAAAATGCTTTTGGGGTTTCTGACTGTAGCTCAGTCGGATTTTTTTTCAGGAAGTTCAGGAAGAAATTCAGGAAGTTTGGACGCTATGTGTTTCCACTAAATTCCTGTCATCTGAAGTTGAATTGTATGATTTGTGCCTATGCGTTTTATCATCTGAAATATTATTTAGATGCAATTCTTAAATTAATCACATAGAGAAACCTTCAAATGGGCTGATTCTACATTCACAATATGTACTAATATTGCCTTCAGTGGTTCACGTCTCATCATATAGTTTAAGGCATAAATTTACACGAAACCCTAAAACAACTGACCTGCAGCAACTATTACAATTTCCTCATTCATTACTAGAACGGAAATTTAAAATAAAAAGATGACTGAGAATTCAAAGATTCATAACCAATTATTATGATATTCTGAACTGAGCATTTTATAAAATGGAAGCAAGTGTACATTTTTGAACTGACAAACTTATGTTGAGTGACTATCCTAAACCATTTCCTGTTGGTGTATATCCTATATTGTATATCGTCTGTCAGTTCTGCAAGAAGTTTTAATACTTTTTCCTACTGTGGAAAAAAAATTAAAAAACTAAATATGGAGGAACACTTATAAAATAGAATATTAGAATTAGAAAATATAATATATTTAATTAAAGTTTTACAATTGCTTCTTAGGAATATATGCATTTTACTATTGTATATGTGCTGACAGGGATACAATAGGAGCACTGAGAGAAGACATTTGCTCATTTAGAGCAGAATTCTGTTTTTTACTGATGCAGTGGGATTGTATACAGTAAGACTGCCATGGTCCATAAATGTAAATCAGCATGTATTTTTTTGAGAAAGAAAAATATGCTCTGGGTAAAATGCATTCCTCTGAGGATAAGCTTTAATGCAGCAGCATCCTTCAAAATGATGCAACTGGTCAGTAGTTATGTAGTGCTAGCAGAGGTTCAAACAATATGAAAAGCCTGATGTCATTTGAAAGAAAGGTTGGTTGTAAATTTAAAAGGGAAAAGGAACATTTTTTTCTTGGTGTTTGAGTACCTACAGTAAATCCCTGTCATACAGAAGCTCACTGGTTCTGAGCCCACACGAGAATCACCCCCGAAGCAATGTGTCACGGCCATAACGCTTTAAAGGCTCAGAGGAAAACAAAAGTGTTCACAGGGATCCTGGGACTGAAATTAATGAACCAGAAATTGCTGTGCATACGTACGTATGTTTGTGTTGTGCATGTGTGGGTACGTACATTCAAGTATGTGTGTGAGTAATAAAGATAATTAACAATATATATATCAATGCGTATCATCTCTTTTTGTCTCTGTCTAAATAATCCATAAAAAGCCAACCACTTAACAATAGATGGCATATTTTTGCATATGTTGTGATTATTCTGTTGAATAGAAAGGCCTAATGTGCTCTGTTTAAATCACTGAAGCATTTGGAATCTAAGATCAGATAGGTATCGTACTTATAGGTGACACAGTTGCTGGCAAGGTTCGAGCTCTTGAGTTACAGAGAACAATGTTTAAAACGTACAACTCTGAATCTTTAACCACTGTAACTTTGTGCAAATGGACTGCAACCATTCAAGATAGACATCGCAGAGATACCGAACAAATTCTCGGACCTGTGGATGAAATAGCCAGTTCAGCTATTAACAAAACAGGATACATTTATGTGCTATTAGGGCCATTTATTTTCAAAGAGATGGAAACAACAAGCTGATTAGGTTGGCATCACACCACCCTCATTTCAGTCTACACTGAGAGTCTGTTTGCATGTTGGGTCCAAACTGAGAGCAAAATATTCTTGTTTTAGATTGGATAATAGCATTGCAAATCTGATAAATTAACTCATAGCCTATTAGATCTGGTGAATTTAACTCTAAATAATGGTCATTTAGTTTTGATCAGCAGGGTGGAGTGCATTCAGAGGTTGTGCAAAGTAATTCATAGGATGAGTCCAAAATTATTTTCCATTAGATACTGTATACTGCAGACATTATGTTATTTTGAACAAGCTTTGCTCTGATCTACAATTTTATTTATTTTAATACCTTTTTACTATAACAGCATGTTAGAAATTCCTTACAAAACTGTGTGTCTGTTTCATTCTGTATACTGTATGTATATATATACACTGCATGTTTGTGTGTTGGGGGGGGGTTGCTGTATTCATAAGAATTCCTAAGGGATAATCCCATAATTACAGCAGATAGCACAAGACGTTTATTCAGGTGGGCCTTACAAACAGACCTGTCTACCTACTCTACTGTATGAGAGACAGTAGCGCACAAAAGACTGGAAATGACAGACATTTCCACTGTTTCATGATTCTAAGATTATTGATACGATTCCTATTTCTAAAAACTGACTAGAATCCGTCATCCAGTCTCACTTAAATTAGTTGATACATAATGTGCAAGGATATACAAATATTTGTTGAGTTAAATGTATGATGTATCACATACTTTTCTAAAACTAATAAGAAGTTATACTACTAAGCTCCCACCAGATAGATGTGATCATTAGACAAGATGATACAAAAAAGAAAAAAAAGACACATCTGGCCTGTGCTAAATCTACAATAAAATCAAGGCAGTACTTTTAGACATCCAGAACAAGCTCACTCTGGGTCGGAGACAGGAAGCAGATGGCCTTCCGTCACTCTCCATGTGGGATTACATACTCTCCATATGCCCGTTAACACCTACGATACAGTAGTCCTGCTGCTGTGCTGTGCGTTAAACCACAGTTGCACATCTTTAATTCAGTCATCATTGTTGTCTTTCTTGTTCAATGCAACGTCACACGGAGGCTGTGTGAAGCCATTAGTTGTAAATTGCCAAGAACAGTGTGAAAACCCAGTTGAAACCATGTGGTTTTAAACTGCCTCCTCCTCGCCATGTTTTTGGAATCACTTCCAGCTGCTCCACAGCCACTAATGGCACCTCGGGCCCACATTGCTGTTTTAACACTGGCCAAGTCTCAGCCCCCATCCTGCCTGCTAGAAGCTAAGGAGATTTTCAAAAACTGTTGAACAAATGATTTTAGCCCATATTACGAGCAATAAAAAAAGATACCCTGCTGAGTGTCCTGAATGTTGTGTTCATGCAGGTCCTACAGCATGTTACCAGTAGTTCAAATTGTTGAAGGAAATCCACGTAGATGCAAAATAATCCAATGGAAGTCTTTGATCGTTCTTTAAACTGCATGCATCCTATACTTAGTTTATTACTTACTAACTACAGGGTAGCCTATGGTTCAACATTGAATTTTACCCACACAATCTACTTTTTCCCATTAACTTAACAAAAACTCCTGCACAAAAAATATCTATTTGCATAAAACATGCAAGTATTAGCAAGCTCACTTTAGTTTCACTTTGCAGGTGTGGAAGAGGTGTCAGTTAATTGTTGTCTAA
Source organism: Microctenopoma steveboyesi (assembly GCA_032359275.1). NCBI lineage: Eukaryota > Metazoa > Chordata > Actinopteri > Anabantiformes > Anabantidae > Microctenopoma > Microctenopoma steveboyesi. The sequence goes on along the minus strand of JAUMHF010000025.1, from coordinate 11,182,750 downwards.
AAATCCACAGTTAATCTGTTTGTTTCCAGTAGTCCGGATTTGGCAACTGGTACATTGTTCTATGTCCTCAACAATAAAGGGTTTTGTCAGGCACTTTGAAGAAGCAGTTAAACAGCAGCTTAACAAAACCCATGAAAGGATGCTTTGACGAGTGCAGCATAAACCCACTTAGTCTGTTAGACGCTATCTGCAGCGTCATCTTAGAAGGACGGCTTTGCCTGACAAACCGACCCTCCACTGTGGAAACTGCCATGGTTTGTCATCGTGTCTGTCACGAGTCACTAACATACAATATTTACAGGTGAGGAAATGACAGACACCAGACAACATGTACAGTGCTTTGCAATTTAATATGTGTCTGCAAATAACACTCGATCAAATACTTTGCAACACTCAAGATGGATGCAAATGAGCACAATATTACAGTAGGATCATTTTGTCTTGTATTCTTTATAATGAATGCACCAGTGTATTGGCAAACGTAAGCTGGGTTGTTTGTTGCTGGTTTAAACTTGACTGTATTAAGTGTTTTTTTTTATTTTTATTCCCAGTTTTACTCCCAAACATATAAATATGTTAACATAATTCATAATTCACCACTAACTACAACCTCAGTTATACAAGTAGATTAATTAAAACCTGTTTCATAAAGTCAAAAGCTAAAACTGAATGTTAAAACTCTTAAATGTAAACTTTTTGGTTAGATCTGACATATTGGATTGTATAGGTGAAGCAAAAACATGGCCAGAAAATACAGTATATGTTTAAGAAAGAAAGAGCTGCCTTTTGACTGTTAACAGCAACATTAATAATTATAATAAAACTATTAAAATATCAGTTATTTATGCTTTTTAGGCAAAATCCCAAATTTCTATTGAACCTAAAACCACCCTGCGCTCAAAACATAAATAGCACATGGATGTTGAACTTTCTGCATTGTTTAAGCTTTTATGCTGGTTGCACCACTTTGTGTGCAACAGTAAAAGCCACAAGTTTGATTCTGAAAAAAAAAGTACGAGTGGTTACATGTATATATTCATGTGTGCACGTGTTAATGACTGCTTATGAACCATGCTGCCCAGCCAATTAGTGTTAGTGTTAGTGTTTGCACCTCTTTGCCCTGTCTGTAGAACAGCAGGCACATCTGGTGTCAATACATCTTAATAACTTATTGTAATTCCCCTTTTCCTGGACTGAACATTCTGGGACAGAGGCCCATTTAAAAACTTCTCAAGCATCTAAACTGTACCTGTGTGAATGGAGCCAGATTGCCATCACTAGATCAGCAAGGGTACTGCAAGGGTACTTTTTTTCAAGGTAACTAAAACTGATATTTTATAGTAGTTGTAGTTAATTAAGTTAATAATAAATAAGGCCTCATTTCAAAGGAAGGCGAGATGTTAAGAATATTGTTAATAATATTCAGAGATACACAGATTCAGGAGTGTGTTGGCATTATTATAAGTTCATCTTTACAATTCCATCTGTTCAGTAAACTTCGTGGTCTCATATAGCCTCACACACAGCAAGCTGAATTTGTAATGCCTGAGTTTTAACCGAAGGTTTCATACATTTATTGTGTCCATCAAAATATAGTCCTGTAATAAAGGTGAAACAAAGAATTTTTGAATTTGCCAGTATAATTATAAAATATGTAAATGAAATCAATACAGTCAATTCTAACAGATGTTTAGGGAAATAAAATACTTTCTGTCAACAAAGGCCAATGGAATTTCAAGATCCATGCAGGATTAAGATTAAAACCTCAGATAACCAGACACACGGGTTTACTTTTCTCTGTAAATACTTCGTGTGTCCTGTTCAACTGTGAGAAAATAATAGATAATGCTGTAAGAAGTGATCCGGAGGATACAGTCTTCTTTGGAAATCGTTCCACTTGGCAATTTACTGATCGGGCTTCTGGCTGGCCAGTATGTTCTAAAACCAAACAGGCGTCCTCTTCTGTCAAACATACAGTCCTTACGTTAAGTAACCGAAACCATAAACTTTGTGTGTCTTAACTTTGCTTTGTTGTATGTGAAAGAGCATATTATATGAATTTCCACTGCCCTGGCAAAAAACGATAAAAACAAATATTGATGTCAAGGATGTATGCAAAGACAAGCAGATGCCAGAAAGAAAAGTGGTTTACACATGAGCGCAAAACACAAAAAAGTAGACTTCTGTCATTCTATGACGCTGGCTGTTACCAGTTTCTGCCAAGCTCTATAGCACAGGGAGGAGTTCCTGAAGTGCACATTACCTCATACCATCCCACACTGTGACAGCAAGGCATGCCATCATCTCTTGGCATTCCTCAGTCTTCCAGAATGTGATAATTAGGAGGGTTGACATTGCTGGGATCACACAGGCCTCCAGAATCATGGTGGAAACCGCTGGGTGAAATGCTATGTCAGTATACCACTGACAATTTCCATGGCACAAACCATGGTGAGATCCAGTGGCCTAACATCACCCTTTGACTACAAAAAACAGAATTATGCAATAGTGTATTTAGGAAAACATAGCTGTCTTAAAGTCATCAAAGGTTGTTATTAAAACACTACTTCAGTAGTCTGGATTTAGCCTGGTAAAAATAGCACTGCATAGGATGCTTGACTAACAAGCTAAGTGCCGCAGACCACAATTTGCGCAGAACAGAGCTCAAGTTGCCGTTTTCTGAGCTCAGCTAGTCCAGTAGATAATATGGCCAGGCGTGCCACAACCACAAGCTTTAGCAATGTTACAAAAGTCCACTGAAATCTGTGGCCAGCGCGGAGGAAGTGAAGTTTGCTTTTCATTTTGCCAGCAATCACGACGCTCTGACAGTGAGAGGTGGCTTTTAGAGGGAACATACAGGGTGACACCAAAGTTCAGAACCAGCGTTCTGACTTCCTGCCATCTCCGGAAGCCTGAGGCTATTATACTCTCAGTGAGTTAGCCCACATATTGGTTCACTATACCACAGCACAGAGACCCAGAGAAGCTCGTGGAGGGACTCAGGGCTTCCTTCATCTGAGAATAATCTCACCATCCTACCATTAGGCCACAGATGAATACACACATACGCACTTCATGCAGCTGTTGAACATGTGCATTTCCACGTCGCTCGGCTACAGACATGGGGACGGAGACACGTTCACACCTGTTAGCACCAGCAGTACTGGCCAACTCTGACTGATGACTTCCCTCGGGCCATCATCACCCCTCAATCACAGGAGCGCTGTCCAAGCAAACAGTCCATCAGCAGCGCATCAGAAGGCTCTGCCATACCTTTCTACATCTCTGCTGATTAATGGACAAAGACTCATAAAGACACAATATAATGTCTTTTTTGTTTGCTTGATCATGAGCTGTTAGTCTACTGTTGCGTATTTCAGTACATATACATGGAACAGTTTTATGGATGTGGGGTAGGACAGATGGGGGGTTGGAACTCTGTTATAACACTTTGTTACTTTTATTTTGTGGAGAAAGAAGTGTAAAATAAAAATACGGAACGATTCTCGGTCTGATGGATTCTCACTCGTAATGACAGAGCCAAACATATATGCTTTGTTTGTTTTCATATGCATCGGACTAATGTTAATGCTCTGGGAGGAACGAAGAAATGGAGAAATACATTTTCTGTTATCATCAAACAAGATCACGAGGAAAACAAAGACGTGTCGCTAACTCCTCGAAAAGCACCCTCAATGGGATGATTATGTTTATCTCATGGTTCTTTATTTCAGTAATATAAATGACATATTTACGTTAGCAAGATATAGACGGATCAACGAAAAACTCATTTTCAGCAAAGAAAGAGAAGAATGTATCAGCATGACAAACACACTCTCCCATCTCTCTCTCTTTTGTGTCTCACCTCATGACGAGTGATTAATTGGCAGCTCTTGCTCTGCAGTAAAAGAGACAGTGTGTTAATCAATCCTCTGGCTTGAACTCTGACCCCTCGTCGCCTGCTTATCTGCACTAAAGACCTAGAGATAGATGTGTCCAAAGGGGAGATGAAGACTGTGTGGTAAAGTCATCACGTGGTGATGTAAAGCAGGCGCACGTTGAGTCATCTCTGCCAGTTGAAGAGGAAATGAAATACTTGATTTTTGTTTGACTTTGTTCTCCCCGAGCAGCCTCCTCCTCTTCCATCCTGTCTGTTCCCAGTTTTATTAATGTTATTCTTCAGATCTTCTGCATAGTGTTCAGCATGTGAGAGATTTACGTGGTTAACCAGATTTTGGTTTGGTGTCAAGGGATGATATAGTATGAGATGAGAGATGTCGAGTCCCAAGTTTGACCCAAAAAGGATTTACTGATGCGCAGTGTTTAACAGGTTGCTCACTAGCCTCTTAAAAACTGAAGAGATGCTGCCTGGCATGAAGCAAGGATGCCACTTGACTGACATAATTCACAGATCAAGAATTATCACACAACAAGAATTCAGTCATAAGCACTATAAACATGCTGTCAGCTCAAACTGCATGTATGATATCCGGCCTTTTCATGAGCTCATCTGCGTTATCCGTTTCTTAACCTCTTAGCAAAGCCTGAGACCCTGAGGTTAGGAGGTTGGCATGAGCTCTTCCTCCCCTCTACTGCTAGAGTGTGTTCTGACATATCGTGGCTGTTCTCATGACAGTCCCACAAATTTCTTCGCATGTCTTCAAACATTTCCTCTCCCACTAATCATAACGTTGAGAGTAACATCTCCATTTTTACCAATTCGCCTCCATGATGAAGAGAAGTGCATAGAGTGCAAACACATATACACTTGTGTAATTGTGTCTATTGGGTGATGAGTCCAGCTGCTTGTTGCCAATAATTCAGCCATTAGTTTCTTGGCTAACAGCCCACAGCACCGGCTGTGCTGTCGACCAAGCCAACAATCTGCATGTCTGTGGAATACTAACGCTCAGCTGTGGGGCCCTGTGAGGGTGAGCCACTTAAAAACTTCAAGGCTCTTTTGTGCTCCAGTTCCTTTAGTTACATTTTTAATAGTGTTAGACCAAGTGAGAAACAGCACAACCGTTAAGAACATTGAAAAAGATTAGTTCTGTCATGGATAATCACAGGCCTTGTTCCTAAAGTTGGCATTAGGCCAGCCGCTGAGCAAATGCGTAGCCTTGACAACCCTTAAATTCAAAAAGATTTGAAAATGGTTTAGGTTATATCTCCAAATTGACCAACACACATTTTACTGTTTTGCAGACTAGCAATTGAACCTCACACTTTACATAAACCATACTGTATCTGTTGAGACAGTGGCACCATCAGGCCAGCGAACTCCACCAATAACCTTCAGAGAGAAAGTACATTTCATGGAGATCTTAAGCTTCACATACTGAACAAACAACATTCATTTTAGTCAGTATGCTCATTAATAACATTTAATTACATGTGACCTTCCTGTTATCACCAGCTAAATGTCGTGTAATTCAAGATACTTTGTAATTAGTCTGCATTGTGGGTGCAAGCTTTATGTATACAGTTTGGAAATCCATCCTATGGGGCATTACAAGGTAGAGTAAACAGGCTATTATTCAAAGCCAAGAGCACTTCTGCAGCATATTTATAAATGGCCTGATTCAGACATTTCATACATTTCATTATGAACTTTTTCTAAGACTCCAAAACCTTCCTGAACCACAATCTTGATTTGCCTGGTAATATCGCAGTTGCCAAGAGAAGAAAAATATACATGTTTCATTGTAGAAATCAGAGACAGAACATGAGCAGGCTGCCAGTGAGCAGCAGTAATAGTCAAATGACTGCCCCTGGCAGGAAATGACACACATGTCATTCCTGGGCATCACAGTGGAGCGCTGACTTGCCCAAAATCAGCCCTGCCAGTAACAACAATGCTGCACACAGATCTCTCTATGTGTGTGCAGGTTAAAACAGCAGGGGCTGGCAGCCTTTCCTTCCCCTCATTATTTCCATCTACTTCCCTTCGCTAGAAAATCCTCAATCCTCTGATGCCATCTTTAATAGCGAAGACAGCCAACAAATCACAGGCTGATCCACAGTAAGAGCTCCAGTTTATACTGGATGCTGAATGGCCAGAAACGAGACAGATGATTTCAAGACGTATGTGGTGCCACACTTATAAGATCCATATGTAATAGGACTCATATTTTTTCAGACTGGCCAAGATATGTACAACATAATTTGGATTATTACTAGAAATGTAATGTTATGCACCGAATGCCAAGATGTCTTTTAAGTGTCCCTCATTTCTCAAAAATGGTTTCATTGCTTATGGTGTTTTGTTTAATTAAGGTCTTCTATGCATACATAAGACAAAGCTGCATCAAGGTGTCACCATGTATCACACGTGTATCATCTTCTAGCTGGTTTCACATTTCAGTAAACACATATGAATAAATACACTTTAAATATACTTAAAAGTGTTTTTCTATTGCATAGAACAATGCTTATTTTCTGGCACTGCTGGACAGATACAATAATTGTCTGGGGTTCATGATGGAAGCAACTTCAACAAGGCCTAATGGGGGTTCATGGCTGCTTTTTTTCTGTTGCCTCTGTATTCTACTCAAGAACCCATATCTGTGGAATTATAATTGAGGATAAATATTATCAAGTGCAATAGGAGAGGGTGTTGTGTATTTGTGCGGGGGCCAAGGAAAGAGGTGAGGTGAAATTAAATCCTGGCTTGGGCCATGACCACATTTAGTTCAGTTGATGGCAAAGGTGCCAGGAACCTCCCTCTATGGACACCTACTGGCATTAGGAAATACACAGGTGGAAGGTCAAGGTAGAAAGTGATTTTTCAGACCAGGACTGCACATCATAAGCTGCAACGAACACACAGTAACTTTAAAATTAGCAAGTCAGCACTCATGACAAATCCCTGCAATAGCATTGTGATGTTCAGCCTTTTTTCTAGTCTCTCATCACCAGGTGGAGAGAAACAGCCCACAATCCAAGTTTTCTAATCTCATGCGAGATAACTGTCAGCACCTCCATACTGTGTGGAAGCTCTCCCCAGCTTGTTACATCACTGGCACCAGTAGTAATCACTCTAATCCTCTGGTATCCATGGTAAACAAAACCTCTTGCACAGTCATTACCTATTCACAGCCAAGGGCCGTCAGATAACAAAGCACAACGGGGAGAAAAGAATGAATGAAGGGAGTTTCAAGAAAGCTAGAGTGAAAGAAAGAGAGATGAGTGTGGGCATGAGGGGAGCAAATGGGAGGAAAGACAAGGGCACACAGAAGAAAGAGAGAAGAGAATTTAGTTGTATTATATAACAGTGTTTGCTGTGTGCCAGGTAGCAACAGTTTTCTCTCTGTCAACAGGATACGTTTCTGTTGCAGAAGCTCCAGACATCTCTTAGCCTTGATGTAAACCAATACTTTGTTTGATTTACGCAACAAAATCCAAACCTCTCCGAGATGTTTTGCACTGACAGAGATTGCCTAACGTTTGCCTAGGTTCCCTAACGAGCAGAGAAGAATGAGGCACATGGAGCTTAGGAAACAGACAAATACTGTATCTATGCAATCAGAGCTGAGATGCAAAGTAGGGACCTGAAAGGTCTGCTTAAGTCTTTATAAGTCAAATGTGGACATTCCTGCCAAAGGCCAGAAGGATAGGTGGCTCTTATCACTGTTTATGATCTTTGGTGCGTGTGTGTGTGTGTGTGGGGGGGGGGGGCAACCACTAAGGTCAAAAAAATATTTTTCTGAATTTCACCAGGTGTTATGATGGCCTTCGTGCAGGCCTTTGTCATTCAGGCCAAACTCATGTTGGTGGATTGACAGGTTAATGGGACCACAGGAACCCAGACCAAAGACATGACAATATTGCATGCACTTTCCATCCAGTAATATTCTCCGCTTGCTGTTTTTTTTCTTTCTTAAGAATGCTTCTTAAGTGAGGCCCATTGCTCCTAGCGGGGAAACTCTTAACAGCTGCCAGCTTTACACAATATACATCACGCCTGTGAACACCATATAAGACATCATGAAAAACAAAACCATGTAAACAATAGCTGTTCCTCTTCTGTGTCTCACTGGCACCTAATAGAAAACACGAGCCCAGCAGAAACCATCTCTGTTACAGTATAAGATTTGACTCCCAGCCTTGACACAGTTCGCCAGATTGTTCCCCGTTAAACGAACAAGCACTTCTGAAGAGTATCCGATGCCTTTAACTTTGTGCAGCGCATACCTGACACTCACTCTCCCATTTGCTTCTTCATATTATTTGGGAAATGCAAGAAATATTTCTGGGTTTCTTCAACACGCTCTCCTCTTACCATAACAATCTGATTCAATATGTGGTATTATTGTTATGGAACACAAAGACTGAGCTGCGACAGTTTGGTATCGAAATTCGAGATGCAGAAATGAGTCAGGTTTCGCTAATGTGAGTGAGTTTGGAAACAGGCTCCATCACTTGGTAGTAGTGAGTCCATCCACCCATTTAGCAGGTACAGTACCTGCCAGAGGTGATCTGCTTGACTGCAGTTTGTTTTTTTTACAATCTGAATGCTCTCTGTCTCTCTTTCTGAAACGCTGTGCCTCCACTGGTACCACACGACATGTTCTCACTTAGCTCGTGAGTGTATGTTCTATTCACGTGTTTAATAGTACAGCATGGCAGCAGAATCCTTAATTTCTTCCTTGTGCTTGGAGGACAACGCAAGTGTTGAGTGCAAAGAGAAGTGCGCACAGTGCAGTTCACAGATGTATTCACTGAGCGTTTTTTTTTGCTTTCTCCCTCTTCTCAGCATTGCACAGCAGACAGGGCAGCCTTAGAGTTTGGACACGGTCTCTGCTCTCACCCCAGCGTGACCTTCTTGGCACATACACTTCAGATGACGTAGTAATTAAAATACACACTCAATACACTCAATTTGATAATAATGCAATAACAGCAGCACCCTGAAAGGATAATTTAAAGAAAACATTTTCGCAGACTGCCAGTGGAGTAAATGTAATGCCCCACAGAAAATACAGTAGCTTGTTGGTGTGCTTTTCAAGGTCTTAGGGGCATTTCGAGGTACTGATTTCATACTGCAATCATCAAAATCTTTGCTCCCTTATGGCTGAGAGCGCCTGACTGGCGACATTGCCTGAGAATGATATTGGATCCCCAAGGTGTAAACTTGATGAATATCTGAGGCTGTTTTGCAAAGAGCTAACTTTGAAGCTCCTCTGCAGATCAGGGAACAGTGACAATTCAGTGCTGAACTTTGTATTATTTTAACTGGATTGTAAAGTTCATAGGGCAGCTCTGAAGCTTTAATAGCCTAGATACACAGGAGTAACCCAAGACAAGTAGAAAGTTCAAGTATAAATTCAAATTGTTGGCCAGGATTTAAGAGTGCGGAATTTTTTCAACATTATTATGTAATATTATTTTCTTTTACTTAGCAGGATGGAGAGCAAAAGAAAGCATGTGGTGCAAGACTGTTGGATTGTATAAAACACACATATATAACCAGATAAACCAGGCAACCAGCACAAGTGACTTTTGAAAAAATATGGTTTATACCCAAATCAGATCATTTTAACTAGGACACTTGAACTTTATGTTACAGAACGTATACAGTCATGACAGTTAAACCCAAAACACTGCAGCTTCAAACCCACGGTTAATTTCTGTACACCAACATGTCGCTCCATTCATCATAATATGCTAACATTGTGCTTGTGACCTGCGTTAAATGGTTCGTAAACTATGAATATCATTAAATGACATTCTTAGTAATTTTGACCCCAATTCCTCTTCGTCAACAGACAAAAAAAAAATGAAAGCGGCAGGAAGAATTTGGTTTCTTTGTGCCTTTCCCTTTGTACCATTGGCACTGTGGCTTTGAAACCTACAGAAGTGGAAGTGAAAGTGATTGAATTTGCTCACTGAGGCTTGTTCTACAGCACTGGGCTGCACAAATCAGGCCACTTGCACATTTGGGTTGACTAATGATCAGTGAAGACAACTCTAGATAGGACAGGGTGTCAGATCACCTTAGACAAGTGGAATCTGCTTTCAGTCTGTCATCTTAAAATTAAAAGAGCCGCTGCTTTTACAACTCTGTCTTGAGTGGAAACAGAAAAAACCTATACCTATACTGACGGCAGACTCCCAGAGGGTGGTCATTGGCATGGTTTACTCTCACAGGCGCATGCTTCCATTTGTCATTGTTATGCTAAACACTGCTTTGGTATAGAGGAAATTGAATTAAGGAGCCGTCCAGCAGCAGTCTTGTCCTTATCATTTCCATCAGCCTGATCTGAAACACATTGAGCTCCCACCAACAGAGGGTCAGAAAGTCATGTAACCTTAGGCAGGCATTCATTTCCTGAGCACTCCATCATGGACAGCCTATTGGCAGTGATGTCAGTAAATTACAGTGCCTTTGAAAGCAAATTTATTTTATATTTCTGTTTAAATGTTACCTAAAAAGTCATGATTTAACCAGATAAATTTAAACTCATTACACAAACAAAGCAGGCCGTCATACTGAATACAGGAATGCAGTTTTTTGTTGACACCAAATAAAATAAAATTGGAATAAGCTCAACATGGGCTCTTCAAATGATACAGGACGTCCCCAACTCACACCTAAATTTCAACCCACATGCTAAAACGATTTCCTATTCAAATTAATTTGTGTTCCTAGTGGTTTCCATTGTTTTCCCGCACATGCAAAGTGGATCATTTTAAAGTAGACCTATCTAGTTGTTTTGACAACTTGCAGGACTGGGCAACACTGGTCGCCAAAGGCCACTGTGTGGCTCGTTTTCCAACTGTCCCTGCCCTAGCCACTGCTGATGTCACAGATAGGACTCGTCAAATATTTACGCTCACACCCAACAAGGAAATGTCCAGTAATCCTGCTTACCACACTGACAACACTCATGTCAAACAATGATTAGGAAGTAGATGTGGCAGCAATGAGACCATTACATCAGAAATGAGGAAACTCCTGCGACCCAAACACTCCCACATTTGTAAGATGTAATTTTATGTACTGTAGAACACATGTGGACAGACACATGAAGATAACATCCATCCTTTATTGAAAGCAGTACCTATTGCCATGTGTTCTGTGAATATCTTTAAATGAACTGAAATAAAACAAAATCTTATCTGGAATGTAAAAGTAAATAAAGAATTTTCTATGAGTGAATAGAAAAAGTAGAAAGAATTAAAGTGAAATGACACAGTAACCATACAACAGTGACAAAAAAGTTAAAAAAAAAACTGGAGGATAACAAACGTTCAGTCAGATTGATTGAGTAGTTGTTCCACAATTTTAACCTGAGTATAGCTGAAAGTTTTTCTCTCTTTTGTGAGAACGGATTCACAATACCAGTGCAAGATACAGAAACAATGTGAATACAATGATGCTTAGAAAAAACGTAAAGTAGTACAAATAGAGAATAAAAAATAAACTCAAACTTCACATATTCATAGAGGAGAGCTCTAAATGTGAACTGAACTATAAATCCCAAAGGTCACTATGAGGCATTCTATTTTTGATTTTAAAAAAGTCATCTGCATTTTTTATGCATAAATATGTTCAAACAACACAATACAACAAACCCTCCTCCCCAATACTGTTTTTTAACAATACTAAATCAAAAGGAAAAAAAATTAACTTTTTCGAAAATTCTCATCATCTTTATTGTTTTTGAGCACGTTCCTGCCTGAAGGCAACAATGAACTTCCATGCTTCCACATAATGGGACAGGCGGATCTCATCTGGGAAGTATTCCTCCACATCAGCGGGAATGTCCAGGTCTTTACGCTCCATGTGACCCACCAGTGTATCTTTCAAGCTTTAGGAGATAAACCATGCATCAGTTCTTTGCCATGGCTACTGCAAGTTACCATATTTTACAGTCACTGCTTTTGAATTCCTTGTTTTAAGCAAACAAATTTAAACAAAAAAGTACCTGGCACTTTGGCTACTGTAGTGAATTGACTAAAAACAAGTTAAAGGCCATTATTTCACAGCACACTATTTACAAAGGTGCTTAAATGTCATAGATTTCTAGAAATAGAAATGTTCTTGTACACAAAAACACACTTTAATTTCTGAGAATAAAAATCATTTCGTTTTACCTCCAGTCAGGTCTGTACGTATCAGGTGCATTGGGCTTTTTCAGGACCAGCACAAGGAACTCGTGCATCTCCAACATGAAAGAGTCAGCACTGTTTCTAGAGAAGAAACCAGTCAGCAGCCTGTGCTCTTCTTCACCCAGAGTCTGTTTGTATTGTTCTGAGACACCGACAAATGGATCCTGACGAATGGAACGGATAAGATATTGATAAAACAGAAATGTACACATTCAAATAAAGTCATAGATATTCCACCATTACTTCTACTACTAGTAGGGATAAGAAAAATATAAAAATGAATCCATCTTTGTGTACTGGTGGTGCTATGTAATCCCTTACCCTCTTGAGCCGCAGCATATTTTCTGATTTCAGCGAGGCCAGCAGCTGCCACAGAGCCACACAATGCTTTAGACAGCACATGCTCAGTGCCTGGAGTCAAAACAGGGGGAACATACATTTTTCCTCATACGGTGCAAATGAAGAAGAAGCACACCTGTTTAGCCCTTTGAAATTATGTTTGTCCCGCATGTTTGGCATATTGTTTGTATACAAAGCAACAAAACTGCCCGGGCTGATGGTTTTGTGGAAGTAAGAGAAAGTGCAACAGGAATAAAAAATAACCGATGCCTCAGATAAGCTGACCTTGAGGATGTGTGGCGCCATCTGGTTTCCCATCTGCAGCACCTCCTCCAGGTAGAGAGATAGCTGCATATGAGGCTCTCCCCCAGTCATGGCAAGAAAACCAAGGCACACTTCCAGTGTGGATAAGGTCTCGCACACTTCACTGTAAGACTGCAGCTCACCAGAGACAGCAAACAGGGTGAGAGTCTGAAGAGGCTCCTGTTGGCACAGACACCGGTCATGCACCTATCATGGTATATCTACCGCAGCGCGTGGGTTAAGTGATGATTTGACAATGGTTCCTGTATATTACAACTTACTTGCTTAACCTTTGCCATTACATCCTTTAGGATAATCTCATAGTTGCGTTCATGTCTGTTCACTAGTGTTGGAATCCCCTGTGGTTAAAGAATGGACAAAGACATGAGGGGAACAGTGTCTTAACGAGTTTGTGCTCCTTTTAGGTTTTTCATTTACTCACGATAAGTGTGATGATAGGTTTGCCCATCAGGTAACGAGAGACAATCTGCAGCTGGATCTTGGGCAAATCATACTCATGAAGGGTCTCCTGGCCTCTCTCAATACTGTACTGTGTGTTAGATAGGACCAGGGGCATCAGGTCCCTATCCACCTCATACCGAATTACATGCAGGTCTGTCAGATCTGCGCAGCTCACTTTGTAGCTGGAAAAGAAATAAACCAGAAGTGTGCCTAAGTATTGATCTGCCATAACACCAAACAAACCTGGTATTGTTAACGTTTCATTGAAATCAAGCTTTAGTAATTAGAAATATATATCTTAAACCAGTACAAACTAATCAAATACACAAATACTATGCATTTGGGAAAAGTTCCTGGTCTTCTTCCAGCCATATATAGCAGGAGCACTAGAAAAATGTGGCTTGAGCGCCCTCACCTGGTCTCCTCTCCAGTGTGTTTATCCACACAGTAGACCAGATCATTGTGCAAGGCAATGAGGTAGCTGATAAGGGCAGTGGAGCACAGGCCCAGACCTCGTCGCTGGGGTAACAGCACCTTGAAGTCACTGTTGAGGCTCAGGTCCGCCTCGCAGAACTCAGATGGGATCTTAATCTCACCTGAATGAGGAAATAGGAACTCAGATCTTAGATCATTACATCGGGTAGAATGTGTTGTCTGTATTTTTGTTGTAAATAAATACCATTTGTTGCCAAAGACACTCTGAGGTGATTCCATGTAGTCAGGAAGATTTTGATGTGTTTCTTATACCAGGCTTTTAATGGCACTGCATGAAGAAATACCACGTTTTATTTAGTACAAACATCAGAGACAAGATTTGCTTTACACTGGATAGACTGAATATAGCATATAAAAGAGCTCCAACATGTGGAAGATAATTTCCTCATTTAAGAATACTCTGTTATAGTTTACTTCCAGGTTATAACACGTCACTGCGGGACAGGTAGGATTATAAAGTGGAACTTTGTTCCGCTGTGTAAGTGACTCATATAATTGAAAAGCTTAAAACGACTGGTGTATGCAGTGGGTTCAGTACCTGATTTCTGACTTTCGAGGAATTCAGCAATGGAGCCACTCAGCTCAGAAATGTTTTGAAACTTCTTAACAAGATCCCTCTGGAGTGTGAGGATATCAGGAAGGTTCATGACCAGTCGAAGCTCTGCTTCCTAAACATAGGAAAATTGTGTGTTCATTTTCCTTTGCGAACTGCTGAAGCATATGAAAATTCTAAAATCTTCACCATTTTCTTACCCTATGCAGAAATCTCCAGAGTACAGGAAGGGTGTCTTTGCCATCATTCTGTTCTACAATGTGGCTGAGGCTCATCAAAGACAGTTTCTCTCTGCAGCTCCACACAGCAGAACAATGGATGAGAGAATCTGGGGGAAGGGAGGCCAAGAAGAGACGAGGATTTCCAAATACGAGCCTCATGATTGGATTGGCAGAGACGCGTGAGTCCGTTTGAATGAATGTGCGAACTTCCTTTAGTTGTCTATCCAAGTGCTGTGAAGGAGGCGATGACAGAAGAAAGCATTGTGTTACATGCAATACAAATAAAACTAAGTGTGTCTGTAAAAAATAAAATAAATAAATAAAACCTTCAGCTGAGGTATGATGATGGCATTGTTAACGTCCATCTCCCATCCATTTCTAGACTCCTTGGTTGACAGGCGATTGTCATAAGGTACAGGCCCTGTAAAGTGTGCAAAACTGTGTTTAATAGGTCGAGGTAAGACAAGTGTTGCCCCTAAATCCTAATTTATTTGACTTGAATGACCTAAAATCACTGTTACAAAAATGGGAGTTTATCGATTCAGAGGCAACCAAACCAAATCATTTTCTGACTCCCAGAAACTTGAGTTTCTACAAATATTGACACAGCACATAATATTTTTATGGTATTATTACAGGTTCCTTACATATCTGTTGCTGGCGGGGTTGCAAGAGGTTGCTGATTAGCAAGTGGACAGAGCTGACTGTGTCATCTGTCCCTTTTCCCAGAGATCTGATAAGATGCTCCAAGTCCTTTCGCAGGTGGGCAAGTAGGAACGCGCTTGGGTCAGGAACTTGAGGCTTGATTATGGCACTGATATGCTACAAATACAAAATCGCTGAATGATTACGTCCTCTTTAATACAAATTTTGTTTCCCAGAACTGCGCCTTCAAAAACATTTGCAGTCGAATTAGAATTGCACTTCTTTTTTAGTCCAAGTTACCTGCGGGTGGCTGCAGGCACCAAGCAGCATGGCCATGTGAGTGAGCATGCGGATAAGAGTGAAGGGAACAGGGGATAGGCTTTTAGTGTCTAGCATGTCTGGATTGTCCCTGCGACTGGGCTCACCGAGAATATGGCCTGTCTGAGTGCGGTCACCCCTGTCAGACGACAATGCATAAATAAACACAAATGACATACAGTAATGGAATAAAATGTTTTCTGTATGACATTTTAATTCCTTCATTTTTAGTAGGTAACATACTGCAAGTGAGCCATTTGAAATCCCTGCACAGCTTGATGGTTGTCTCCTCCAATAACGGCATTACAGTCCAAACAACGACTTCTTTCCATGGGCTGTCCACACTGGAATAAAGGAGAGGAGGAATAAACATAACATGAAATAAAAGATGGCTTTAAAAACAGACTCCTAATTATGTCTTAGGCTGAATGAAACATACCTCCCCAATGGTGCAGGGGTGGCCATTTGGGCAGTCTATAAAAGCAAATCAGACATAAGAAAGTGGAACCTATATAACATGTTTACCACACACATTCCAGAGAGCACAATATGAGAGTATAATTCGTATGGTTAATACTTACTGTACCACCGCAACGCTCCCATAGCTTGTTGAGCCACTGCTAACATGTCTTCAGGCATGGTGGGCAAGAAAGCCGCCTGCACCAGCAGATAAAGACGAAGTCAATTCAGTTCAATGGCGAAGGGTTCACATCACGGAAAGCAGCTGACTTTATACTGTACCTGCATGTTGTGAGGAGCCATTACCAACTGCTGCAGGGGACCTACGATGCCTTGGTTTCCACAGAGCAAGACAGCAGCCAGGTGAATCGTTAAATCCACCAACACACCCTGGGCACCAGAACCCCCGCGACGAGACGCCAACGGGCCCAGTTGGTTACTCACCAAACACTTGGCAAAGGCCTTCACCGCTGGGCTACCAAGGAATTTGGTGGTCTCAATGTAGGTATTCAAAACTTCCAATAGCTGTTGGAGCACAAACCGTCTCATTGTGGTTTTATTAGAACAGATTATGTAAGAGCAGCATGTATAGTCTTGATGGAAAACTCTACCTCAGGTTTGGGATGGAAGTTAACAGTTTCTCTGTAGAGCGTGGTGACCTCTCTGTGCAACGCCAGCAGAAGGTAAACTGTTGTGTACTGTTGTCCACCTTTGCACCCCTATGAGGACGTAACAAAACACCAACATAAACAAGGATACGACAGAAGAGCCTGCTATTGTTACTAAAAAAGTGAGGCAGCATTACCTCGCAAGTCTCCTCCACTCCATCCACTTTGCCTTCCATGACCATTTTTGCAACAGCATTTCTGATAGTCTTGTAGTCTTCACCACACACAAGATACTGATCTACAGCTGAGGCTTCTTCCCTCTGGGTGAAATTAAATTAAACTAATGATATTGCTGCTTGCATTACAATAGACTGCATTTAGAAACGAACACTGAACATATTTAAGGACTGCGCTAAAAATCACAATATGTAAACTGAACCTTTTGAAGAACTTCTTCGGGGAAGAGCCACCGCATGGTATCCACTTTGAGGAGTTTCAGCACAAACTCTACTCCATGTTGGCTGCAGATCTTACGAATTAGGTAGACACGATACCAGTCATTTCTGCTGTTCCTACACAGGTGCTCAACGCTGGTCAGGAAGTCACTGGTTACATTTTGACTACCGTCCTGGGACTCTGGTTTAACATTAAAAAGAAAGAATTAACACATGATACACGTGTTGGCACATAATAGGTATATGACACAGTAATATTGCAGCTTTTTCCAGTTACACACCAGCAGCTTTCAGTTTTTCCAAAATGAGACTAGCAGCCACATCTAGGTCCATGCGCACTCTGGCCACATGCTGCAGGTACTCTACAGTGGCTGTTTCAGCAGATGGACCATGTGATTGCAAGTGTTCAGTCAGGAACGTCCTTTCATCTTGCAGCGACTTCTGCTTGTCTGCAATGGACCTGAACTGCAACCTCTCAAACATGGAATCCTAGAGAAATTAAAAGGTAGAGCAAAGTAGGTAAAGTTAAATCATCTGGTAAAAACAGGTTAGATCATAGTGTAACCTAACCAAGCCACGTGTAAATTGTACCTCCAGACAGTTAATGTACAGGCAGTACAGTTCAGTTTTGTCTGTCCCCTCCAAGATGTTGCTTTGTTCAACTGCTTTCAGATGTTGCCGCAGGTAACCTTTAACTTCATCAAAGCTTCAGAAGAAATGTCATATACAAATGAGAAACAATATCAAAAACCTTTAGGAGCATGCACATAAGTAAGTATGTCTTACACTGTCTGTAATCACAGCATCTCACCTGTACTTTAGCAGGAGTTTGAGCACTACTGACCGAACAACCGGATTTTTATCCACAGACTCATCAAATGGAGAGAGCGCTTTGGTCAGAATCTGTCGACCAGCTGCAAAAAACAACACAAGAGAAATAGTTGAAGGAGACAAAATACGTATTAGCACAGACACCGTGGTATACATGTAACAAACACTGAAATTGTTGTACCTCTCAGAAAGGGCACAGGCGCTACTTCCATCATGAGGAAAGTCAATAAATGACAAATGACAGCTGAACAGGGTGGGGAGTTGTCCTTGAAACACACAGTAGACACCAGGTCTATGAAGAAAGCGTTGCACCGCTTTCTGAACTGAGCATGTTGGTTGATGAGAATCCTACAAAAAAGTAGAATATTTATTACACATTGTTGTATTTATTACATACACAGCAGCAGTAATTACATGGGAATCTATTCAGTAATTGATAGCATATAGATAGTTATTGGTAGATCATGGTATATTTTTGCATGTTATGAGAAACAAACCAATCAATTTATTTTGTTCTATTGCACAAATAGTTACTAACCTTATGTCATCAGAAGGAACAATGGGCAGATCATCAGGAACTGGCCCGATGCACAGAGGACAGTACATCTGACCCGGGGTCAACCACTGTCTGATACAGGCCATGCAGTAGATGTGTTCACATGGCAGGCGGACAGGATCATGGGGGTCTCCCATGCACACGGGGCACAATGCAAGACCAAATCTGGATGAAACACAAAGAAGTGGTAAAGACAACAGTGACGGCATAACAGTGGAGATTCCATCAACTGAAAAAGTCACATTTACCTAAAGATGAGTTCCACTGCTCCATCTTTGCAGGTTTTGAGCAAACCAATCACTGCCTCAAATGACTGCTGTGTTTTGAGATCTGAATTTTTTTCCAGTATCTTAAAGGGAGGTCAGAATAAGGATTATAACTTGGCACATTATTTTGTAGGTAATTTTGTGGTATTCAATGTATGAATTCAAATAAATATTCAGACCAACCTGGCAAAGTCTTTTAGTATGTTCCAAAACAAGAGGAGTCAGCTTCCTCTCCACTTCTTCGATGTTCAACAACATGTGCTCCACAAACAGAGACAAGGAAAATATTCGGTTCCATCCAGTTCTAAAAACAAACATAAACAATTAAGCTTCCAACTAAATACAGATATTAGCATCTAAAGACCACATCCAAATCTCAGCCTCAGTATACACAACCAGCACAATTTGAAAACATGCGGATATGGTAAATTTCACTAACTGGACTCTGCAGACGATGGCCTTACTCCTCTCTCCGTAACGTCTCACACTTTTCTCTGAGCAAATCAGCTCAATGGGAACCTGGAGTTTTTTAACCTGCCTCAGCCAGGCTTGTCTTTGGGCATCTGCGTCTAGAATTCTAGGCTCCAAGTATTCCACGCATGCAAAAGCAGCATAGACATCGAGAACCTTTGAGATACAGGGAATATGGTCAGCACACATTGCAGGGCACCAAAATGGCAATGTAAATAATATTAAATAAATTATAATTTAATCTAATAAACGTGCAGAATAGGCAGAATCCAGTTCTAGATACCTTTTAACCTTCTTCAAATTATACCAGTATTACTACCAGCATTACCATCTGCCAGCCAGTATTTTCTGCATCAGCTCGTGCACCACATCATCTCTGTATTCAGGCTCTAGCTTGGCAACAATATAAGCTTTTATTTTTATAATAAAATACTGTGCAGCCCTATTTCTCAATTGAGTAATAAAATAAAACAAGGTAAAAAAGAAAAGCATTATATAAATCAGTAACTCACCAGTTCATCACAGTCACTGGTATGAAGGTTCCTCAAAAGGTCTTGGGTCACCTGGGGCTCAATGCAGATAATTCTGGAGAGGTTCTGCAGTCTGTTCTTGAACTTATGATAAGCCGCATGGACCCATGAAAGAGATGTCACCGTTTCTGTTTCGCTGAGCTGCAATCGCAGTTCATTGATACAGCAATTCAGGGCACCACACAGAAGCTAGAGAAGCAGATACGATACGTTAATATACACACGCACATAACAACCCAACAAAGGCGGCAACGACATTTAAAGGCTTCAAGGTAGACTGAAAAAACAACCTCCAGGTCGTCCTGGCCAGACACATTCATTGTCATCGAGATGAAATCCTGAAGGTAGCGTTGAAAAAACTCTGTCTGCATCTCTGGGTCTGCTCTCAGAATGTATCGTCCAAGTGGTGTCTTCCAAAGGAACTTATCAAACTCTTCTTGAGTTTGACCTAAAACAAATATGATTTTAGTTAAATGGCAAACATACACAACACGTCAATTATGTAGTACAGTAGATATTACCTAATAATAGGTCATTACCTTCATGTTGAAGTGCATGAACCCAGAGTTCCTCCAAGTAGTCCTTGATCCTCCAACTGAAGGGCATGCTGCAGCTCATGTTCTTACCTTGTGAAATGTAGTTTTGCACAAGAATTGTCTTGGAGCTGTAAAAACATTTTAAATATTTAAGCAAGTAAGTAATGTCAATAAACACTATATTAAAGTGCAATAGTTATAGGAATGTCTTCCTTTATGCAAACTGTGGTATTGCCACCACTTACTTGTGGTCTAATTGTGGGATTTCCAGTAGCCTATCGTCACCAAAGATATCCAGCCACAGCCTCTTAACAGATTCTCCACAGTTTCTGTCTAGTAGGATGTTCATGTTTTGGTTGCGGTCAATGACTGAAACCAATTGTGCCAGGACGGGCACAACTACGGCCTGAACACGTTTCCATAATGTGTGCCTGTCATGAACCCAAAAGGTGTTTAAAGTGCCAATAGAAATATAGACGTATGTAATTCATTTAAACTAAAAAATGAATTCACTTTTATAGTCTACAGCTAAAGCACTCACCTGAAAGTGCCTCCTTCTTGCAAGGCATCAATGTTTGAAGCCTCCTTAATGACCCAGTTGATTGTGAAGGCATTTTCATCACGATTTGCAAGCAATATGTGAATACGCCGCTTCATAGTTTGCAGGAATACGCCTGATAAGCAACAGACAATATGGTGAACCTATCGACTGGTTAAGCAAAAACATACATTTAAAAAATGGTGCCGTTTGTACCTTTAATTCCATCGTCTTTGAGCAGTGTCAGTAAGATCTCCACTCTCTGGGTACTGCGAAGGCCACTCTCCACCTGGTCCCTCAGGATGGCCACTGCACTATGCACACAGCTCTGCAGAAGTGCTGTAGTGTCCAGAACATTATCCCAGTCCTGCAGCTGGACATGTGTGTTGAAATATATTGTCACACATAAATACTTTCCAAAACTTTCACATAAATCTGGTGTTATAACTATAGACTTTTAGGTAAAGGGAGAATATATATACTTTTCCCACAAAACATATACCCACAGTTTGCTTAGCTTCCTCCTCCTCAATCTCAGTATACATGTCATCCACCTCCATGGCTGTAAAAAAATATTTTAAGGATGTGAGATTTAAGGACAGAAAATACTTTAATTTGAAAAAGAAACAATCCAATGCCTTTACCTTCGGGCTGATCTGTCTTTGTTTCAAACATTTGACTGATTGTTATGTTTTGCAAGGTTTTGATGTCTGAAAAAATGTCTTTTGATTGTCTGAGGTCATCAATGTGAATAGATCTCCAGGGCCCTATAAATATTAAAATGTTATAGATTATTCTCTAATAACTGTTAGCGATATTTAATTCCCTGGTCATATTAGGCTTACCTCCATGGAAGCCGACATAGGAAGTCCCACCTTCCATTCTTGGCAGTCTGGTGATAAAATAGACATGCACCTTGTTTCCTGGGCTCTCCTGAGCTATCTTGTTGATTTCATTTATAGATGAATACCTAAATAAGAACAGTAAAAATTAATATAGCAAAAGCACACAAAGTTCCATATGCAACAGAGAAAGTCCTAGACCTACTTGGCAGATGCAACAAGATTGGCACTGTGTGAGGTTTCACAAAAATCACACTGTATGATGAGGATCTTGCTGCAAGATCTTATGTTACTGCTTCCATTTTCAGCTGTGAGGAAGTTCCTAGAAAAAAATTAGATTTGATTTGAAGCCCATAAGTTATATTCTTTGGTTTTCAAACATAACACTATTAGTTACTAAACAATAATTTTAATATGTTTGTTTACTGTAGTTTATTGCTTGAGAAAAATAGAGTTTGAATTTAATGACCCATGACTGTTTTGGGATGTAAAGTGATATATCAACAAACCTGATCTTCTTCAGGAAGGAGTGCTCTGTGTCAAACTGCTGGAGTGAGAGAAGCTCTACACTATGTAATACTTGCTCCACTGGTTCCAAGTCAGATGCAGTCAAAAGTCTGGAGAACGTTGTTACCTATGATTTTTACAATTAGTAAGACATTTTAGGGTTTGTAGAATATATTGTACAACTTGTAAATTTCACAACTTACCTCTGTGAAAGAGGAACTGCAATGGACTTCCTGCCCCGTGTGTGCAAGTACAAAGTCAACGAAACTGCTGTTATTCAGTTCTTCAAAGTAGACCCTGGTCAGATTGTCACTCTCCACTTTAGGGAGGCCTGTGAAGTCTAACCGCACAACAGAGTCTGGTGTAGCACATTTGAGCAGTGTGACTTTAGCATTATCGAGTACTCTCCTCTCAGGATCGGATATTTCCAAACTGCCATTCAGCTTCTCTATTACTTGGAGAACCACAGAAGCACATGTGTCCGAGTGGTAGCCAATGAAGACATCTGGTGGCTGGTACTTGTACATTTTACCTGCAGCAGGTTGATTGTTGAGAGACACAAAACACGAGACCCATTTCGTCAATTCATCCACTATCCTCTTCTGTTCAGTTTTGAGGACAGTTTGGATATCCAGGTAGTGTTTCTCCAGTCTATTTATAAGAGGTATTGGGAACTGTTTATAGACCACCTCTCTTTCCTCAATCACAATGAGCCGGAAGTCTTTGTGCACCCTGCACTTTACACGGTGTGTTCCCAGGCCCAGGTCAACATATTTCTGTCCTCCCAAGCAGACATAGTACTGGTTAAGAGCATCATATAGACTTTCATACAGGTTTTGTAAGTTTAGGAGAACAACGGTTTGGCCTGTCTCCATGCAGATTTTCACTCTGTTGATGTTTCTGCAGATTTGGGTGTACTCTTGGTCTTTCGGGAAGCTGGATCCAAAGATTATTTCTGGCTGACCACTTTCTGAAAAGAAAGTTTGCTGCAAGATTTGTAAAGCTGCATAGTTTTTTGTTAGCACCAGCAAGTACCGACATTCCTCCTCCTGTCCAACTGCCTCGATATTTTCCCTCACAAACTCCACAGCACTAATATTCTCCAAATTGGGCGAAAGCTGCAGTCTGCTGGTAAAAATAGTGACTGCATCCACATCATCCTTGCCACTAAAATTTCTCAACACTGCCTTTACAGTTTCCTCTGCAGTGGGCTTACATTGAGATGCCTTGGCCACAGCAAAAATCATCTTTATCAAGCTGTAATAGTCTCGAAGGCCAAAAAAGCCCTTGCCTTTTTTGTGGCAGATTTTCAAATAGGCCCTTGCAAGGGGTTGGAAAAAGTCCCGGACCTTCTCTAAAACCATGGCATCAGAAGAGCATATGCCTTTAGCACTCTCAATGAGTTCCTTCTCATCAGGGTCACCACGGGAGACAAAAATGCCTCTGTTCATCTTTGCAGGGTCTAAAGCCCAGTTGGAGATTCCAATGAATCCAACCTTTTTGTGTGGCAGTGGCTCATCATCAATGCACCCCTCTTCTAACAGTGGATGAAGGGTTTTCAATGGCATCTTTGGAGAGTCTTCAGCCAGCCCAATCTCGTCAAGAACCACAACTGAAATGTATTCATCTAGATTTTTTCCTTCCTGGAAGCGTCCACATTGCTTGAAAGTATTGATGATACCTTCTGGTGTTGAGTGAGGGCTACACTGGAAAGACACCAAATGAATCTGTTTCAACCTTTTATAGAGGTCAGAATGAGCTGCTTGGCCCTGCATTGCATCTGCCACCAGAGTTTTGGACAGAGATTTTGAACTTCCAGGTTTTCCGACTAAAAACAGAGGGATTCTTAATTCAATGCAGAGAACCATCATGAAGACATTCTCTTTTAGGGCACTGTTTTTTGCAATAGTATCCCCCATTGGCACACCACTCAAAAGTAAACCCTGCATGAGTGAGATCTCCTGCTTTACTTTTGCTGGGCTATAAGATGATGGCAGTCTTTTGCTGATTTTCTGTCTGTATTTGTCTTTATTTTCTAGGCAGCCATGGTAGCACACGCCTACAGCCATTATTAGAGACCAGAGAACAGGGTCCCTAATGTCAGATGGTCTTGAATACCTTTCATTCATAATCACATTTGGTTTTCTCTCAAAATCTTTAAGCTCTGAAAAAAACATGGCGTGGTTGTCATAAAACCAAACGAGAGCTTGCATACAGCGTTCCACATCTCGCAGGCTGACAAAGCTGCATTCATCCTTTCTCGCACGCATATACTTCTGTGAGGCTGAAAGGACATCAGTGATCCTGTTGATGTAACTTTGATCGATTGCTTTCTGTTCAACCACTCTCTGCACAATCTGCTGAATGTATATTTTTTCAGTGTGATCATTTAATTGTCCAAAGTCCCAAACCAGAGGGATCATGCTTGGGGGCAATGCTTGAACTCTATACACTAACTGGCGGAGAGGGATCGATCCGAGTTTTTCATTTGTCTCTTCAGCTCGAACTCTGTAGCCAAGGCCAGCAGATTCTAACCTTTCAATCATTTCATCTGTGTGCTTTCTGTAAGGGTTACATGCTGCAATAATCTGCAATCCACTGTCAGTTGTCAAATTTTCACCATTGACTGTCCTATCGCAGAGGACTTCCTTAATGCTGCTGATGGCTTCAGTAGTATTCGCCTCATCAAAGAAGAGAACAGAGCCAAATCCATAGTCTTGTTTGTTGACAGAAGCAATGCTTTCTGCTTCTCTGACTTTGGTGTAGATCATCTCTGAAGTTGTCCCTCCGTGCACCTTGACCAGCTTCATGTTCTCAGTGGCCACTCCACTCCTCCGCAACTCACAAAGAAATTTGATGAGCCTCGTCTTACCACACCCTGTTTCGCCCATAATAATGACAGGAATGCCACACCTGAACCGCATATGAATTGCCAGCATCTTTAGTATGTTGTCAGTTGTAAGTTCAAACGTTTCATCAGGGTCTAGAGGCCACTGGATACCAAGAACATTACAGATCCTCTCTATCTTTTCCGCTCTTGGAAGAAGATCAAAATTGATGTTAAAGGGGACTCTCTGTAGCTGTAAACCTTCATATAATGCCTTCGTCATGACATTCTTTTTTATCACCTTACCGGAAGAGGGTTCAATGGCATCAACAGAGTTATGTTCATTAAGTTGAAGATGGAAACCCACAAAGGTCATGGATACATGGTCATCATTAAAGAAAATGTATGGATGCGGTTCTGTTTCCCATCTCTTCCTAATCAGAAAAGGTGCCAAGTCTTCATCTTTGACACCAGTCAAATCCATTTGCAGCTTGCCAGGACTTTCATCAGAGATGCTGAGTGATGGAGTGGCAAAGTCCTTTGCCATCAGAATCATGAAGTCCACCACAAAGGTTTTGAATCCAGCTAGCGTGTCTCCAATAAAGGAGGCATCACAAAAAACAGATGTCTCACAGTCTTGCAGCTGAAGGTTAAGAAACCATGCAAAATTTCTCAATTCTGCCCAAGATGGATCCATAATTCCACATTTAATGAGAAGCATCTGAAGACATTCAACATGGGAGCCTTCAACACCTTGATATGTGAACACATCAAGATCAATTCTGTTTTGAAACCGTGTGAGATACTGGTATGGTCTCTGAAAGGCTGCACTCCTGAATTCTTCATCATCCATCAGTGGGTCGTCAGCACTCACAATAGTAGGATCTTCTTGCTTCCTCATCTCGATCATTAGCACCTCTTTGGGTGGTCGGCAGAAAATGTTTGGGAATACATCCGTGAAGGTGCTCTTCAAAGTTTAGACATATGCAAAAAAAAGAGAAAACATATCTTGACATTAGAAATGGTTCACAATCAGATAACTAATGATTTGTGTGTGCATGTGTAGCGTATAACTGCGAAAACATCACTTACCTGCCGTAAAGCATTTCTTGTCGACTTGACAGTTGGCTCTAAACTCTCTATGATATACAGCTGTTTTTCACTGCACCTCCACATCTTTCCTTTTGAATCCATCAAATAGCGCAGAATCAATAATTTGAAAAGAAACTCATGAAGGCCTTTCTGCACCTTTTTAGAATGCAACCAAAAAAAAGCATTAACGCAATACCATATGCAAACCGATGAGATGTTCTATAAAAAGTCTTTGTAGCACTAAACTAAATTAACTTCAGACTAATTTATTATTACCGATGATGTGACATCGAAGTGGAACATTGTGAGTTCTTTCCTTTCGGGGGTGTCCAACAGAGATTGAAGAATGACATGTTCATCAACCTTAGGCTCAATCAAGCGAATGCATTTCAACATTGTTGGCTTTTTGGTTGCGCGCTTCAGTTTTTCATAAAGTCTTTTGACATAGAGAGATTTACCTGTAATAAAAAAATATATTTTTGGAGTAAAATATTGAGCATCAGAACAATATATTAAATATAAATAGCTAGTTACTATATACACACCAACACCAGCCCTTTTGGATGAGACCACTCCGACGCACAGACCGTCTTTGAATACAGCACCAGCACTACACTGATCTACCGGAACAGCGTAGTGTTTTTGAAGGTAACACTGAATTCTACTCAGTGGTTCCTGGGGAACAGTGTGGAGTCTGTACTGGCTGAAGGCTGATGGAAGGTAGGCATGTTCTCTTTCTGAGCTGCAGATGATAACAAGTCTATAGTCCTTTACGCTCTGCCTTTTCATTCGCTGAAAGAAGTTTTCAACTTTACAGCTCACATCATAGGTGAGCAGATCTGCATAGAGTAGACAGTAGATCTTCTGTCCTCTGTAGCCTGTGCTGAGACAGCGTCTGAAAAATAACTCCACCTGTTCATAGGGGGTTGACGAGTTGCATAGCAGGACTTCATCATAGGTTGGAAGTGTCACATGGTGACTAGTCATGTAAATCGAGATGCAAGATGTCAAGACCTCTTCATATGGGCAAACAATCAGATTAGGCTTTCCGATGAACAGGCCTTGAGGCAACTGCCGCTTTACCAAATGGCTAATGTCTTCAGAAATGTCTTCTTCACTCTTATCTTCTTGTTCATCTTCTTTAGTAGCCAGTATTGCCAGCAGTTTCCCAAGACTTTTTATGTCAAGAATGTGGGGGAGAAAATTCTTCATGTCTTTCATATAGGCATTCCATATGAGATCGAGCTGTTGCAAACTATTTACTTGTTCCACAGGATTTAGGAGTTGACCCAAATCGCCTGTAAAATCTGTGTCTCCTAAATTACTTGTTGGCACCACAACAAAAGTCTGAAACTGAACGTCCTCATTATTCTCTTGTGGTTTGGTCAGTATTTCATACTGGAGTTGATGCCTTACTTGCCTCAGGTCTGAATATGTGCAATTTGGCTTGATAAAGGATAGCATCATGAGAACTTGGTCCTCCAAACTGTTCTCATTTTGCTGAGTCAGCTTGGTGCATAGGTAGACAATCTGTTCAGCTGTGTAGTAGTTCAGATAGTAATGCTGGGATCTCTGTTTGTCTACAAATTCCATCCAGTAGTCCAGGCATTTCTCCATTTTCCTGCAAAGTTCAGGAAGTTGCTCCTCTATGCTACCCTCCACGATGACAACACTGAGAACACTGCCCAAGTTAAAGTCAATCATAATGCCGGGTACTTCGCTGCTTAAACAGCAGTTGATTTGCACATCCCATTGTCTAAACAAGGGGTTACCAGCTGTGTGGAGGGCAATGAATGCCTCCGCTAATCTTTGAACGTTGGCAAAAACCTAAAAGATAAACATAAACTTAAAGTCAGATGTAATAATTTCTGTATATTCAGGAGATATGCAAAATGGTGTCATTTTTACAATAAAACAATAAATTATTACATATTTTTTCTATAATATACACATCAAACTCTCACATTTTAGCTCATATGCAGCTCAGAGATTTTCAGAACATCAAATCAAGTTATTGACAATGTCAATAGACATTTATTAGCTTTGTCTCATTGAAATTTGCCAAAATCCTTTGTGCCATATATACACTCTTATGTATATATAATAATAATTTTTATTTTATTTATTGTTTTGATTATTTTGTGTTAATTTGACTACGGATAAGATAGTAGACAACAAGCAAAATATTTGTTATAAAACTTACTATCACACATTTAACAGTAGCATAGGTACACGTATTAATAATAGAATTTTCAAAAACTAGTAATATTGTAAAACGTGAAGAAAAAAAACAATAAAAGTCAAACTATTCAGTTTACCTCAGCAAAGTGATCAACTTCATTCTGTCCTTGATCCCCTTTCCCAGACATGAGCATCAGTTTGTTTTGTAGCTCCCGCAGTTCTTCAAGAGAGTAGTAGCGCATTTGATGACCCTCATCGTGCTCCTCTGGAATCTGCATCTTCACTGCAGTGTCAAGACTCAACTTGATTTAAAAACAGAGATGCACTTTCAGATATATTGTAATTGTAATCAACCTGAACATGGGGATGTGGTTGTCTTTAAATTTGTTATTTACCGTTTTTACTCCTTGAGCACTGATCAGGTAAGTGCCCTTGCTGTTGATGGCTGATGCTAACGAAAGAGATGACAGCTCCACTGATCCATGACTGTCCTTCACAGTTTTCAGCCATTCCAAATGACGTGCACTGTCCCGCTACAAGATGAAAAAAAAAATAGATTAAATTGTTGCACATTTATATATATTTTCTATACTAACTTATAAATAAGTACCTGTAAATTCTAGAATTTGTTTGTTGCTTTAGCTGTAAAAGTGCCATAAAATTAATAGTGGGAGTCCTTCCAAGTTTAACATTAAACAATATGTTCAGAAAAAGAAGAATGTATTGTCCACAATTTTCTTTATTGTGTCAGTAAAAAAGCTGAATTGTCTTTGTTAATTAAATAATTTATTAACATTATCATTTCAAAACCTTGCTCTTTTTCCAATTAGGTTATTAGCAGTATCAGCTATCAGCTTACCAGTTTCTTAGGTAGATTGCTGTCATTCTCTAAAGCCCTCCAGAGCTTCTCAATCACCTCCTTGAAGGCTAGAAAACCAGAGTCTGGTTTGAGCTCATATAGTACTGAGGAATAGCCGAGCACAGCGTCATGGAAGCAAGCAACTCGATCCACGTCCATGTCATTTTCTCCCGCAGAGATTGAAGCCAGGTCAACAAACACTTTCAGCTCATTTATATCTAAAACATAAAACACATTTTAGGAGTAATTAGCCTGAACAAGTATTAAAATTAAATGGTGTTATGACTACAGCAGATAACCGACCTTCGAGTGCATCCTTAACCCAAATCACAAAGTGTCTTCTGAGTTCCAGTTCCTGTAAGCACAGTCTGCGGGGCTCAGTGATGTCCACCAAAACTTTCTTTGCCTGCATCAAATCATTGTCAATCCGATTTAACTGCTCTTCCTGAAACTCTTCATGACTCTGGAAAAAAAAGGGCACAAGTTGGCACTGTCAGATCTGTCTGACTCGTAGTTTATAAGCAAAAGTACTTAAAATACAGTGGCATCTCTTGAACAAATAGTCCTGGGGCGCAATATTAAAAGTTTAAACATCATCACTCACAGCTTCAGTAAGTGTCTCCAAAACCCTGAAATCTCCTTGAAGACAGAGCGTCTCTTTGACCTTCATGATAATTAGAGCAGAAGCCACAGCGAGATGAAGCTCGTGATACTGCTCGATCTGTTGAACCCTGGTGTGGATCCACTGTTTGTCAGTTGATTTGTCAATTCTGCACATGATGTCTAGGTCCTGTGCAAGCTCTTCATATTTGCCTTTGTAATCTGCAAATAGCTGGTTGACCTCCTGAAGCCTTATGCTACCATTTCTTAGACAATGGTAAATGTTTTGGTACTCATCGAAGCAAGGCTCAAAAATGTCATCATGTATCATTTCTGGTGTTGCCTTAATGTCCACCACTTTGTGTTCATCATCCTCCATTTCTTTAGTGGCTAAGATTTTGGCTTGTTTGTCCCAGCACACTTGGAATAAATGACTGTCTCTGAAGGTGTACAGGACCTCAGCCATGTTTCTGATTTCTTCATCCAGATTGAAGTAGGTGACGACACCAGCCACTGGAGAGGGCAGCTGGTCAAGCTCATGAACTTCCATGAAATGCCGTAGGGGCATGATCTCAATGTTCACACGTTGTCTCTCTTCCATGTCAGCAACATCCACTATAATGGAAATAAAACAAGTCGATGTTAAATATGCTCCAACTGTGGGATCAAGCTAAGATTTATGATTCTCCTGATACAACCACGGTACCTGTCATATGTTCTTCAAGTTTATGGCTCATTGTTAATAAGATATCCACAAGCTTCTTCTCATGATACACAGCATCCTTTTCATCTTGTCTGCACTGCAACAGTCTCCTCATTTTGGCAATATCTTTGTATATTTCTTTCTCTGAGAGGCAATCTGTTAATATCAAATCAAATGCACAGGGATAATGTATATTATAAAATAAAATCTGCATATTATTATATTTCTTAACAAATTCTCAAAACACCCTTGTTACAAATCACACAGTTATTACCAATCTTCAGCAGTTCTAGGAAGGCAGCTTTCCTTCCCAATATTACATTAAGCAGTTTGATCTTAATGTTTCCAGTGACCAGTTGATTGTTAATAGATGTGAAGGATGATATTGCTATAGCAATCCTCTCCCTAGCATCTTGGGAGAGCTTCTCAATCAGCCTCTCTTCTGCACCTGTAATAAAATAAATAAAATGGGGAATGTTTTAATTAAAAACACAACAGTGATTACAATGCTTAACTCTTGTCACAAAGTCAAAAACAGAGACCTAGTGTTGAAGGGGACTCATCTCCCATCAGTAACCGATCAAAAGATCATGGCAAGGGTTTATCATGTTTTTTACATATCTTTTACCTTCCTAACTTAAAAAAATTTCATTAATGGTGAGCATGTGTTCACTGATTACTACTCTGAAAAGATACAGTACCATGTAGTTTGAAAATATCTTTGGCAGCAGTCCAGGAGAGAAGATGCTGAAAGACAACTTCATCAACTTCCTGATAATGTCCATTATTGTCCCTTGGCCAGGATTTCTCGATAATAGCTGAGATGAGGTTTCCAAACTTCCAGTTTATTTTAAACCGCTCAAACAGTTTGCCCTCAGATTTGGTCTGCATATGAGAAAATACAACAATGATTGACTGTGAGCATTTTTATTTGATGCTGTGCACGGTCAACCTGTGA
Source organism: Microctenopoma steveboyesi (assembly GCA_032359275.1). Classification (NCBI taxonomy): domain Eukaryota; kingdom Metazoa; phylum Chordata; class Actinopteri; order Anabantiformes; family Anabantidae; genus Microctenopoma; species Microctenopoma steveboyesi. The sequence goes on along the minus strand of JAUMHF010000025.1, from coordinate 11,151,481 downwards.
ATTAATTTATGCCTATAGAATAAATTCTTAATATGACCAGCACCACTGTAGACAGACAGACAGATAGACAGATAGATAGATATAGATAGATATACAGGTCCTTCTCAAAAAATTAGCATATTGTGATAAAGTTCATTATTTTCTGTAATTTACTGATAAACATTA
>JAUMHF010000025.1:11021302-11136789 GCA_032359275.1 Microctenopoma steveboyesi | reverse complement strand
CGTCTGACTCCTAATCCATCCCCTACCAGGTGTGTCCCTGAGCCAGACACCCAGCGCTAGCTCCATGTAAGTCGCTTCGGATAAAAGCGTCTGCCAAGCAAAGTAAAGCAAAGCCTGTTATTGTAATTTTACACATGGTTGGTGTTAAATAAAAGGGAATTAATATTTGAAGGAGTGGTTCCTGACAAAGAGGAAAAATATTCCCAATTAAACTGCTCTTATGAAACAATTAAGAGTGAACTGCATGAGTGCTGAATGGTGCTGGCACACTTTGCTGGTTTAAATCGGATCATCACTGTTCAACTGCTGCCCCCTGCAGGTAATATTAGTACACACAGTACACATGTTTTCAGTAAAACAAACTGAATTTAGTTTTAAGATTGATAACTTTTGAAGATATCTCACACAATTGACGACCTCGTGTTTTGGAAGCTAAGAGTTGCGTAGACGAGTTCTGTCGTTCCTCCCTCACACGGAATTCTTTCCTCTTGCAGATGGTTATTAACGCAGACGAACCAGTTGACATATTATGAATTCTGACAAAATTAATAAATAACACAACTTAATTATTGAATTTTGAATATATACTACATTGCACTGTATGTAAAAAAAATGTACCCTACATTAAAACTCAATATAGTAAGCTTATATTTGCCCGTGATCAGTTCTACCTGTGTGTCGTCCTCACAGTCAGCTTTTCGGGCCCACAGGCTTTTTTTGTTGCGTCTGAAACAGACAGATGACGTAGTAAGAACATGACTTTACATCATAACCTTCTGATGTAAAATTGGACATAAGTGCCCAGTAAAACTAAGCGGAATGCTGGCACTCAATACTATAGTTATAAAAGAGCAGCGTCTATAGTTTTTCCTCGTCACCTGTACGTTTGCTTTGACGGCTGTAGATGAAATAAACACAGCTTACCTTCTGACAGAAATTACAGTCGTCACAGTCGACAGCAGAGCAACGGTAGTAACAGAAGCAATGATAAGTACATCCCTGGTAAATACTGACCAATAAGCTGTAAAAAAAAGAGTCTGTTATTGTATACTGTCATTCATCATTGTAATCTCAATTCAGAATGAAAGTATCTTTAGCCGTTTTCCCATCAAGTAAAATATTTAATGTTAGTTTATAATAAAGAGAAGAAAATATTTTTGCATGTTGGATTTGAACAGAGACAATTAATTACTACTTCAGTGTACTGGACTGTACTTACATTTCAGTTTTAAATTCACAGCAGAGGAGTTTTGACTTCCATACTTGTTGGTGACACTGCAGAAATACTGGCCTTTATCACCATGGAAGAAAACTGGCTCGTGTCCAACCTCCACAATATCTTAACCTACTTGAAACCAAGTATAATTCTCCACTGAGGGGTTTGAGTGGCTGCTGCCGTTCAGGGTGATGTTGCTGTGGGCGTCTGCCTCTGCTGATGGTCTGACAGACACAAATGTGTTCTTAGGGCCATCTTAAAGAAAATCAGAGTTATTGGATGTGAGTCATTCATTTATTTTGACAATTTAATTGTTTGTTCTGGGAAAATGCGGAATCATGTAGAGGGCTGTGCACTCATTGGCCACTTTGAGAGGGTAACTATCTGAAAGCTGATAATTACTGTGTGCCTGCCTATGCTATAATTATTGTACTTTAGTATTGCTGCAAATCATTATATCAACATTTTTGTTGAATAAACCAAATAATTAAATTTAATTTGACAGGGGGACATTTAGATTTAGGTTTTTTTAGGTTTAGGAGAAGCAGGTGTATCAAGCTGCCTGTTGACTTACTGCTGCTCATTGTACCTGTACATTGTACCATTGTATTCATTAATAACGATCAGGTCAATCCCTCTGGGATTAATAAAGTGTTTTGAAAGGAAACAGAGGAAAACATTGCTTAGGTGAAGTCCTGATCCTTCATATATGGTTGCTCCATTCCTAAACCAGGTGAATGCAGATGGAAGGTCACGAGCCTCACATCTGTTAATGCAGGTTAGATTCACAGAGTCGCCTTCCTTCGTTGTTTGACTTCCATTCATTTTTGTCATCAAAACCTTCAGATCTAGAAGGAATAGAACAGCTAAACTGTCAAACTTTATTGGTCATCCATATAGCCTGTACATAAATGACTTGCTAAATACTTACCAACAACCTTTAACACTGGACCAACATAACTGTGTCTAATTTGGGAGCTAAAAAGTGTAATGACGTATTTTCCTGCATCATTTCGCGTCACTTGATGTATTTTCAAAGAGCAACTGCTGCGTTTGTCGCCAATATATTGGAATGTGTTTTGGACTTTCCTGCTGACTTTGCTGTAAAAAATGACTCGACTGAGATGATGCTTCACGTGACCCCACCGCACCTGCGTCGCTCCAGCGTTGTCAGGGTGGTAAAATGAGCAAAGAATGACCACAGGCGAGCCTTTCACGGCAAAAATTTGTTGCTCTTGAAATTCCACTTTCCACGTATTACAGAGAACATCTGAAAGAAATGGATTCCTTTAAGGTTTGGTAAAACTTCACAGTAACAATCTTATAAAAAAACTTTAAATAGACACTTACCTATCAGAAACAGCAGCAGCAGAGTCAGCGTCAGGTTTCTGTGTTCAGCACTCATGTTGAAAATTGTTTCCCTGCTTACACGCACAATTTCCAATGCTTGCAGGGAGCTTTAGAAGCTTTACTGTCATTGAGAAAAGACTCAAGGCAAAGTCTTATCTGCTTCTTGATCTACATGTATGAATAGTTCCTGTAAATAAAAAGGCATGTCTGGGTTCACACCAGCACTCAGGTTTCTCAGCTCATAAAATCAGGTCATATAAACCACAAACTCGATGCACTACTTTGGTTCTTTCTGTCTGGATGTCAGACGAGCAACCCCTGTTCTAAGAAGACAGGGGTGGCTTAGCAGTATGAGGTGGCTTTGTTGTGGTCAAAGCACAGTTATGTCTGTTTTTTTCTTTAACATGACACAATGCATTGACCAAGTATTACTATTTGCTACTTACTCCTGTTTTAGAAACATATTTCTAACTATATGTTCCATATTTTACTGACTGATTCTCTGCTTGTTTGTTTGGCTTGTGAATGGTAAAAAACCATATAGCACAGCAGTTCTGTTCCTTTTCCACCGATGATGATTGGACTGCTGAACGTCTGTTAAACCATAAACACTGCTACCTAATAGAAATTCCACATATTAGGACAATTTAGACCTAAATGTAATATATTTGCTGTATAGTAAACCTGAAGATGTGTTTTACAGTCTAAAATGTTCATGTGTGAATGTTATAGTTATATGAGGGACGCAAACATGTTAGGGAAATGTTCCATAGTTGCTCTGGGGCTGATAATTTTGTTTTTAATTACATAGAGTTACTGTACCAGTGACGACAATTATCTTCACATCTGCTCTGGATCTTCAGTCTTAAATCTGCAAATTCATTTTTTAAGTGGGTAATTCCTCACATGCTGCAGAGTTCTGTCTGGCTTAAATTTCAAAACACGGCTTCTGTAGGTCTAGAGGAATTCATGACCTATTTTAATATTGACACTTATTAAACTTGGTTCCACCTAATAATTTTTCCATTGTAGATTTGCTTTCTCTGCCTTGATCGGTTTCTAACATTTTAGTGGAAAGACAAACCAAATATTCCAAAAGCACTAATAATACCATAAGGATTTTTCTGTGGAGTGCGAGTCCACCAACCCAGGGCACTTTTTGTTGACGATATTGCGACCTTGATCACGAGGTCCTATAAGTAGAGTGTAAAGCAGGGGGTACAAACAGGGAACCGTGATAGAAGACGAATCCGTTGCTTACGCAGAGGTTCCGAACGGACAAACCCAGGTGCTGCACATGGAGATGCACATCAAACTCGTGTTCCTCGTCGCAGGGATCTCTCTTCTCGTCGCCTGCAGTCCGACAGAGGCATGGTACAAACAGGTGGCCGGTCCAAGCTACTATTCGGTGGGCAGAGCGTCCGGCTTGCTGTCCGGCATTCGGAGGTCGCCGTACGTCAGGAGAGCCGAGCTGGACCAGTCACACAGCGAAGAGTCCGCGTCCAACAGCGTGTTGACTGATTTCAATCTGCAAAATTCCATCTTGAAGACGATGGTCAGTGTTCATTATTTTCACAAAAGCAGTAGGGGTGGATGGGGGTCACCATTACGCACGAGGAGTTGGATTTTTGCGCACAGACGCAAGTATAACCATAAATCCTTTCTATTGTTCATGTTTATTTGTATTTTTTATGAAATCTTGATATCAGCTAATGACTTTCTTCACAATAACACTGACGAGGAACAAGTGAAATTATTAGAAGCATTTGAGTTTTTAAAGATAGCTTATTTTACAGCGAGCGTTTTATAGTATTGTTGGATCATAACAGATTCTCAATAGACTTTGTAGTATTTAAATGAAATCCGTACTGTTTAGAAACAAAATATGAACAGTCAGCACTGACGCACTAATGATACTGGGGGAAATTTGAAATACCCCACATCTTACTGTCTGACTCAAAGCTTTGCAGGTAGAGTTGTTTACACATCCTCTGTTTCTGCCCAAACAGCCCATCTGTATCAAAGACATCACACCAAACCTGCAGAGTTGTGAACTGCTCCAGGATATCAAGGGCTCTTTCAGGTGCAAAGCTGACATCTTCATCTCGGTGGACTCTTCTGAATATGACAGAGACTGAGTGGTAAAGCAGACACCTGCGCTGGATGACGAAGCCTACTTCTTGAAGGCTTTTAAAACTGTATTAAGTTTAATACAGGTGTTGCACTAGATGCAAGGTGTGCTACGTTTCATTTACATTTCATGAAAAAATGTTTAATAAAATGTAATTTACAAGTTATGTATGACAGAGTTCTCATTAATAAAAGAATTTTATTGCAGCTCCTTGATGAAATTACTGAATACAACGCAATTTCCCCTCCACATATGAACTTGGAAAAAATGTTGAATAATAACCAGACATGATTATCAATAAATATTTTATTTAAAATGTTTAGAAATAAAATTAAAAAAAAACATTTTACTCATGTTAATTGCCAATATAAAAATACAAAAATAAATAAATAAAACATCTAAACTAACAGCATACTTTTAGAGCAGCTGGACAACTGCTAGGTTCTGCTTAATAATTTGATCTATGACCATGTGAAACACCACCTGTATGCTGCTGGTGTCTATGGCTGTGGTGAAGTGGTGGTACACAGGCTTGTGAGGATTGCTGTTACACGCTGTGAACATGGCTGTGAGGTGATGGGCTGCAGCATCTACATCAACATCTGCACCTGGATTGAGATGAAGGAAGGAAAAATTGACGAAGACAAGACTAGTACAACTAGTACAGAGTACAAACTATAAGTATGATGCACTGACACAGACTTGTCTCGATTGCTCTGAATGTGCGTGTGCAAGAGAATTTGACACCAGAGACTAATAAAGACATATTTACACAAGAGCATTAAAATTCACCAAATTCTCTTCTCAATCATACCTTTATAACTAGAAACATAGAATCTCAAATGTCTTCCAGAGTGTAGGATCTTCTCCCAGAAAAGGTCCGTTTTGTTCATGAATAGAATCTGTAGTAGATAGATGCCATTGGTATCATCACACACTATTCAAAACATCCGAGTGCATATCTGAAAGTTCACATTTTGGAACATCTCTAGAGCCAAAATACACAGATTGAATGTGTATCAAACTCAAGTTTTATTAAGCTACTGGGCACTACAGCACCGGAAGATGGAGTTAGTTTCTGTTTATGCCCTAATTCTACGCTTTTCGTTTTACACAGTATGAAAGTAAAAGTACAACCACCAGTACCTTGTGTTCAGGCAACAGAGAGGAAAACACTTTCCACTGTTGTAGTTACGGACATATTGTGCTTTCTGGTGGTGTGTTTTATGATGGTGAATTGTAATGTAACACTTTCTATTGATCATCATTGATCATCAGACCCATTAAAGTTCAGAGTGTGTTGCTCATAATAATTAGTAAATTTCAGTGTCGGATAAGCATTTTATAAAAAGTGAAAGAGTAAATAACTATAAGACAACACTTACTCCCAAATGCTTTAAATGAAGTGCAGTTAGGCCAGTGACCAACCCAATTATGGTATTGACCCATAATAAATCATAAAAAGTAATTCAGAGCTTCCATCACCCAGGACATGCCAAACAATCTGTGCATAACTCAGAGACCATTAAAAATGTGCAATAAACTTACCAGTGAGGTGCTGTTAAACACTGTGTTGTTGCAGATGGATGTAAAAAGTTCAAGACTTTCCTGGAGCCAATTCTAATGAGTGGAATCGTGGAAATATATGGATGATGTTTAAACCAATGAGCAAAACTCCAGTTAATTCTAGGCCGAAAACAAAATACGTAGCATCGCAGTTGATTTAGTGTATTTGATTACAATCAGCCTGTTTTGGAACTAACCTCTGAGGGGTCCTCCGTTATCTTCATATCATAACTGCTGAGGGCCACAACAAACAGCACAGCCTGAACACAGTCAAAGCAGCGGAGCCACTTCCTCCTCTCACTCCGCTGGCCACCGAGATCATACAACCTGTAAAACAAGGCCCAGCAGACAAACGCACGATTTAATGCACCTCACTGGGCATGGTGTCCAAAACACAATGAACGACTCACTTCTAAAAACATACAGTTCTTCCATCACACATCTCAAGAGCACTAAGGTCTCCAGAAAAAGAATTATGTAAAGTTGAAGAAACTGAAAAACAACATTTAGTTAACTACAACTTTGTGGCCACTAATCTGTACGCGATTGTTAGCACTCAACTCTTTCAAATACTGGGGTAATCTCTTTCAAAACATAAGCTGGCACCAAGTGAAGCTTCAGGTCTTGGTGACACAGGTAACAAGTTCCCATTTGGCCAGACAGTCTTCAGGTGCATGATTGCAACGGTCACATAAAAGGCAACGGAACATCCATCTATCAGGTCAGGAGTCTGTTTTAACAAGCATGGGGGCGATGAGCACTAACTGTGGTACCTGCCAGCAGTAGAGAAGAAACCCATCACTCAAAACCATTAAGACAATCTGTATGGATCATTTTATAGTGATGCTAAAGTAAACTACTGCAACAACTACTTGGTCTGTTTATCCTCAAACCTTAGAAAAACAATTAATTCATATTCTTTCGACAAATTATTTTCCTGAAATACTTCTGAATCCATCAATAATCCATGTCTGAGTGAAGCCCAGGCACTGCTTTCCTCTGAGTTTGTTAAGACATTGGTGAGGCACGGATGCATAGATGAATGAATGAATGAATTGATTGATTTGTAGTGTTCCCAGGAGCATAACAGCAATGAAATTAAAATTTGGGTCTACAAAGACTTAGTTTTTTTAGAGCTAAGAGTTTAATCCAGTTGTCCACACTGCATTTACCCGGGACAAGGAGACGCCAATAACCAAATACAATTAACAAAGGTTTAGAAGTTCTTTGGAAATGATCAGGTCTTTAAGGTTAGACGAAAAAAAAAAAAAATCCACTTAAGGAAAAAAATGCTGGGGCTTGAAGGCAGGGTTGTTTTTGTTTTCTTTTAAGACAATTCAAACAACTGAGCTGCTGAGACGTTGCTTTCACGTTTAATATGCACACTATAGTCAAGATTTCTTACACCCTAATTTGTTACGCCTTTCACGTCACTAGGCCCTTTCACCAACTTGCAACTGTTTGCATGGTATAAGCTATAAGGCATTCAACTTTTCAATGAAGGTAAGAAAGATAAAATTATAATTCGATTTTACCTTGGGCTTATTCAAGAATATATCTTCCCTCCAACATCAAATGTAATATATGATGCCCATTATTTCCAGAGAACATTTAGTGACTTCCTATGTGAATCAATAAAGTCTATACCACTATTATCTCAGCATAAACCTTTTTGTTGGCACTGCCAGACTGTGTTATTCATCTCCACAAGGCATTCAATCATGTTGCCACTACCTACGTTGCACAGTCAGTCTAATAACTCTTACCGAAAGATTGTCCCATTAACTTGAAACTGCGTCTCAATGATTCCACAGGTCCTCACCCTCACCCTCAGGACATCCGTTTCAGAGGGAATGAAGTTGGGAGCGATGATTCTGGTCATATTTTCAAAGAAACTGAGCGGTAAACAAAACATAAATGTAAATTAGGACACTTCTCTCATTACTGCTTCTTTCAATCATTAGGAATTTGTTGTTCATTACCAACACAAATATTAAGCCAAGACAGTGATAGACCTTTTAAAAGGAAGACTTGTCTTGTTGATTTACAATGTAGTTTATTAAAATTTAATGTCTTAGTTTTATTGGCAAGAAACCCTAATTGTTTTATGCCATTTGGGAGCTAATCAATTTGTAAATACTCGTTTGCTTGTTTATTAGATAGGCTGAAACAAATCTAAACCCAATGACCTCTAATGTATGACGTTCACGTTCACTCACCTTTATGGCTTATATGGGAGCTGTATCTATGTTGCTTCCGAACAGGTTATACTGTGTGTGTACACTAAACCACATTGTATTTTGTGGTTTAAGTTGCAGAGAACCATGAATCATGTTCTATAGTTCTAGTTGTCATGTTTAGGCACCAGTAGACCAAGAGGTGCTTCAGCAACCCTAATGGTTAGCAGAGTCTAAAAGGAGGGCTACAGTCAGAAGCACTAGCAGCAAAACTACAACTTAGAAGCAGCATATTTTTATACTGAACTACTACAACTCTGGTGTGCAAGTTTTACTGCGGAACCGGTCTTCAAGCTGTAACATTATACTGCGACATACGCTGTTGTAAGTTAGACCACACCAACACTAATGCAGTGTACTACATTAGTGCTGCTTCATAGGTTTTTTTTCTGAAAAACCTCTGATGCTGTAACAACACAAATTTCCCCGCTGTGGGACTAAGGTTAATCTTATTTCTATGCCATTCTAATAGTGAATTTACTTTTACATTTTTATGTGTTTTTTTTAAAACTTCTACACAGGTGGCATCAAATGGTTAACTGTAACTGCAGATTCCTTTTTTGCAACAGGCACAGTTCAATTCATACCCAAGTTAATATCTACATTCATTTCTTTTGATGATGTGCCTTCAGGTCCTAGGAAATCAAGTTTGTCACAACCAGCAGAGTGAAAAAACTGTCCATGTTAGCAGAGTTTCATATCATCCCACAGCTCCCCATTGCACCGAGTTGTGATAATGTAGCTGTCACACACCGATTTCTCAGTTGGACCAGTACATTTTAACCCATCGGACCTTTTCTGTCTAAATAATGGATTAAGGTAATTTGTTTCAAACGAAATTACATACAAAAGTCCTACTGTCAACTTTATCTTATAGACTGTTAACATCAAATATTCACCAGAACCTCGCTCACAGCAGTGTAGCACGTTAGCCATGTATTATTCAAATATAAAAAGAATTCACAGTGAACCAAGAGTGCAAAACTATAATGTCATTCAGCAAAATGTATTCTCCTCTTTAATCCACAGGCCACTCTTCAGCTGATGATGAAACACACACTCAACAGATAATCTATGCAGAGTAGCGGGTTAGAATATCGTGACACTTCACAGGCATTGAAAAATTTGAAAGGGCAAAACTGTATAGGTGAAGGGCAGCAAATGGAAAATACTGTTCTGTACACATTAAAGACAATCACTGGAGTCTCATGAGCATTTCAGAATTAATGAACCTTAAAGAGTCATGTTGCAGAAAAACAGTGAAATTTTGCTGCAGGTAGTCTAAAGGACATTTTTGTACCTTTTGTAACTTCTGTAAACAAAACACAGAAAATGTTTTAAGATGTTATAATGATACCAATTACGTCCCATCAACCCACGAGTAAGGTAAATTGGTCTAATGATGAACTGGTATGATGCCGTTTGACTTCTTAGTCGTTAAAGAAAATTGACTTTTATGATGTTTCTTTGATCTGCTCCACCCATCTGCCAGTGATGGGTGGAGCAGTGCTTTTTAATTTGGTCCCAATTAAGGCTTCCATTCACCAAATGTCACAGGAATCATTTCCTAAAGGGAGTTATTCTCAGCACTTGCTTTACTGCTGCTGTATATTGACAACACATGACGAGACACTTCTAACTGGGCAATTTCCTTTGACATTTTCACGGTCAGTCATAATTGGGAGATGTTGTGCAGCGTAGATCACTTAAGGTCATTCTACTCACTAAAGTGCAGAGTCATTCAGCTCAAATTCGTAACCTCTGGCAGCTGCTGCTCGCACCCCTTGGTCAGCCCAAAGTGCACAGAAGGCATGAGCCACGAAAGGAAGCAGCTCCTGGTCGTCACCCAAACACTGATTGCAGGACAGGATGGAACGTGCATGCATCTGTACAGAACGAAACGGGATGACACCAGAATGATGAGAACACATGTTGCATTTCTGCCTAAATGAACAGATGCATCGTTACGAAATACATTACAATACAGTGCAAGTTCTGCCAATCTCAATGATCTCTACTGATCAGGGTGGCATAGAGAAAAACACTGACATCTAGTGTGATGGTGAGGGACTGCATTAATGAGTGGACTACCATGAAAAAAATATCAGGAACCAATTTATCACAAAGGTTTTCTGCACCAATTTGTTTGCTTTTCACAAAGTGGCCTTGTGCAGTAACTCTAGTTCAAGTTAATATGATGGATCCACGACTAAATACTGAAGGCTATGTTTTCTTCACCTTATTGTTCTTGTTAGCAAGATTTATCCTGAGCATCCCCATTCCTTGAAGAACAAACTTCATTGAGGTCAGGAGGTTGTCCAGTACAGCAGGCTGTAGAGACAAATGACAGTCATCACTTTTACTTTTAATAAATAATGTGATATTCTGGGTAATGCTAAAAGTACGTAAGAGTGGAAAGTGAATCACCGCGTTCCGTTTCCTTCATCGTTGTACCTTGAAACTAATGAGCTCCTGTTTGGAGAAGCCACGACTGTGAATTATCTTTATCTGTTTGATCAGGGTACTCTTCCCACTCTCTGCAATTCCTGAGGCACAAACCAGAGAACACGTGTTATTTTAAAATGTCAATGCCACTTTCACATAATGTCTAAAAATCACTTTCAAACTCACCGAGCATGAGCATTTTCACCACATTCATCTCAGTCTTGGCTTGTTCACAGAGTTCTTGCTCTATTTTAGAGCTTTGGAGTTTTGCCTTTTTGCCCTCCTCTATAATATCCTGGTCAAGACACATGCCCATGCACATCTATGGAAGAATTAAGTTTTACATGAAAACACCTTTATTCTTCAACCACTATTTGAAAAATCATCGCCTTTTATATAAGAGGTAGGGTGTGGTTGGAGAAAAGCTTTATATTCATAAATTATAACATTATACGTTATATTTAGTCACTTTTAATAGATTTTTTTTAGTCGTTAGTAGAGCTCAGACACCATACCGGAAGCCAATTAGTTAATTTTTTCCCCATGTTTCTGTAATTTTAAACTATTCCACTACAGACAACAATATTACAAAGCAGAGATGCACATTCTAAGCAGATACAAACGACATACAAAAACGAAATGACTGTGATACCTGCAGTGAAGCTGGCAGAATATTAAGACAACAAAACATATTTGTGTTTGCTTTTGCTTCCGGTACGTCGCCCAAACTGCGAGGAAATCTCTAAAGTCGCGTCGGTGTTTGCGAAACACCTAAAGAGCTCATCGGGTTAATTAGAAGCACGTGCGCACCGGCCGCGATTGAAGTCATCAGCTGCTTTCAAGTGTGTCTGTTAATTTGAGTTTAGAAAAAAAACAAATACGCTCAGCGTAGGTGGCATTACCTAACACATCAGAAAACATGTGCAGCGCATGTAGTTGAATCATTATTATACATAATTAAATAAATAAAAGGTTTTGAAAGGCGTGACAAGGCAGTCACGCACAGCTGCTTTTAGTGGTCATGTCACTCGAATCTATTTTATAACTACATCAGTGAAATGTGCATTGAGTGATAAGTAATAAAAATAAAATGCTGTTTATATGTACAATGACTTACATTACATTACATTCACTGAAACGGTCAAAATATTATACACTAAATGATAAGATTGTCATCGTACATCACTGGTTAATTTCAATGTATCATTTATGTTTAGAGTTACTTATCCTGTTGCTGTCTGATATTTATTTCTGCTGGCTGTAATCATAAATTGCCTTTTTGGGGATATTATCCTTAACAGTTTTAGTAAGTTATGTTTAATATGGCCAAATTGGCAAATTTGTCAATAATCACACACAGTTTGTTTAACTAAACTTGTTTTACTTAACTGTTCTTATTGGTCTCAAAATACAAATTTACATTTGGTTAAAAAGCTTAGCTTAGCTTAGCCACAGACTCCCTCAATGTTTCCTCAATATTTTTAAAATGCCTGCCAAACACTGGTTGGTACCAATCTACTTCTGAAATAATTGAATCTTAATGGGCTGACATTTAAACAACTCTGTATAAGTCATATGTTGCTAAATTTAATTCATCCTTCCTGATCAAAGGTGATAACTGTACGAAAACATTGCCTTAACTTTCCCTGTGTGAATAATGTGCACTCTGCTCATTTAATTAATGGATGAGGAAATAAATTAGACGTCACAATCCAGTCACACCCACACGTCCGCTCTTTTGGTAAAAATAAGACAACAAAATGTTTTCAGATTAAATTGTTATTGTCATCAGCAATAATACACTGCAGTCTTATCAGTTTCTACAGCATTTACCAACTGGGAGTTGTCAATAACATGGATTACAGCCTACACTTAATACATTCCAACTTGACATATTGACATTTTACTATGATTTTTAAACAATATATACTGTATACATACAGTATTTAATGACGAGAAAGTGAGTAAAATATACATCTACAAAAAATATAGTATTTAATCCCATTTGATATATAGACAGTTTTTAAATTGTTCAGGACCCAAAATGACAGTCAGAGGTCTAACTCAAATCAAGTCAATAACACTAAGCATCTGTCATAGTTTTCTATTCATACTATGAAAACTAAAGGTTAAAATAACATTTGAAACTCTTAAAGGTCTATAATACAAGAAATCTAGGGAGTGTTGGTTTAAAAAAAGAGTGTCCTCAAAAGGCCAGGTATGGTCTTGACAGTGTGCATTTCTGAGCTCAAATGCTCTACCAATAAAAAACAGAGGAGTTCTGATGTAGTCAGGCAGAGTGTATTCAGTCTGGAGCAGGATCCAGCGTGTAAATGAGGTTCCAAAGGAGTAATCATCAAATTGTCAAGATCATCTTGTTTTCAACCAACCAAAGTTTAAATGTGGAAAATCTCATAATTCTCTAATCTCAGCATTTTGCAGAGAGCATTACTTTCTGATACATACATACATTTTTATTATATTATTCAATATTCTTTTTGTAAATAACGTAGACATTTATCAGATATACATGATTTTTTATATAGTTAATTTAGTATACCTCTTTATCATAATATCTTCCATCTTATTTAGGAAGATTTTTAAAATCTAATTCTCAGGTTTATTTTCATAACACTAAACAGGCAGGTCATGTTTCTTCATTTTGGGAGGTTCATGTGAGAAGGGTTCTTGACCTCACCAGCCTGTTTGTTTCCCCTGCTATATTCTTTTAATTTGAAAAAATGTATAGAATAAACTAAAGTACATACAGTATTTACAAAGATAGATCAGTCATGAGACCAACCCCTTCATTCAAAAGAAAGCAATCCCAATGAAATGACATATCAAGTAATTTCCTTGCTATAGTTAAATGCCTGATGATCTCAGGTGCCTGTTCTTGTTCCTCAAATACGCCATAATGTACTATAAAATCTCTCTCTATATATATATTTTCTTAAGTTAAAACATAAAAATACTCAAGGAATTAAAAGTATTAGAAGACTCAGTAGTTACACATGTGAGACTTGTTGACATGAACATGTAGTTGCATATGTATATTATATTAATACACAGAGGACCCCTGACGCACACACACGCACACACACACACGCACACACACACACCCACTGTATACCTGATGAACCCAAAGCAGACTACGCTGCTGTTATGATCCAGGGTTGTGTGTAGGCTATCAGACTACTTATGAAAAGGTTCATTTTACTGCACATGAGATATGACTAATTGAGCTTGTCAGTGTTACGGTTACACTTGGTTGACCGTGCCCTTTTGAGACAATCCTACAGCACAGCCTGGGCTCTCTCTTTAATCTTTTCCTCCTCTTGTCGCTTCATGGCCTGGATGACGGCAATCTCTTTGGCCTCCTTCTTCTGGTTCCTTGCTTCAAATAGTAGCCTGTGTCACACAAATTATATTTACAAGCTATATAGCGAACCCTGGGTCCAATCTAAGTTTTAGAGAAACATTTGTTTGCTCAGCACACATGATACCTGTTTTTGATTATCCTCTGTACAATGGCGTCAGTGGTGAGGCTGTTTCCACTGTCAACAGTACGCAGGATCCCTTTTCTCCGGGGCTCCTTGATATAAAAAAAAACAGGTAATGAAGAAAAAAATATGATTAATCATCAGTGCAGATTATTCCGCAAATGTGTTTTATAAAAATAGCTGGTAAACACTGGTAGTGTTTACAGACTTACAGCATAAGGGTCAGAGCCATCCTTGTCAGGGTATATTTCTGTTTTTCCATGGCAAACAAGATCCACCTGCGGATACACAGGTTTAGCTTCATGTTTGATTTTTATTGTTCAGAACTATGTAACCTAGTGGTGGAAGTGAAATGCATTGTACATTCTTACCTTAAAGTGGTCCAGCAAATCTTTTGTGACTGCAAAGGGTGCACCAATCACCACTTCTGACACATACTGTGGAAAAAAAGAACATCTTAATGCCTGCTATATAAAGATCATATACTAGTGGAGTATGTTTAGTGCTTTAGTGTGTTTATGAATGATAAGTGAGCAGGAAGAAAAGCATACTCGACAAGCCAGGACGCTGAGCGTTCTCTCATGGACATTCATGATTGGGTAGTTTTTCCCTTTATACCGATTCACCTCCTGAAAAATATGAAGCAATGTGTAAAAAATGAGGTGTATGAACAAAGCCAGGGAGACAGTAAGCTGACTCCCACGGGCAATAAAGAACAAACGGAGACTCGCCTGATCAAAGTGCAGTCCCACTATAATGTATGGCTTTTCTGCAAGCTTATACACGGCTTCCAGGAAGTCCACATGGCCGATGTCTGCCAGGAGACCAGTCAAGGGTGAAAGCTAAATATTTAGTAGCAGTACACAGAATTATAAATTATTCACACCATTCTGACAATAACTATTCCCCTGACTTAATTAGATTGCACTGTTTAGTTTTGACATTAAAAAGATACGGAAGAGGTCGAAGGCTCCTGCAACATAGATGACCGTTTCTCCGGGTTGTGGCTCCTGGCCTGAAGCGAACTGGATAATCTTCTGTGACGTCTGCAGGAACTGAGAAACCCCCGTCCAGGGACTGTGACCCTTCTGTCCATGTGACCCCCATTATCAAGAAACAGGCCCGATGAGTACAAAGTGATGACTGCAGTATTCTTTTCAGAAAATGGCAAAAGTCTGCTGCGTCATCGCCGTCCAGTAATGTGAGGAGCAAAGTCCCCCTTAGTTAGTGGCTCAAAGCTGCCCCACGAATCCCCAGCGCTTTCATTCAACCTTTACCAAAGTCACTGCTTCCACTCTCCAACACATAACACTGGTTAAAATGAGCATGTTTACTCTGAGTTTCCCGACACGACACCCTGAGAATCTAATACTGACTGAGCGATGACCAAGTAGCAAAATGAGGTTGGTACCTACCTTTCCGAAGTTGTCCGTGTGCTGCTGATAGTCTGAGCTATCCTAGAGAGAAGACAGGATTCAAATAGCGCTCTCCTCCAAGGTGAATCAGCTGAGAGCGAATCAGGCCGTACTCACAATGTTGCTGTGATGCGCTTTGGTCATCAGCAGCATCCTGCCAACCAAATCTGTGGTCGAAACTCCCTGTGTTCTCTTACACTCCCTGTAACACAGCGCACTATGTGACTACTGAAGAAACACACACAACATGCCGTTTCATACATTTATCTTCTGCCTTCTTCAAAAGCAAAGCTCACCTGTACCGTCCTGACTTCTTCACCGCTTCATACGTGTCTTTTCCATCCACTGTTAGAGTTATATCATCTGAAACAGAAACAGTTTACATGACATCCAGTACTCACTGTAGAAATCGGTTAGGCCCTGTTTAATTTGTATCAACAGTTTTTTACAATAGAACAGTGATACCTCCATGCACACAAAAGTCACAGTTGTATTTGTCAAGGGTCTCAAGGGTGGTGACGTACGGGGCTCCTTCCACAACCTCGTCCACCCATTTTATGGCCCGCACCATCTTGTATCTTTCTTCCTGCGTGAAGACTGGTGGACCCTTGTGCTTCGAAATCTCACCTGAAAAAGAATTTACCAAGAAATGACTTTGTTTATATGCATACAGATAATGTAGATTGGTGTTACTGTAAAAACCTCCACTTGCACAACTTTCTGATATGTAGTGTTGTAGTGACTCACTTGCCTTTGTCATTGCAATATTTTATTATCATATTAGAGTTTGCTGTTATCTTTACTGGCTGTCACTGTGAAGTCATTCTGCCTTATCACAATGTCAGTATGCCCCAGTGGGCACAGAAGGCACAACTGCAGAGATACTGTACTAGCATCACAACAATGTGATACTAGTACAGCGTGGCTTGTACTGTCAGATGTTTTGCAATGACGTTCACTAGTTGTGAATGCTTACTGTCTGTGTGTACTCCAACGATGAGGTAATCTCCCATGGCCTTGGCCTGTCGTAGCTGGTTGGAGTGGCCATAATGCACCATGTCATAGCTGGGAGGAAAAAATATAAGAACATTTAGTACAAGTTACATTAATATCGAAGTGCACAAGATTTAGGGGGAAAGTATTTTTTTTAAATGTGTAATGTAATAATAATATTAAGCAATGATACATTTTGGCACAGTTTTTTCCTTTTAATTAAAACATGTTGAACTGATGCTTTATTTGTGACGATAACCCCAACACTAGAACTTGAATGCACCAATGCACCAACAAGAAGTATTTTGTGATTTCTAAAATAAATCGTCATCACAAAATCTGTCAAATAAATATAGTTAAGCTATAACCACTGGGAAAGCAGGAGATTAAGAAGGTATCCGTGTGTTATCATTAATGTTAATATTGACTCATATTTTAATATATGAATACAGTCTATTATAATCAAAATCTCAACATAAAACAGCAAATGCTCCGATGTGTTTTTCCTTCACTCTTACTTCCAGTCACACTATCATACCATCTGTAGATAATCACATTAGCACAGATTGGACACTCAGATTGTAACATGATAATCTAGCATAGTAATAGAGAACAGATGGGAATTAGCCGTCCATCACTACTACTACTGCCAACAGTTAGCATCAGTCTGTTAATTTCTGAGTTTATAGGAGCCAGAGCATGTTCATGATACTATGAGCAATTCTTTGACACCAGAATTAACACGAGAAAAACAACTATAAATAGACAGTGTCTTTTTTTCTCTCTTTCCTCTACATATATAAATCTGTACACCGAGGATTACAGTTTAAAACACTATGAATAGTATTTCTTAAAAATCAATATGAAAACAAAACTTCCTGCCAAACTTACAGGAAGTACAGGGCAACAAACTGTTGCATTACGCTCCAGGCTAAGACAATGAAACGCGGCATCTGCACCCTCCTGCAGTGTCCCGATACAGAGTGGAAACAACCTGGACTGCACTTGAAATATAAAACAACTTTTACTAGAAGGCTTGTTATGTGAGTCAGACACTGTGTATCCGCTATATCACCAGACTGCACAAGGGTGAAACACAGGAAGATGTTTGTTGTCAAGGAAGCTCATCAGAAAGCAACGTTGGTTTTTTATTCTGTGGGCCTTGTGCTGTCAGTCTGTTGAAATGGGATCCACGTGTGCAGCGTCTAAGGTGATGGTTCAGGGTTAGAAGAATGCAGTAACGGGGAGCATTTGGAGGTGAGTGAAAAGAGAAGAAAACCCTGCGAGCTAGACAGAGTTACATAAGACCAAGAGGCTGCTTTCGGGGTGTTCTAATAGCTGGACGGCCCGCATGTGACCGTATTCCTGTTGTATTTTTTAACAGGAATGGATCATGGCAGTATCACTGTGGGATGATAAAATATGAATTAGTGCAGCCTGTTAATAGATACCTACGCAGCACCTGGGCTTTTCAAGACAAAGGGAAGATAGACATCTGTGTACACAGTGAAAGTGTATAATGGGACTCTCAAACACCGATAGTAACAGTGAGAACCAAAGATTTCCATAGGTTTCGAAACATATTCAGTGAGTCCCCTGTTTTGTTGGAGGGGTCTACGTTGCTGGTTTAGTTTACCTCGGATAATCACTAAACAACAGATCATTGCTTCTTGGCTTTAGGTACCATGTTTATACGCTTATACAATATGTACACACCACCTCAGCAGATACACAGTGGAAGTGGACTTTAACCGCTTCCTTGATGATGCTTCTTTGACAACTGATCTTTAACCCTGTCACCTTATTTCAGTGTAACGAATGAGAAAAGTAGATCCCTTTGTGCGGAGGAGAAGGGGCAGGGTGAAATGTGTCCCAACAGATGAAATGACTGTGGTCACTCCTTGGAATTTTCCTGCTGACAATGCTAGATGTCACGAAGAGCGTGGTGATTTCCAGTAGGGCTTTGACTAACAATGCGCTCAGTGACGGGCACCGCTGCATGAGCTACAGTGGCCGGAGCAGGTGTGGGCTGCAGGGGTTAGGGGGGTTAATGGCATGAGCCGTGTTGACGTCGGCTATCTTTGCAAGCTCACCCCACCGGCTAATATTCAGGCATCCCAAATATTCTGCAACGTGCCATCTAACCATGGATAGGCAGCCACACCTAAATGTCAGGAATTCTACAAGAGAAAGCCCCATAATCCATGCCTTCATACGAGAAATTCAAAACATTTAGTTTGCCACTGAATTACGTATCCGGAATCTGTCCACCAAAGCTTGGTATTTCTCCCAGAGGAAGCTGTCAGGTACCTGGTAGTTCTAGCTATGATTACGTTGTATCTGTGCCTTTCAAGCATGTTCAATGCCTGGGTTAAACCCATAGTTTTCACTAGCTATCATCGTACCTTGAGGTATCATAACAACGCATGAAAGCTTCACTTTTCAGGACCTGAGATCAGTAAAAACGGTATCTGGTGTTTCTGCTAGCACTAATGTCTTGAACTTTTAATGTGTGTAAAAATACTCAACTCAGTTCACCCAAATATTTGAGATATTGACAGCATGTAATCAGACCACCAGAAGAATTTAGTCTTCAGCAGGGTCCAGTTTACTTTTGATATGCCAAAGACCTCACTGTCAACAGGTTTTAGTATTTTGTGCATTTGACAGAATATGTTTCCTGTTCAGATATCTGTTCAGAGCGAGGTCAGTGGACATTGTTTCTGGAGAGGCTGTTTGTTATTGCCACACATACCACAAACAATATTCTAGCCATTGTTTTTGGGGTCTTCCTACACAGTGGAACATTACTGTCGGAAAATATCGGTACATTGTATTTAGCGCGACACGTTTCTTTACAAGTCATCTTGAGTAAAATATTTTTTCATTGCAGACATTTTGAAATTAGATAAAGCATGGTCAGAGTGTGGCCCACTAATCCTATACCTCTACTTATCATCATAGTGGTGGAAAAGCTGTTTATCCAAGAAAACTTAGCATTGACATTCGGATTGTAAAACAGTTTATGATCATCGTTCAGTTCTAGTTTAACAGTAAGTTAGAGTTCTTTGGTTGGTTTTCCATTCATTAAACAAAACCGAGAGCTTTGCTGCATGTGACTTGACTATAGGTTTTGCATAAAGCTCAGACAGTCAGTGCATTTAGAGGACTACAGGCTGATCAGTGCTATAGGCTCTACATGACATTTCTGATTACGTGCTGCAACAAATATCAATATACATCTATCCTCGTGATATTATGCAATAATGTGTTTATAGAGTAGGAAGACTGAGATGTTAGGATCCACAAAAAGAGAATGTAGCCTGAAATGTGGCATATATGAAGTCCTGTATTTGTCTGGTGATACCATATATAGAATACAGAATATTCAGCTGAAAGTTTGGTGATGCTGGTTTCCCTGGAGAGTCGAGTAGCAGTCCAGTGAGCGCCCTGCATCTTGCAGCAGGCCTGCCCCGGCGGTAGGTGACAGGCTGGTAGCATTCATTCAAACGTGTGCAACGGAACATGCATGAACATAGAGCTGGAGTATCTCCATCACATAAACAGTCACCCAGTAAGATTCTCACCAGCCATCGCACCACACCCGGATCCGTCGCCTCCTCTTCTCGGGACTACAGGCTGCGGCGCCTGGAGTCGTCCCTGCGTCTTTCCCGGCTGCTGCGCTCATTTGGTAGTGGTGATGCCCGTTCTTGATCATTTGGAAGTTGGCGTGTAGATCTCCTAAAAAGTCAAAGCCTACAGCTACGGAGCTTCCTAATGAGATGGCGAATAGCCCGTAGCAGATACGTACCACCTTTCAGTGCAGGACATCCGACTTCTATGCCACAAGCAGCAGCAGCAGCGCGATGCACCAACGCCTCCTCTGCCGGCGACGCAAGACGTTCGATGCGTCAAGTCCGCTAAGGTGCGCACGTAAGCCACAAAGAAAGGAAGCGCTATTGACGAAACCTCACACAACGCATCTTTACCGTCCGTGCTTTTACTTTGAAAATCCCGAAGGAGAAGCTCTGTGTTTGTTGTGGTAAACTTGACCGAGGTTGAATCATGGGTTGCATCGTACGATGGACGCAGCCGACACGCTCTTACATAATTGCGGCGTTTTTCCATTGTCACGTGACAATATCTGGATTCCCACTGAAATAACTGTCTGCAAAAGCTGTATTTGATCAAATACAGGACATTTCTATATTTTTTTCATTTTATGGGGCTCTCTCAGCAAATATATGTTCTTTACATTAAATGTTTATCTTTTCATTCTGTCATTACATTTTCTAATCATATCTAAACAGTAAATTTTAAATAGATGACTAGACGTCCTGGACTTCAGCACATTCAAATTCCCTGGTGATAGCTAAATTATACAATTTAAACAGAAAACAGGAGAAATCTATATAATTTGTTTTTAGCTACGGGTACGTGTCACTTATAATAATAACATTTAAATGGCCATACAGCTTGTCTTAGTAAAGAGAACACTGATAAAACCCTTATCTGTATCTATAATGAGATACGTTTTGGGCACCCAGCACAGTCTGGTGACCTAATGTTTGTCCAACATGATTTAGTGCAAGGGGGACAGAATATAACACAGTTATTAGTCAACTATCAATATAGTGCAGAGCAATACAACAAACGCAGTCGTACTCATACAGTGTGAGTAAGCTTAACGCTCTGAAGACAACATTGCAGAACTGTAAGGTTAAACTGTATAAGTGCTACTAATAAAGTGGTAAGCTATAGCTTGTGCATTGACAATAATAACATATAGTGTATGCTCTCAACAGTCAAAAATAAAACCAGACTGCAGCAGTCAGGCGAGAGATATTTCATTATCTTCAGCATGTGAGGAGAAACTAACCTCAGTTGTATTTGTTAAAGTGATGCTGCACTGTAGGGGAATCCTTCTGGTAAGACTATGTGGCGTCATCTTGTGGAAAAACCCTGTCAAAGTCACACAATGTCTGTACACTAAAGTGCCAGCAGAGGGAAACCCAGCCCCACGTTTTGCTACAAAGGACCAAGAACTGATTTAAGGGTGCAACTGACTGAACTAATGTGTCTATTCTAGAATCTTTTATCAGTGCAGGTATGCACATTAGGCTTTTGTTACTGCAGCAGTAGCAGCGACTGTCTGACAAATAATGGTCTTCGATATGAGGATAAAAATGTCCAATTCCACCAGCTTCAAGCAATTATTTTTTTTCCCTGATAGAAATGGGTGCAAATACGCCTCATGCAAAGTGGTATCACCGTGATAAACACGCAAGTCCTGACATTTGCAAAGAGGAGCCCCATGCCAGGCTTGGGCAGGACAGATGTGGTAAATGAGCGGCCTTGTTGATGGGTATGGCAACATTAATTGTAAATCAGGCTGTGATCTGAGGAACTGGGGCAGGCACCTGCTGCAGAAGTGGGTGAAGATGAAGAATGCTGTCCTAGATTGCCCACCAGCTCACCTTAACCCAACCCACCAAATTAATCAACTCTTCAGAGGCCATCCGGTTGTCTGGGCCAGGCATCCGAGGAGAGAGAGGAGTCTGCTTTAAGGCACAGGTCACACAGACCTGTAGGAGCCTCCTCCATTTAAGAAAAGGGAAGAACAATGCCACGCTACGCTGGTGCTGAGGCGCTGGGGTTTAGACTTGCCCTGCAGGATGGAGTGGTAAGATGTAGCTTGTCTTCAGCCATCTGTCTTTTTGTCTCTGCATGCTCCCTCATGAGATGCGTTTTGAATGTGCTGGGGTTGTAATGCTGCTGAGGAGGGTGATGTTTGATGAGGTGCGCTGAGACAGAGGGGGGTTTAGGAGCCCCACAGGGAATGCAGATGACTAACTCACTACTCCTCCTAATCTAGGACAAGCACACCTAGACATCCTTCATGACTCTAATGTTTTACTCTTGTCGGGCCAAAAATACGTCCACCGAGGTTAGCCAAAGTGGGTCGCCCAACGCCTTTTTTTGGATCACAGAAAAAGAAATCGTGCCATCTAAATGATCGCTGTCTTCTAAAACCCACCCTGGACGGCAAAAAGCTTTCCCCGCCAGTTTATTTTTACAAGTATCAAACTGGGTCAATGACGCCACAGAATATGACAAAAACCTAATTTCAACCGTGTTTAAAAGCCTCTAAAATCATTTTTCAAAACATTTTATTGGTCTTATAGAAAATAAAGTAAGCTGTATCAACAAACATACAATATATACATCAATAACTTAGACACGTCAGAGAATCACATTTAAATCCACAGTTGTTACTGTATATATCAATACATAGTACTTATCTACAGATTGCAAAAAGTACAATAATTTAATTTATAAATAGTTACAATTAACTATTGTCTGTTTTCATACAAATTACTGCAATATTTTATTACAACCCATACAGAAAAATAACAAAACAGATTATTACCTTTGTATTACTCGCTTTAGTCAGATTTTTATACCTTTTAAACACAGACCCACTCCATGGAGTAAGAGGGAAAAACCTGCACAGTCAACTGTTTACAAAGCATAATTTCATGAAAAAAGCCAATGTCTTGACAGCCGTTAAATTCAACTGCCACACAAGTGCTGTTATTTATCCTCTCTATCACGTTGCTTGTAAAAACAAACAAAAGAAAAGATTTAAAATGAAATCTGCAGAACAAATTACAGTGTTAAGATCAATTTCAAATACACACTCAACACATAATGAGAAGAGAAATGCTGAAGATGCTACAGCAAACAACAAGCATTAATGACTGGTGTAGCAGCAGAAGAACCTCAATCATACGAACACACACACACACAGACATACTGTACCACAGAAGAAGAAAAAACAAATCACTAAAAGAATATTGCAAGTGGCCCTTGACATAATATGTTGTAGCAACCATTTTACTCAGTGCACAAAAAAACATAGTGTATAGATTATAGCAGTATTGTTCATTCAGATACCTAAATCCAAAGTATTAATCAGCTAATTTAAAGTCAGAGTAATCAGTGAGTACACTACTCCAACATGTAATCTGCTGCAAGCAAGGGCCAACTGCACTTCTACTAAGAGATGCAAAAATCTGAGGGCAACATAAAAAAAACACATAAAAAATAAAACATCCAAGAATGATTAAACAGACCATATTCACTTTGACAATATTGATTATTCTTATATCTACTCTTTCACACCTTTCCACTGAGTTGCATATTAAGGGTCACTTTTTCACAATGGTCATTAATACCTACTGTAGCTACACACTACACACCTGTACGTGTGAGAAAGAGTCATCATCTCTAGCGGAGATTGAGAGATTGGTCGACGGTGCCACTCGAACACCTTAAAGACACTTGACACGAAAAAGATTCACTCCACAAGACTGCCACAGCAATAAGGACGCCAACATCAATACTGGGCTATGTCAAGAGTCGGATATATATTTTCCCACAGTTAACCAGTCAATGTAGATAGCTAAGCATGTAAAATGAGGATAGGATACTTGCGCACAGACGGTTAAACCAGCACCCAGGTCTCCAGCATGGAGTTTTGCCGAGGCGTCAACACTATAAGACGTTCCGACCAGCAGGAGAGTGAGATCTGGACGAAGTGCATTCTGGTAATGTTATTACACAACTACTTTCACCTTGAGGTGTAAAACTGCTTTACTGTTAAAATCCTTTTAGAGGACCAGGAGAGTGATGCGACACTTGGCACAGAAGGAGTGCTGCTGGCAGCCGTAGTTGATTGTAATTCTACATGGTCGTGATGTGTCTCTTTCGGAGCGTGGATTGAAGCCCTTTATGACATGCTTATTACAAAAGAAATAAAAATGAACAGAGCTGCCATCCCTGCCTCTCTGGTTCCCGTTTAAAACGGTTTGTTCATTTTCAGAGTAACCTGTTTTGTCCTGAGCAAAACAAGCAGGTGCTTAGTGCAAACAAACCTTCAGCCAGACCCTACCGCTTTTCTTATGACAATGTGAAGATCAGTGGATGTTCTTCTACAAGTGATGCTGCCCCATTTGGCTGTTTAACTCCACCGATGCAGATTTATTATTACAGAAACCATACAGTCAAAAGCTACATTTGAAGAGTTACCAATTCCTACACTTTCATTTAGACAAATTAAGTGGCTGAGATGAATAGAATAATGAAATCTTCCTAACGATTCAGTAATTTACTTTCAGGTTACAGGGAATGGTATTTCGAGGGCATCCAGCACCAGGTGTAAGTATTATTTTCCGATTCTATAATGACAGCATCACTTTAAACTTCAGTTTTCTAATGCCACGTCACCCAATTCTGTCTTGCATGGCTCAATGTGGTAAACTCTTCATGACAATGCGATTTGTAACTAACACCAAGGAAGCGGAGGATATCACAGATGCCAGTACGCACAAAGACAATTGACCTTGTTCACACCACCTAGTTTAGCTCTACAGATTTGTTTTAAATAGCACAGCATTGACATCTATACAGTGAACGACACTGCCAACTTGTCACTTACACGTCACATCACGCGCTACCCCACAGTACGCGCCTAGTCACTAGAAAAAGCTATCAGACTTCAATAGTAAGCCACTTTCGGTACAATTGCAAAAAAGATGTCACAGGTTGTTTTTTTTTTTTTAAGTTTTCTTTTTCTGTATTTCTATAAACAATGGAAGGTAATCTACCGAGTAATAAAAACCAAAAACTCAACATTAGACAAAGTTTTCTACACCTTAACAATTCAAACAGTAAAGCTTATGTAAAGATTTTCTTTTGGAAATATCCGACGGCCCTGTCAACAAGTAATTACAAAAAATGCAATATATATCTATATGTATATAGATATATATATTAAACAAAACAACTCAAACATAGTTTCTCTAAGAGCAAAAATTATGCTTCAAAATGTTTGTGGATTTCACCGTCCCCACAAAATACAAGGATATTACAGTAAGAACATTCAGGAATGGCACTCAGCTCTGGAACAATATCATTACTGAACTGCTAAAGAACTGCTGATCATTTTATAACGTTTCTACTTAACCATAAATATGCAAGACCTCTTTGTATTTTCAGTGCATACATATATTATTGCATCTACCGGTCATATTGATAATGACAAGTTCATTAAAGCCTGTCACAGATGCATAAACAGAAATCAATGCTAGATTCGGGAGCATTATTTCAAGCTTATATTCTTGACAGACAACAAACAAAATTATAAATTGGACAGATTTTTCTAGTTTTGGGTTCTTAGTGATGTTTTGAAGACATCCACACTAAGTTTTTGACCATTTGTTGTTCATTCTAATTTAAGTCAGTGCATGATAACAAGCAAAGGTGTTTTGAGTGAGGTACACTGCAGCTCTTTCATCTGTTTATGTTGTACAGTAGGCAAAGAGGAACTTTTTTGATTTTATTCCTGATTATGATAAATTATGAGACTACAAATCCCAATTCTTCGGACAGAAAAAAACCATATGAAAAAGGACACATCACACACAGTACCTTATCAAAAACCAACCAACTATGAACAGTCTTCTTAAACACTTGTAACTACATTTTGCTTTTTAACTAAAACATTTCACTATACTCAATAAGTTGCCTCACCTTTCCTTAAAAACCAACTGCAGTTTCCTTAGCTTTACAATTAGGTACAAGTGTGTCACGCTCAAGCCCAACGTGTCTGTTTACAAGCGCAGACTGCTGAGCCGTACGTTACGAGTAGATTTGGGAAACACATCGTTAGTGTTCGTGACAAACTGGGGTGGGGGGTGGGGATTGAGAACTTACACAGGCAATCACTGACTAGTTTAGTCTCGTAAATCGTCTCCCTGCCCTTTCTGCTACTACGACCTAGCCTCCGTTTTGGATTTGACTATGGTGATGACGCTGGTGGCAGCTACTTTACCAGGGATGAGGGGCCCTATGACGGAGGCCATAGGTCCTCTGGCTGAGGTGACGGGATTGCGAGCCACAGTCCTGGCAAAGCTCTGAAGGGCCTCGTACTTGGAACGCAGAGCGTCCAGCTCCACCTTCATGCTGGCGTTCTCTGTGGCCAGCTTGTCCACTTCTTGCTGAAGCTGAGCCTTTTGCTTCTCCAACTCCTCTTTCTGGGTGACGCGCTTCACCCGGCAGCTGGCAGCATAGCCCCGGTTCTTCAGGGTGCGCCGCCGCTGCTTCAGCTGCAGGATTTCCTCCTTTGTAAGACCTCGTAGATGCTGGTTTAACTCCCGCACTGACATTGACACCAGTTCATCATCTGTAAGGCTGGTGCCATTTTCCCCTGGCTCCCGCTTCACCTGTGAACGGGGGCTAGTTAGTGCTGGCTGTTATATTAATACACACAATTACTCACACTTATGTAAATGTATTTCTGTTTCACGCAAGCCATTTACCTTCAAGGCCTTGTTTCCCTTATTTGTGGTAGTCATGCCACGAGAACCGCGTCCACGTGTACTGCTGGTTGATCTGTGAGAAAGAAAAGTTACCATCAATATTTCATAATACCATCAGATGAATCGGATTTTTTTTTAAAAAGCACCACAAAATCCTTGAACACACAAAGGCATAAAATGGGTCAAGGACTTCAGACTTCCTTGCAAGTGATGCCAAGACTGTTCAGCAAATGTGCCTGGACTATTACTGCCCCCATCAGTTGGTTTTTAACAGATGGCGAGGCAACATAGCGTCAGAACCAACAAATAACTTGGTATTATTTCCCTATTAAAGACACAGCAGGTCAGGTTGAGTACAAGTATTGAAAGGGGAGCGTTTTAAAGAGTTGCTTGAATGCTGCATCACATCCTGGCAACAAATTCTTAGAAATCAAAATTCAAGAAAGTCACTTGCATTAAATGCATCCTCTCAGAAACAACGGAGGACACGAGTGGAGTGAAATGTGCTTTCTGCTTCACATACAACCTCAGCTAAATTTCATTCAGATAGGGGCGCAGGGTGGGCGTTCATCTACTGTACAAGCTATCCAGTCTAGACAGTCCAACATGTCTAGATTTGGCTTGTGTGCGACTTTAATCCCATAAATCAATGAAAAGGGGATCTGCTGTAACCACTGCAGAGCCTCCGCTACCATCCTGAATAACAGGGCTGCACTGCAGTTTATTATGTCACATCAGTACTGAGGGAACACCAAGAGACGCTGTGCGGGCAAGAAATCTACAGAAATCTACTGGTTTCAAGACAGACAGAAGGTTAGGTGCCTTCCACTGTGTGAGCATGCACATACAGTATAAACGCGCGCACACACACACACACACAGTTGTGGCCCTGGTTTCTTTACACTACACACAGTAAATGCTGTATCAGCAACACGGGCACCCACCACAGTCAGCCCAACCAGCACATTGCCTCGGTAAGCTGATTTACACAGCAGTAGAAATCCAGCAGTGTGCGTTTGTACTGAGCACATAAACATATGCATGTGGGCACTTACAACCTCACAGCATCAAAACATAAAACAAAAGAGTGCAAAAAAAAAAAAAGAATCCTAAAAGAAACTACTGTTCGAGTCTGCGTGTGTTTATGGCTTACAAGCTCGCTAAACGAGTCTTTCATGTATATGCATGATGTCCGCAGAGAAGCTCGGTGAGGGAAGCAACATATGAGTCGGAGCTCTGAAGTGCACGAAGATAGCCGGGATATTTCCATGGCAACAAAGGGTGCTACAGGTGGACTGGTCACCTGAGCCAAACAGGCAGAGACAGACGCTTGTTAAAAATGACCTGGATACGACACTATCACACAGGCTGGGGACATAACATGAGGTCAGATTGTGACTTGCATTCTTGATGCTTTCACTTCAAAAAGTCCTCTAGCTCCTCATAAAACAGCAACATTTCTCTGTGCTGCAGATGCCCGTATTAAAAGCCTTTCACGTTGTGCAGAGGACTTTTTAAATATGATACTTTCATCCCTGTTGGGCTGGCTATGAATAGCTGACTGATAGTAACACCTACCTTTCACCAGGCTTTCTGGTGACTCATTTCCAGTAAGCATTTGGACCACAGATGCAAAACATAATGGGATAATGGTCTGCCTGATGATGCACGGATAATGGACAAATAGACAGGAAAGTACTCCACTAATAGCTGCTGGGATGAGAGCAGAAAAAGGCTGCATCTTCCAAATTCCATATCAAGCCTATCATTTTCCCCTCAGCAGCCTAGACCCAACATTGTTCAAAAACCAGTTGGAATCTTGAAAATGCAGAGAGATGGCACATTGTCCAGGTTGAGGAGGCGTTTTTCTGTCAAGCAGCTGTGTAGGGGAACGTAGTAGGCATGGCTTGGCATGCTGAAAGCTTACCATATGACACCGAGGAAGGATTGCGCCCAGGCTGCAACCCTCCAGCACAGGCTGCTGCCAACAGACGGCTACCAATGACAGGGCATGGCAGCACAACACAGACAAGGTCCAATGCACAGCTGCTCCCTTCCACTAGCAGACATGTCATACCTCCCAGAGACAAAGAGCATGCTCACACAAACACAGAGTGGCAAACAAAAGGAAAACACACCTATAATTTTCCACCAGAGAAGTGACAGGGAAATTTCAATCTTGCTGCACTGACTTGATCACAACCGAACACTCTTACATTTGACAAGTTATCCCTCTTAAAATAGTCACAATTGATGACAGCAGACAACAATTATTACCAATATTTTACTCGGATTTTCAGGTCTTTTGATTATGCCTAGCAAAAGGAGCAGGAGGTGAAAGCCGCAGCTTGGAGCACGGGGGCAGCGGAGGTAGACAGCCACCGCGGGGACACAGACGTCTTTTGTAGGTGCTTGCTGAATTTTTATGAATTGCCTGGAAGAACGCTGACAAATCAGAGCTGATTGCTTGTGGAGGAGAGACATCACACCCACAGGAAATAGAAAACGCTGAGTGTGGTCACCCAGAGAAAGGAACGGAGGGGATGGTGTGAGAGACAAAGAGAGAAATAAAGAGAGGTACAGAGAGGTTTAGAAAAAATGAAAGGAAGAGAGAAAAGAGAGAGAGAGTGAGAGAGAAAGAAAACAGCCCTGTGAAAAAATGCATGCTCGACACATTTAGAGGAGCTTGAGAAGAACAGGTTGAAAAAAATCCTGATCTCAGCAAGGACCAAAACCAAGGTGCCAATTAGGAAGTTGTGAAGTTGAACTAACACGACGAGAGCAACCCAGCCAACCTTCAAAAGCTGTCTGTGTTCCTCTAAATCTATAGAGGGCAGCTCACAAAAGGCGGGGTCGGCTTAGGTTGAGATTCAAGAGGGGCAAAAAAAAAAAAAAAAAACCTATGGTGGGATAAATGCTGATGTGACATGATAGGTCTGGCCTTGAGCCCGTGTCATGCTTTAATCATCTCGTCCCGTCCACAGGATCTCTCCAGGGGGTTGCAAAGGATGGACACCATTAGCTGGGGGACCCTTTGCTGAGTGGGAACTGGGGCTACAGCAACCACGCACTGCATCCCTCGATGAATATTTATCACCGTCATTCACCACCTAAGGTGGGGGTCGAAGACAGCGGTGGGGGTGGGAGTCTCAGGAGGTGATTCTTCAAGGATACATCCAAGGCTCTTCCATCAACTGCTGTCTCAAAATGGCGGTAGGCGGGAAGCGGGTGGCGAGGGGGGTGGAATTCTGGTGCTGAAGGTGGCACGCATGGTGGTTCAGGGCTGCAGGGGAGAGCCAGCTCCACTTGACAGCAGCGTAACAAGATTATCAGGGCCATAAGAGCAAACAAAAAACCCAAGCAACCTGCCTCAGAATCCAGATTACGACAGGGCCTGCTCTCTGAATACTAAACACGACTGGGGAGAAATAACGGGGCGCAGGCTTTGCCGAGACTTGACAGTGGATTGCATATCGTGTTAAATAATCACATGCATCCACACAGAGACAGATTAACAAAAGCACACAAGCACATATAAATTTAACTTGTCATGATCGATTCTTGCAAAGAAGCGTCCAAGCACTTGGCACTGGCAGCTTGCCAATGAAGTGAATAAAACTAGACAGTGGAGGTGAATGCTGATGAAAGACCGTTTGCAAGAAAGCACAGGCAGCATCCAACAATGGCAACTCAGTCCTGTGAAACTAACAGCAGAATTTCATCTCACCCCAAACAATACATTTTGCTCCAGAAGAAAAGAAACACAATGTGGCTCATATTGCTTAAACCCCTCGAGTGCATGTCTTTCTCGCGCTACGACCAGTTCAGACATGTAAAAAGGTCTGTGCAGCCACAAAGGTCGCAGATGCAAATTTGGTCTTTCTGCCATTAGATGCTTTTAACCCATAGTCTTTGAAAAACTAACATCTTAAGACGATTAACACAACACAAAAGAAGAGAGTTGGATGCGAAGGCAGTATGATCACCTATTCAGTTTCCCTGATCAATTATGTATGAGACTTCTAGCCTCTCACTCTATTATCATGGAGTTTCCACAGGAAACAAAATGATGATAACCACAGAGATACTGAAAAGTACATGACGAGGTAACTGTGAAAAATAAGAGAAATGCAACAACTTCTTCATTAAACTTTGCCTCATTAATTTATATTTGTTGCTCTGTCCACTTGTTCTTTCAGGTTGGGGACGCTTAATGCAGTCAGCCAACATTTTCACCCCGTATGCCATAAATAGCCATTCTCAACACTTCATGCCTGATCAGAGACACACAACTTTTTACTCTCTTCCTTCTAATTCAGAGTTGAAAAGATCGACGAGAGATTCAGATCTAATCATTGCTCCCTATAGCTGAGTGAAGTCAATTATCAGGCAAGCTGCATGTGTCGGGCTCCATTTAACTGCAAATTAAAAATCAGACTCCTCTGATAGTTCTGGAAGAGTTACTGGAGGACTGGTGTAAACTTATGTATGGAGACAACCGTGTGTGAATGTGTCTGTGTGAGAGAAAGGTACGATTGGAAGAGGAGAGGGAAGCTATTAACTACTAAGTATTCAGAGCGTGAAATAAGAGTGACAAAAAGAGGGAGAGGGGAAATCATTCAGCAGCTTTCAGAGGGAAATGTGATACGCTTGTAGTGGAGGAGAAATACTAAGCAAATACTTTTGACCACTGGAGGTTTAGGGAAATATTATAGTAGCAAGTGACCAGAACTGTATCAAAGTCTTTTGGAAAGACCGGCCCTTCAGCACAGTGTTCTTGTATTTAAACGACTATGATCTATAAGTGATTTTGTTCTGGTGTTCTGACAAAGTCAAATTAGATAAAAAGACAGATGCAGAACACAAAGCAAACCAATAATCAACAAGAGGAAACCACTAAAGAAAAAAAAAGGTCTAAAGTAGGGCTGCAACGATTCCTCGAATTATTTGAATAACTCGCTTATAAAAAAATCACCAAGGAACATTTTTTAGAATCCAGACTTTGTTTACGTCCTATATACGTTCCATTAGTGTTTCATACGGTCTGTTATAAGTGACGAGCATTCAACAAAGATGGTTTAGGAGGACAATGTGGTTCAGTGTTGACATTGTAAAACTGAGCTAGCGTAACCGGAAAAACAAAAAAAAACTAACACAAATCCTCTGGAAGCTAACGTAACGTTACACAAAAAGACACGCGCTTCATATTTAAACTGTACAGCTGTTATTAAGCAAATAAAACCATTTACTTCTATGTTTCTTGAGCATTTTTCTTGTTATGTGTCTAGCATTAAACAACATATTTCTACCGTCAGGAGAATTCTGTTTGCAAAATTGTTTGTGCGTTTGGAAACATTGCGTAAAAGGATCAACGTTAAAATTTACACAGCGAGAGGCAAAATACATTTGATCCGATTACTTGAATAATCGCTGAAAAAAATCTTCAGAATACACAATACGATTTCAAAAATCCTCGATATTTGCAGCCCTAGTCTAAAGCCAGATCTGGGGCGGATGTTTTACCCAAAGATTTTGTAATGTTCTGCTGCCGACAACAAGTAATACAAATTTCTTTTGTGTTTTTATCTTAAAAATATATATTTGGCTTGTTACATTTATTTGCCACAGCTATTTTAATCCAAACACAATTATTTCAAATCATTAATTTGAATTCATTTAAAATGACATGAGTAAAATAACATTTCAAATATATGGACATAAATTTTAAAATTAAGGCTAAATAGTTTCACGCTAATGATTTTCCAGTCAAATGTGTGTTTATTCTATCTTTTTAGTATTTAAGAAATTATTTAAATAATGAACAGATATTTGGCCTACTTGAAAAGGTGAGACCATTAAATATCTGTAGGTTGACTAAATGCTGATTCTTTTAGTATAAAGAGACACCCGATGATGGCTCCCAAAAAGTCCAATATAGAAGCTACTAGGTTAAATCACAAAGACGAACATGTGGCACGTTTATGTCTGAAAATTTGCATCCAGTTCATGCAGTTTAAAGTGAAAACATGAATCACTGCCCTCAAGGGATTTTGTGTTTTCTGAAGTCACTGATAATGTGAAGCTTATTTAAAGGGACCTGGGTAAGACCAATTTCCGATACATGCAAAATCTATTTTGTTTGTAGCTGCTGTTTATGCTCAGAGACTGTAGTATCTGAGCCGAGAGCCTGATTAAACAGAGAGAGAATAGTTCTTGATGCTTCGGCCTTGCACTGGCAGAGGAAGCCACACAGTGGCTAAAAAAGCAGGAGCATTAATACGCTGGTTGTTTTCATACTGAATGTATATTTCCTTGACAAAGCGTATCAGTTCAACACAGCCTTTGGGCTTTGTACAAAGTAATTCAAGAACCTTAATGCCAATAATCCATGTGTTTAATTGGGACTACTGCACAGCTGTGATTTGAAGTTTCTTCCACTCAAACATCCCTCCATCGTAAGGCCTCCAAACAAACAGAGATCAGCAGCATCACTAAACAAACAAAAACACACGCAAACTAAAGTATCCTCTCACTTTTTCCAGTGCATTGCTTTGAGCACAAGCAGAAGTATTATCTGTGACTAACAAAGATGCTAATTTCTATTAATAACACAGCCAGCACTCAGTTCAAATTATGACAACTGATTGATGATGTCTGCGTGCAGGACACTGACAGAGCGTCATACTCCAGTATGTCCAACAAATAAATAAACAATTGCATAGAGAATATAGTTTAAGCATGTGTTTAGCAGCCAGAATTGTAAGATTAAAATGTTGAAAGCTGCTTAAAGTGGAAACACATCTAATGGTTGAAGAAAAGAAAAAGAAAAGTCAGCACCCCTTTGATTTTTATAGATTTTGTAACAATAAGGTTTGAGTTTCAGTGTTTTATTCTATTAGAAGTATTTTGTATAAATAAATACACATTTAAAACATAAAACATCTCTGTTGTTGCTTTGTGTACTGGTGCCAGTAAAAATATATTGGCTGGACAGAGCCAACAATAAAGATTTTAATATTTGCTTGTGCTGCATTTGCAGTGTAATTTAAGCATGGAGGGTACAAACATATTAGGCATTTATTATGGAAATCAAGTCATTTACAAAGATTTTGTTAATCATATCAAGAACCAATATAGGACGCACTAATGGCAGTCTAATGATCAGCGTGCGCATATCAGATTGCTTACTTTAGAGCGAGGTCTCTTTAACCTCTTTAAAAAGTTTACACATATCGAACACAACCTATGAGAATACTGGGAGAGCGGCGTCATTTTGTTTCTACATGTAAACAAGCAGTTTTCCCTGTGCGATTCATTCGCTTCATTCCGACTGCGTATGGTTAAATCACATCATTATTTAATGTCTTGTATTTAATGTTTATCACTGACGTGTCCCACACACAGATCAGCCAAGACAAAAGTAGGTTACATGAAAAATAACAGCCAGTAAAGAGATCTCTCCGCTTACGCTCACTGTATTCTGTCCAATATTAGCTAATCTATATTATAAACACTCAGAGGGCAGTAATGAACATGCCAAGTCTAACCCGAGCTCCAAACAGAAATTCATCAAACACACTCGCGACTCTGTATGGATGAAAGCATTAGTTTGAGAAGTGGAGCGGGCGTATCGCAATGCTAAGCAATCATAATCCGCGCTACACTTGCAAGAGGTTTCATCACCAACATTCCCCCCCTACTGCAAAAAGGGGAAAAAACTATATTGATCTTTTTCTCCCTTCCTTCCAGGCATTCCCATTTCCCTATGCAGCTTAAGCAGCACTTTTGTAGACAAATCCCACATTTGTGTTCCCTCCTAGAGGCTATTAATTGTCCTGAATAGGCGTTACTACTCTAGAGGCACAGCTGTTTTGGTCATACAGAGGTGTTGGTGGCCAGAACATACTCTACGCTTTGTAAACCCTTGCCTCATGTTTCATCAACCTCACATATCCTCTTCCACCCTCCGCCACCTTCCCATTCTGAGCAACGCCAATGGGTATGAGTTGTGTACTCGATTCACCTCCTTGGTATCCAGCCTTATTTTATCTTCGCTACCTCAATGCAAGAGGCGATAAATCTCAAAGCTGATCTCACCAC
The DNA here is from genome assembly GCA_032359275.1 of Microctenopoma steveboyesi. Lineage (NCBI taxonomy): Eukaryota > Metazoa > Chordata > Actinopteri > Anabantiformes > Anabantidae > Microctenopoma > Microctenopoma steveboyesi. The sequence goes on along the minus strand of JAUMHF010000025.1, from coordinate 11,101,451 downwards.
TCCCTGCCTCCATCCACACACCATTGCCAGCCCCACTGGACCCTTATATGTGCCCTCATCTGTTCTTGTTACCTGCAGAGAAAGGCAGAGATGGGCATTACGCTTTATTGCAAATCCAAGCTTCTGATGTAGGGCTGGCCTGTCTGCTAAACACACTTCAATGCCCTGCTCGCATGAACAGAGATGATGAAATAAGTTGGATATCGAAGCAAGAATAGGCAACTTCTCTCTGTTTAGCCCCGTCTATATATGCTCAACAGTTTCCAAGGTGACTTTTCAAATTGCACAGAGATTCTCCATGGATAATTCATTACTTGCCCTCCATACGCGTGCACTCTAATAGGCAGCAAATTTCATCATGTCACACACAGGGAAACGAGAGCATCTGTCCACTCAAAATAAGACAATAGACGTGTTACACCGCATTAAATAACGGAATAAAAGCTGTGTCTCTTCAGTATTAAACACACTATTCATACCAGGCATTGACAACATGTCACACGTACACATACTTAACAGATTCTTTTTCAAATCCTACCTAAATGATGCGTTTTCAACTTCCCATACATCCCTTACACACATGACCCAATTTAAACAGCCACTCAGCGCAGGCCTCCATTATAACACGGGCATAATATATTGCTTATCATGCATTTTTTAAATGGATTTGACATCGCAGTTGACACCTAAGCACTTAGTCTAAATGTACTCACACCTTGTTTGTTGATATACATCATGACAGCACTGCCATAAAATGCACATTCTCAGCAGAATATAGATAAGGGGATTGATAAATGCATGATGGTCAACACTTGATGCTCGTGGCTTGGTGACAGATCAGCACCGTTTCGACTCCTTTTCTTAACAACGGCGGCTTAGTGATAAACATCGACCCTTGTCCACCGAGCAGACCTTTGTCCGGTGGTGCCATATTTCGGGGTGGGTTCTGAGAACGTCAAAAATACATCATTGTGATGATTCAGCATGATAAAAAAAATGCCGCTTCTAGTTTGTTGGATCTGATAATAAAACAGCAGTGTGGTTAACTGCCTCGTTGGGATATTAAAGCCAAGGACGGCGGGCTTAGGTTCTGCACTGCCATTGTTACAATTTAACCAGTGGTTAAATGAATTGTCACTTCAGGTTAACCAATTCCACGCGAAGCGATGATCCGGACGCGTTCCCTAAAACATTTAATCCATTCATGTATTATTTGTGTATGCACAAAAGCCAATTTCTCAGACTTGAGGATGACATTCATCTTTGACAGAAAATGTCACGAGAAAAAAAAAAAATATTGCAACCAACCTGATCTCGCTAAACCGCTGCCTCGGCTCGCTCTCGCTCCTCTTCACAACGAGGTGATGAAGCAGCAGGTTTGAACGGCGAGAAGCGCATGAGTTGACGAACCGCCGCGACGCAGGGCACGCGAGGCGTCTGGGGAAAGTGGTTCGCAGAGAAAAGCAGCAGCAGCCCGCTCGGACAGTTCGGACATTCCACGACTCTCGTCTCCAGCCTCTCTCCCGACGCCTGCTCGCGAAAAAGTGGCAAACAACTCCCCGCCTACAAAACAAGCAAGCGAGGAAATCCCCGTGCTCAGCCTGCCTACTATAACCGAGGCAACGCGGCGCCGCGAGCGATTCCTCCGCGGCGGAAATCACCGCATACGCGCGAAACTGCCCGGTGTCCCGATACAACAAACCCGAAATCTGAATGACATGTTTATCCGCAGCTCACGAGTGTGTACAACAGATTAGCTGCCATCTCAGCAGAGTGGGAGCTCGACATTTGTCAGCGCGACGCCGACTTCGCAGTCATTTCCGGCGCGACCTTTCAAAGTAAACGTCTTGTGTCAGAACAACGCGCGGCAACCGCTCGCGCAAAGCGAACACTCTTACTTTGAAAACCATCTACGGTGCAAACGACGCTATGTAGACGAGAATCAATGCAAGGAGCTAGGTGTGCTAACCAACAAAGATAGCAGCGGCCAGCTTATCAGCGCCGAGGCGAAAGCATGCACACTCAGCATTAACAACAGCGACTCCGTTTGGTTTGCAGACCCACCTGACTTCAAAATCACGCTCCCTGAAGTTGTAGCTGTCAGCGCGCCCTTCTCACACCGACATGCGGGCGACCAAACATTACAGGCACCGCTGAATTTCGGTTTCACTGACAGCAGCGTTTCCAAACGTCAGCTCGTGCTCTCCTTGTTGACTCCTTTCCCTTGTATCGGAGCCAGACGTCATCGTGTTTGGTCACGTGTCTTCATTCATGCAGGCTCCTCTTTCCCCTCACGAGAAACATTTTAACCTAAATGATATCAACCGTTGTCACAATGTTGCAAAATACCTGGAAAGCAAAATGCTGATTTTTCCTCACTTCTTACAAATAAATCATACATTTCAATTAAAAAATATATATAGGAATTAGTAGTCTATCATTCAAATACAATTTTAACCCTATTTAGTCTCAGAATATTGACAGAAAAGCTGGGGTGTTGGGCAATAAAGACAAATATATGTTCACTTGAACGTTAATTAATCTGCCCCAAAACATTTTAAGCATCTTTCATAACTTTCTTTGTGTGCAAAGTGTGATGCCTGCATGAAATTGGGATACATGCAACATGAGACTGAAAAGGTTATAAAATAGCAAAAATTTGCGAGATGATGTATTAAAATTGGATACGAAAGGCCAAAGGCTTAGTTTTTGCAAGTAAAGTTGAGTTGTTGCCCACCCTTTGTCAAATTTTTTGGGAGCATTTGTCAACAGGTTAAAAGAGAATATTTCTCAACACAAGATTGGAAAAAACACAGAGATTTAAAGGAGATTTCAGTGCATAAAAGCCAAATGCAGAAATCTGTGTTCAATGTGTGTGGTGTCAGTACACGAGAATTCGTCAGGCTACCGTGATGGATATAAATGTTTAGATGAGCCACATAGGCTTACACAAGGAGGAAACCACACATCAATTCCTTGCAGTAAGGCAGCAGAATGCTTTGAGTGCAAGCTCATGTCAGATGGACTGCTGGACACTGGAAAAATGTTCTGTGCTCAGACTAGTCCACTAGCTTCTTAAAAAAAAAAGAAAAAGAAAGAATGTTATACTATCCAGACTGTCTGCAGCCGGTGCAAGAGCCAGCATCTGTGATGGCGTGGATGACTTACACGTGGGAGGATACCACGCATGTGCGTATACTGGGATATCAGAGAGACTTACACTGCCATCAAGGCAACATCCTAATAGTGAGTGAATATTTCAACAAATACTGCAAATGTCTGTTACAGCATAAACACAGTGTTGAGCGGCTGAGCTGTTGTGTCTAGCTAGAACGAACAGATATTACACTTTTGAAAACAGCAACAGCTAGTATCCTCACTTTTCAAAGGATTTGACAAAGACGGAAATCTGCCTCTGTCCCTACATTTTGTTTGCAGCATCAAACTCTAAATTTGCTTGTATTCAGAAAAAACAATTAAGTTGGTAAAAAGCTGGAAATATGTTTTTTAGCAAGGCACATCTAAATCTATCTGGATCACCTACCCCACATGGGGTACTTGTCATGCAAGTGTGATTTATTTTTCCTGCGATACAAGAATGTGCCACAAGAGCGACAGACTCCAGCATCACGACATACTGTCCCACATTTACACAGCATAAAAACATGCTCCAGCACCATCCCATAAACGTTAAGTAAAAATATGTTTCCAACTAACATGAGAATAAAATATGATAAAATATGTTTACGGAGCCATATCAACCATGTGTATTGGAATTATTATTCTATCCCCTGGCTGACTAAGAAAAAAGAGAAAACCAATAAGCAGCAGAAAACATCGCTCAAACCAGTGATGCCAAGTCATTGGTTTCTCTGCCTTCCAAAACATGATCAGTTCTTCTTAGTCCTGGGATTATTGTTGAAGATACTGATCCCGTGAGATCTGATTCCAACACTCTCTGCTGTCACTCCTGGCTGTTGCAGCACTTTGTCCAGAGTTGTTTTCTTTATGGCAGCTGGAGAGATCTTCTCTTGGTCAGCCAATGACTGAAGTTCCCTTTTGAGAGAAACACAGGACAGGAACAGAGACATCAATACCACAGTACGCAAAACACACACTTTGCAAAATGTAGTACAGTACCATAATATTAACAACGATCTTATTGGTATCTAGAAAACAGATAAAATATTTGCATGTAGCTCCATCTACTGCCTGAATTTTAAACTTCAGGTCACAGTTTTGTCACTTAGGCCTGATCATTAACTTGTGCAACCCCGTAACAGAATTAATGACTTATTAGTTTGTTTGTCTCATATTTTATCTGGTCGACCTACCTACCTAGTTCTAACACAAGAGGCCTCTACAGCGTTGATCAGTAGGCTGCGAAAACCCCCGCTCTCCATGACATGTAGGGCATGGATGGTGGCGCCCCCTGGTGAACACACATTATCCTTGAGTTGCCCAGGGTGCTGCTCTGAGTCTAACAGCATCCGAGCTGCCCCCTTTGAAGAAACAAAGAGGAAACCTTATTAAACGGTCACGGCTGAACACCATAAGGTCATTTGTTTTTCTTCAGCCACAGAGCATAGTAATCAAGATTTGAATGAAAATGTGCAGCAGAAGTGAGTTAGGGGTGCCAGAATACATCTGTCAGAAAAGATAAAACAAATATAAAAAGCCACCCTTTAAACCACCCAGGCATGCATTGTCTTGACATTAACATTATAAAACTGTCACCTAACATAGCAAAGCTAGATAATGCATTATCATAACATATAAATCTGTCAAAAAATATAGGTGATACCAGCAGGGCTTGGGCTCCAAGGCGTACAGCGAGTCTCCTGGGCAGACCCATTTTTACTCCACCATCAGCAAGAGCATCTACAGCTGTGAATGCCTAAGACCACAATTATCAAAGTGAAGAACAACAACAGTCAAAATTACTTTCTTTTCCCCGACTACAACAGGTGTAGCGATGCTACATTGCAAATTCGAAATGTGCTAACTCACGTAAGCAGGGCCACTGCCACTCAGGCCAGTTACAGCATCAATCAGATCCTCCTCGACCTCAGTGCAGTATCCCACACTGGCCATCAGCTGCTCCAGAAGCTTACCATCCTCCACCTCGGCATGGGTGCCTGTGGCATACACGGTGGCCCCTTCACGCACCACCACTGGAGTGTTGGTCATGCATCTCATGACCCTGGGAGAATTGCGATATTGCTCTAGCTTCTGCAACAGGAAACAATACACTGTGTGTGTAACATTGGCAGGAGAGATTTATAGTTTTTTAAGTCTGTAATAAGATAACCACGTGAGGACTGAAACTGTTTGAAACCTGTGTTAAATATTCTGCATGAATTAAATATCTTATCACATACTGAGGTAAATTATAACTTGTGTGATTTTAAAATTACTGTAACTTGCCTTCTCTATTGAGCTGATGGTGACACCTGCAGCACAGGACACAATAAGGTGACGATCTTCAATATCTGGTCCGATCTCATCCAGTACAAAAGGAATGATGTGGGGCTTCACGGCAAGGAAAAGAACATCACTCTGGTTCACTGTCTCTTTGTTGCTAGTGGTGAAATTCACACCCAGTCTCTGGACACATGACATGCCTTTTTAGTACTTTACTGGACAAAAAAACAACAACTTAACCTGAATTAAACGGAACCATTGATGAAACGGGCATGAATAATATCCTGCCCTTATTGTCTACCCACCCGCAGTCCCTGTACAGTGGGGAGATCTGTGTCTGGGGAACTGGCTGTGATTCTGTGGGTGGCAATCACGCCTTGAGGGAGGGAGAATGCCGAAATGTCGCTTTAGTACCTGATTGCAATCAACATACATTACCACAACAAGGGAATCTGAAAACTATACTATACATACAGACACGGGAAGCAGAATGATTTCCAGCTCACCTGCGGCTGCGAAGCCTCGGACCAGAGCGTGAGCCAGCTGGCCCGCTCCTATGAAGCCCACACTCATTGCGCCTGTGTATACACAGTTTCAAACAGCAACTTCAGAAGAGTTTCACCCGAACAACTGAGTTGGTTTCTAAGTCTGACTCGGCGTGGTGCTTGGTACACATACGCACTTCCTTGTTTAAGCGCCACTTCTGAACAGATGGCATCAGAAGTCTATTACAGTATTATAGTAAACATTTTTTACATAAAGAACGACTTACTAATGTTATCGAAAAGGCTCTACGTTGACCAACCAGAAGTCTACGTCAACCCTTCAAAAGAATTACCTGAAAGTGTAACACGTCTCAGTGGTCCAGCTGCGCTGTGCCGTACCTGTGGAGACAGCTTTGACTGACAAGCGTGTAATCCAACCAGCTCGCGTCTTTTTGCGACACGCAGCACGTTAGGCCAATCACCGTGACCCCGAAGGAAACTTAGGGAGGGGTTCTGAAAATGACGAGCCAGTCGCGTTAGGTCCTGCCGCGGGGAACAAATGTCAGTGCTACACCATCATCTGCTGGTGGAAGCGAGTAAAGCGCAGCGGAGACGAGAAAGACCGAGACAACTAGTGGGTGGCGACGTGTAACGTAGTTAATTGCAGGTACGTGCAGGCTACGTTAGTGTTGTCTTCAGTTCCCCATTGACTTCATGTGGTTAATTGATGTGAGCCCATAGACTGGCTCATTCATAATTCAACTCCTGCCCACATTGCTAAAGTATTCACCATCATGGCTGAAAAGATTTGATTGATACAATTGTTTGGTTTGGTCTAGTCTATTTAACAAAGAAAGCAGATTTAACAGATTTATAAATTATTCTAGTGCACAATCAATAATTTGGATAATATGCTAATTCGATTCAATCACGCCTTGAACTAAAGGTATTCATTGTTAGCAATCAGCATAATCTATTTGAATTTTATTTTGACGTAAACAAGTTTTAAAATAGGTTGGAGTCACAAAAAGACAAGCAAAACTTAATATTACATTATTTTAATAACTATGGAACACATTAGAAACATAGCTAAACAAACATTGCACTGTGATTGTGCTAATCCCCCACAATTTGATGTTGTTGTCAAAACATTTCATTACAAAAATCATGTTCTAGCTATATTTAACATTCATTGAATATCAGGAAATACTCTAATAAACCTTAACTTTTGGCATTTCATATGATGAATATATAATACAAATTAGTAGAAAACACAGAAAATGGCCAGAAAACTAAAAGCTTTGCTCAGTGCACACTGTAGACTTGCTGTAAATTATCCATCTCCATGAGATATAATTTCATAATTTGTATAATTTAAATACAATAAAATAAATGGCCTAGTCTATACTGCAACACTGCTCTCATACATTTGAACATGCTCCCATAGGGCCATCTTGTTTGAGAATATCAAAGCAACTTTGAGTGGAGTGGCACATTTGGTGCTGAGATGGACATATTTCGCAGGCTCCTGTGTGGACAGAATTGCTGAGATCAGCTCTTTGGCGCACCTGCCAGGCTCTCCCTGGTAGGTCACTGCAGAAGTAGAGAAAGTCCTTTAAATCTGTATTGTGAGTAGTGTTTGCATCAAGGTTATGTTTGGCTGGCAGGCACAAAGCCTGATAACATAAAATGTCACACGTATAAATAACACTGTCAATACTTAAATACTTTGTTTCCTTTGGTTCCATACATTTTATGGATTTAAGGGAATGAGTCCTCCACAGAGAGCAGGTTAGAAATAACCTCATGCTTCTTTATCCGTCTCAGAGGCTAAATAGTCTTAAAAGGAAAGCGTTCTTTAGACAGCAGAGTTGGAGACAAAGCGAATCTTCTGTGAGTAAATTAGATCAACAAAATACAGGATGAGGTTAACATTAGTGAATACTGCCACCACCAGCTTACTATCCCAGGGACATTGTCCACGAGGGCAGTCCTCAGGACGACTAGTACTTCCATACTTCCTATCAAAGCTGAAGATGGGCCAAATCAGTGCAGTGCTGAGGTAGAGGATAACAGCAAAGAAGGTGTAGACAACCACAAACCGGTCAAAGGGAAACCGCAAGGCCGATGTCCTCCCAGAAACTGTCAGTATGACCACAATCACAGTGACAGAGAAGCACAGACTATAGATTACAACACAGTACTGCGTAGCAATGTAGAGATTGTACTCACTGTCATTAGCCAAGGCCCCAAAAATAATGCAGGCCACAAAGCTCTGGACCACCTTGAGGAGACCAGACACAGTGGCCATGTAACCCACTACAGCCCCCGGTTTTGCCCGAGTTAGGAATACCTCAGTCCCGTAGGGGAAGCAGCAGATACATGAGCAAACAGTGACAGCAATGCGGTAGATTTGGATCTCGCAACCTTCACTAGGACACTCGGTTTGGAGGAAGTAAACGGGGTAAACCACAGATGCAGTGATGTACATGAGCGTTGCCAGCATGGCGAAGGCCACAGTGAAGTTATCCCAGGAAATAGGCATGCACGTATGGAGTCGCGTGATGTCCAAGGTGAACACGACCAGTGTGACAGCAAAGCAGAAGCACCACACAAACATGCAGAAGGTTCCATAGGTGGCGCTGTAGCCGGCACCGTGGGACACAAGAGCCATTATGGTGCAGCCAAGCAGCAGCTGGCTCATTCGGGCTGCACCTAAAGGTGACAGCACAGCATCTTTATTGAGGTAGTGTCCTCCATGAGGATCCATGGCTTACGTTTGAAGCAGCAGTTTGTTCTTGAGATTCTCAGTGTCCTGTTCTCTGTCTTGGCGTCCTTATGGCCTTCTGTTCTCTCTGGTCACAGACCTCACCCTTCCCTTGGTTTCCTTTTATAGATGGTCCCTAATTATGAACGTCTGAGCTTGCTTTGTAATTACAGTGGTGTGTTTTAGATCAACTTGCATTTAGGCAGAGTAATGTAGTCGTCTGTACTGTAGTTTGTAGGAACGAAGAACATTTATTGTAGGACTTAAAAATGAAGTTTCTTTTGGATCAACAGGTTTTTTAGTTTTAAACACTCTTCTTGGCAGCACAAGTCTATAAATCGTGCATGTAAAGTATATTCCCCATAAATCATATAACCCTGGTGTCTGTCCAAGTGTTTTCAAAATCAGATTATGATCCTCTTACTCAAAGTCCTAGTGTACGTCCACAGAAGTCTTGAATTTTCCTCACTTGCATTTCTTCAGTGTCCAAGTTTTCCAAAGTATCAAAAGTTAAAAGTGAAGTAAGGTCTTGTCCAATAATCTGTCCTCCTTAAGTTATATCCAGAGATCAATCTTCCAACAATATCCCTCCGTGCCAAACAGGTGGACTAGTTCCTTGTCCTGTCAGTCAAGGTCCATTACTCCATGACTTTGTCCTTGTATTTTGTTCACCGTAGATCCTTAACTGCCCATCAAACCTACTCAAACTGTTGGCTCTGGCTATGTGTTTTGCCGTTTCAGTCTCCTCTTGCCTCTCAGGTTTGGTCTTTTACTCTTTCCTACTCCCACAAACACACACCCTCTCCCTCCTATGTCCTGTGAGCGGCAGTCAGGATTGCTAGTGGGGTTACTGTTTAAATGAATTTGTTTGTGCACAGCCCAGAGTTACAGGCCTCACCAGGTCTATAAATAGGGGGTCTATATTCCACAGAGGGGTGGGAGGCTACATGTGGCGGGAGTCGTATTTCTAGGAAGCACCCAGAGAGGCTGAGTCAGAGCTGCCACAGTAAGAAACTGGCATTTATGTGCAGCATAATAACAGAGAGAGAGAGGCTAAGACTCCCATTAGAGACAGAAATTGCATATAGGTCCAGATGGATGATTATACCCAAGTGATGACAGATTTGGAGTTGATGTGGATTAGCAGTTACTTTTAATACTTTAACCTGCTTTATTAGTATGCTGTGATTTTCTTTATACAGTTATTCAAATTCAGTTGCATGTTGATCTTACACTGTAAATAAAGTTAATATTACTAATAAATGTACTGTTACTTTGTAATTTCCTATTTACTTTTTGTTTTGCTGCTCGGGTGCACAAAATCGGATGTCACTTGAATCTTTACAAAACGGTGGCGTTGCATTGTATGTGATACAGGTGAGAGAAGAAAAGAGTAGAGTTCACCTGTCCCATTCTGGGAGTAACCTTTTGGTCCGTACTGAAAGACTTTACTTTACTTTGCTTGGCAGACGCTTTAATCCAAAGCTACTTACAAGGAGCTAGCGCTGAGTGTCTGGCTCAGAGACACACCGGGTAGGGGATGGACTAGGAGTCAGACGGGATTCGAACCCACAACCTTCTGCATCCCAGTCTGACGCTTAACCCATTGAGGTACCAGGCCGCTAAAGACTACTAGAAAGTCATTACTGCAGAGAAATGTTCCCTCCTAGTAGTTATCAAATAGCTGTTTTTTTTTTGGAGATTGTACTTAACTTATATAATCTTTTAAACTGAACTGTGACGGGTACATTAAAGTACCATAAACTGAGATTGTTGTCCATTTGGATTTACAACATACAGTAATTCTACATTGACAATAACGTTAAATGATGGACTTTGCTCGGTACCAGGGTTTCACTGGCATTAAATGAGGAACTTTCTGCTGCTACTACTATTACTCCTACCAGAAGTAATGAAAAAACATATCATAACAATAATAACAAGATGGAACATGAACCTTGTAGAATATGTAATGTGTCTTTTCTTCTGATACAAAGACATGCAATCAACACAATGAGAAAAACAGCAATGTATTTACAATTTACAAAGAATCACTTCCCTGTGAAAATAGCACTTATAAATATGATTTACATAACAAAATAAATATGTAAATTACCGATGTAGCTTGAGTTTTTTTCTGTTTAAAAAATATGTTACAGAATAAAATTACAATTAGTAATACCTTTCCTTCTCTGGTGTAATGCAAAATAGAGGTCCTTTAAAAGCATCATTTATAAAGACATCATTACATACAACATTGTCATTATATTAAAAAGTGATCTCTATTATGAAATATAAGAAGGGAGTTACAATGGTGAACACTTGAAAGATCCTATACAAATACTCAAAAATATAATACACAATATTTGTCTCCCTTTAAACGTCATTGCATTGATGTGAAGCTTGCTGAACTACTGAGGTGACCTAAAATGAGTGGGTTAGAACAGTCTTGTGTTGATGTAACAAAGAGTTGTAGACTAGACGCAGTGGCACTGTGGTGTATGTGGAAGTGCTGATATGACTGAAAGGTGTTCCCAGATTAGCACCACAGCCACTCGTATCCTTTACCAATGTTTTACTGTGTGACAGCTGTAAGCTTTTGTGTCAGTGGCGCAGCGAGGTGAAAAACGTGCCATTGTAACATGCTGTACCACAACTTTATTAGTATCAGTTGTTTGTCTCTACTTTCTTGAATATATAATCTCCTTCCTGATCCAGTGCATTATACTTTATCATATGTGTTTGTGTTTCTTGGTGTAGAATATTGTGTGAATAAATGCTTGTAAAACCAAATATAGAACTGTTTAAAAAAACTGTAACAGCATCCTCGTCATTGTGGCTTTTTCTTTTTAGATAACAAGGACAAAATATAACCTATAAAGTAGGATGGAAATATTATAGATAAACAAAACAACATTGAGCATCCTTAAAACTGGATTACATTCATGATATATTTCTTTCTTTTACAAAGCAAAAGATCATTTAAATGGAGGGTAGCCGAGTTGTCATAGCACTGTGTGGCCCCTGTCACAATAACTGAGTGGTGAGGAAAGGGATTGTGGGACATATATAAGACCCTTTGTGTGACTGAGGTTTGGACTCAAGTAAAATGAAAAAGGGGAATAAATCATAGGTAGAATGGGTTGCGAGAGTGTATGTGTAGTTGGAGGTATTGGGCATGGGAGACTGTCCAGAGAGACCAACCAGCCATGTTCGGGCTTAGCTTTGAAATGCTGAGTGTATGTATGTCCCTTTTAGCTGCCACTGCTGAGCATGCCCAGTAACTTGCTGGGATCCATGCCCTGCTGCTGGGCCATCTTCTGCACATCAAAGCCCATGTGCATGAGAAACTGAATGACATTCATCTCCTGTCCTGTGAACTGGTCTCGGATGGTCGGGCAGGTGGGGTTACAGTGTGGCCATGGGCAGCTGTCGATCAGATGCACCGGGCAGCCTTTGGGTGGCGCTTTGTTGTTCCTGTTGTCATGGAGGCTCCGGTCCCAGCAGTGCAGCGCTCGGGGCAAAGAGGTGCCTTTAACCTGCACATCAATCCAGTAACTAGAACACAACACAAGGGGGAGCTGTCAGATCAGTCAGATCACATGTAGGATGTCATGAACACAGAGTTTCATGTCCCACAGTTATACACTGGAAAATTAGATGGTAAAATAAACTCATACTCACTTTCTGGTGATAACTTCATGAGAGAGGCATGCCGGAGCAAACATGGCTCTGAAATAAACAAACAAACCATAAGCCAAGGCAACAATCCATGCAATAAAACTATCTAAATACAGAGACATGAACTTACGGGACATCTTTGAGTGTGTTCCTCAGCTCTATGCCCAGATTTTGGATGTAGCGCCACTGGCCCTCCTGCACAGGTTGGCCTGTTAACTGGATGTTGTCCACTGTCAGTTGGGCCTCGTCAAAGAGCCACTGCACCACAAACACAGGACCTGCACATGTCAGAATGGAAGATTAATATATGGTTATTTATATACACAGATGATTTGTATCCAGTAGATTGGTGAAGCACCGTAACACTAACAGGTAACAGGAGTTTCTGCATGTTGCATAGTATCAAAAGAGAATGGCTCACTTTTTATTGACGGGAAGACTCTGTAGCCAAAGAAACAATTCCACTCCTCTCCTTGATGGGTCTGCCGGCACCTCTCTGGTACCACACCTCCCCAGTACCTAAAGAGTAAGGCAGTAATAAGCAACCTGGTAATTTTATCACTTCAGTAAATCATTATCAGTGTGTTTCCCCAAATTTTGACTTAAACACGTATTTATTGGCTCCCTTACTTAATGCCTCTCTTTATGGTCTCGGTTGGACCACAACTGGCAGCGTCCACACAGTCAGTGCAGTGGTACTGCTTGTTATCCAGGAACCAGCCAGAGTCAGACAGCCCTCTGACGTGTATCCCAGTGTACCCAAGTCCCTCCAGTAGCTCAGCCACACGGTCAACATTCAACAGGACACCAGTACCACCAGCACTTCAAAAAGGAACAGGACATTTTAATATAAGTACCTAAACAAAACCCCAGACAAAAAGCCAATTTTTCACTTATTAACATACCTGCTTCCTGCTAACAGCAGGACTTTAGCGTTGTCCAGACCTTTGTTCAGCAGCTCCTTCACCACCTCCTGAATGATCAGCGAGCCCATGAAGGCATAGCCATCTACACACAAAACCAAAAGAACGGAACTGTAGAACGACACTTGTTCAAAGGACACATACATGTTGATTTTCATCATTCAGTCACTTCTTACTTTGTTCTGTTTTGGCTGTAGCACCACTCCACACATCGCTAGAGCAGTATGGGATGAACCTGCACAAGCGACACAAAGTTAAAGTTGCCAGCAAGGATTAAGAAGTTTGTATGAGCGAGCCCACAAACACGGGTCAACTTACACCATGTTGGCGTTCCACCAGTGAGGGTTTTCCTCAGGCAGTGGAGACAGAATCCCTGTGCCTGCAGAGAAAGATCGACATGTATCATTAGCCATCCTGGAACTACCAGGCACATCCTTTCTGCTTCATCGTCATTACCACGTGGATTACAGTTATTACAGTGCAATGAGAGATGGAGGCGTCTGCGTTCCTACAGACGCGGGCGCCAGGTGTCCCTACACTGCAGCTATACGACAAGCGTCAGACTCACTAACACTGCGGATGAGTACATCCTATGCTACATCCGATCCTTTTAATTACACTTTAGAGTGGGATCTCTGTTTTTATCATGTGAGGATGTCAGTATTTTCTACAGACACAGGTGGAGTAGCAGTGGTTCTGAGGCTGACCTGCTTTAGTCTGTGGCCACTTGGATGAGCTCATCAGCCTCCTCATGGTCTCGTAGCGGCTATCACAGTTCTCCTTGTTGAAGCAGTACCATCCTCCTGGACAAACGCACACAGAAGCACAACCCAGATAAGTTCTCACATGAACTGATTGCTGTGATACAATAAAATGAAAGTAGTTTAGTTAATTTTTCATACTGACCCTCTAAGAATATCAGCCACCGTCTGCTGCCTCGAGATTCTTTCAGGTAGTACCTAAAAGAGGCATAAAATGATAAAGATCAACTCATCAGCACAGGGATGTGAATGAACGCCTCATATGCAAATATTATGAATATGTGAAAAAGATGACAAATTCCTTAAAGATTCGTTTTCACTCCTTTTCGGTGATATGTTAAAGAGATATAACCACACTGACCAATTTTGACCTACGAGATAAAAGCTGAAAATCAATGCAATCACTGTTTCTACCACCATTGACGGTTTCAAAGCAAAGAAAAACAAACGACATCACGTCTTTGTCTGAACACGGAACGGTTCATTTTTTTGATTGCTATCTTTAAAGAGTGACCAAAGTAAGGAAGTGAGTGGGTACGCAGATGGGAACAATGTGGTTTTGTGTGCGCGCTGAACTTAGGAAACTGATCTAATTCTCAAAGTTGAGATAAACATCATAATGTGCAATTCGTCTTGTACTGTAGTTGTGTGATGTAGCATACGTAATGTACCACCATATCCTCCTCACTCTGAGCTCATTATTCTTTGCCAGTGTCTTTTTACACAACATTGGTTAAACTCAGGGCCCCTGCCTTTAGTAATGGTATGATAAGACACTGCTGCATTTGGCCATGTAAATGTTGCACCCTCATATGTCCAAGATAGTGGCCGTTGAGTGCATCTTGGGTAAGTTGGACATGCTGCAGGACATGTGTCAACAAAGGTTCATTCAATCTTAATATCAGTTTAGCGTGTCATAGCAGATGAGGGTAAACATGTCTCCTGAGCGAGTTGTGTCTATCAGGTGTATCCACTCAACTTTGCCAATGACTGAACCCAAGTAACTGCAAAAAAAAAAAAAAACAGAGACCAGACTTGGCTACAACTCTGAGCTGTTTGCTCAGGCATTTTGGCTCCTGCTAATATAGTCTATGATGAAGGCTAAGGACAGTGCACTCTACTTACTACTTCCAAACAACAAAGTGAAGGCGAGTTTGGCAAGCTGAGGAAGCCAAGACGGAAAGGCGCTGCTTCAACCTACACGCTCTAAAAAAAGAGTACTCCAGAAGAAGAAACGGTTCCACCTTCCTGTCCAGTGAATTATTTTTTTGTAATTCACAGCCTCATTCGTGTGTAACTGTGACAATATCTCTCTAGAAACACTCCTAGTAGCTCATGGATTAGCATCTCAACTGACATACACTGTAGTGAATGAAATGGCCATCTATCAAGAGCTTAACCCAACAGAGAGCTCTGTCTAACACCCAGATAGTAACATGTATATCACAGCCCATTTCACAAGCCTCAGTCTGGCCATTATTAATTGCACGATCATCAAAGCATTAAATGTGGCAACATGGCAAACCTATTAAACAGTTTTCTGTGCTAATGAACCTTACTAACAAACCCAAACTATTATTATATATTATATACCAACTTTTATGAATATGAAAAAAAGACAACTTTCAGAATGACATTATATTTGGTTCATTCCATTTATAAGTTGTATAAAAAGGTTTCACTATAATTTGATATGCTTTGGCTTATTCCTTATTAGTCAAGAAGTCATCCAAGGTTGCTTATTGCCAAATGGACTTGTGAAGCTATGATCTAATGTTTTCCCCACATAACACAATATTTCATTAGGAGCAAACTCTGAACTAACGGGACCATATGACAGGTTTCTGCACGTTTTGAGTTACCTGCAGCAGTCAAGTAATAATAAGTAGTAAAAAAAACATACTGTAAAACGCATGCGAAAGCACATCTGCACAGTTTGTGCACTGGATGCAGTCATCAAAGAGATAGAGATGGTCTGTCAAACTAAATCTAAAATTTCTGCATTCTATTCCGAAGCAAAGGAAATGAAGCATAGGTCATGTGGCTATCCGCAAATTTCACGCTTTGCTGACGCAAAGCAGCTGTTTATCTTGTTCCAAATGAACCTTGTGTTGTCCTAGAGCATTGCTTTATGCTTTATTTGATGCATTTCTATATTTTAATTCATTTATTTTTCCTGATTTTAAGTGTTCTATCGATTACATTCACAGCAAATCCCTGGGAGTAACTTACGATAGACCAGACCGCATCTATTTTGCGCATTGTCCAGACAAGCACCGCTGTCCTCGGGCCTCATCCATGTGAGTTACCTCATTTAACAGGACGTTGTGCGCCCTGTCACACAATTCCTGAAAGCTCCAGTGTGCGCTGCTGCACAGCTGACCCTGCTTTGACCTGCCTGATCCAACAGGATATATTCACACTGTAAACTTATTGTTAGTTGTACCTACCCCGCGCGGCTTCCGTCGTTGCAGGTGACTGATGTATTTTCCAAAAAGTTCAGCTTCATGTCGTAGTCGAGCTTCTGTGCCGAGCACGGGTACAGCGACTGCGCAAGGTTCTTGACTTGTGTCATGAAGTTATCCATGTTCTCCTCCACTGCGGTGAAATCCAGAGGAAAGCTCTCCGTGGTGTCACCGCGCTCCGCTCGATGCGTCGGAGGAGGCGGTGGGCGTCGGGGTTGCGGGTTGCGGCCACCCCGGAACCTCCGTGCGCAGTGAGCTCCAGCACACTGCATCAGCACCAGCAGCAGCACTGATGAAACCCTTCCGATCGCTGTCATCTTATCCCAGCGTTAGATGTCCTTCCTCCAAACGCAGCGTCTTTGTCAGGGAAACTCGATGTTACTGAGGGGGCTCGAGAAGAAGAAGCGAATTGCTCAGTTCAAAGACACGTGTCCGCTGCCAGATACGTGCATTTAATGTCAGCTTAAAGGGAAGGTCCTCTGAGATCAATCACAGTCTTATCTGGATATATCTCAAACGAGCAAAGGCTGCGCGCACAGCTGTTTGCCTGTAAAGCACAAGTCAGGCGCTGCTGGACCAGGCGCACAAGCTCGAACGACAACACGGGTGCCATGCTCTTGTATTTTATTCAAACTTTCCCCCCTTGTGTGTCCGTACAGCCAATGGCAGGAGCGGGGCAGGACTCGGGGCATGATCAAGCGTGGCAGACTACCCCTTTTTTAATTTACAGAGGGAAAAAATGTCCAGGCGTTGGTTCTTTTGATCCGCGATGTTTTATTTGATGTGGTAGCTTTTACTGGCCTTGAAATGCTCATTTCCCATTCCACCACAAATTTATGAAGTGAGAATATCTATCTTGTTACACACTTGCCCTGAAAGTCAAGTGGGGAAAATAGCATAATCAAGACTCATGCAGACAACAATATTTGACCAGAAAAAGACACATAAACAGACATTTACCATGTTAAACAAAGAGATGGCTTTTTCTTAATTTATAATATGAGTGTTTTTTTAAGAAATAAAACCCGTGAGAGTAATAATAATAGTAGTATCATCCTTCACGCTATAAGAAACAAGAAGCAAAGCACACCTCTTAGAATCACATCCAGCTCTGTCTACTTGACGGGCTCGTGTTTCATGTTTTCGAAAGGTTTAGAAAAGAAGGGACTTGGACACTTTTTTTTATCTCGAGACGGGGCCTCCGAAGATCAAAGAAACCATCACTCTTTCTCTCCCCCTCCTCGTGCCTCCTTCCTCCCACTCCAGTCTCTTTCAAACTTTCCTGGGCTACTGTATATTTGCAGTGGAGCGGAGCATCCCGACGGAAAGCCAAGCAAGGCAGCAACAGCTGAGGAAGGCTTCCCTCAGACAACACATATTTAAAGTGAATACTAAAAGTCATTATTCTTTAAGGTAACACATGGTTTTAGTGACTTTAGTCTCTGACTAAACGTCTTCATTTGAACATTGTGTTACATAGTAAATCTATTTTCTTTTAAAGGACATAGGCACTTTGTGAAGTAAGATACAATTTTAACATTACTTATGCTCATTTTTGTTTTAGCCTGATCTGTCTATATTGGTACATAAGTCACTGATGTTAGATCAGATCAACTTAACTCCGCTTCCCGTCATGTCCTTTGTAGCTCAGGCAGCTTATTGATTAATGCTGTACCAGTGTGGTGGCAGCAGTATGAGAGACAGTTGTAGGGATCTCATTAGGTCATCATTTCATTAGGTCATCAGCGAGTCTGCCGAGTGCAAAGTTAAATCGGTGCATTTCATGCGGTATGCTAGCATTTTAGGCTGGCTTTCAACAGAGTGGTGAGTCTTGGGCAAACTGAGCTATGCTTCTTCAGACAGAATCCCCTCTACTAACAACAGCAGTGACTGACGTACCTTGAATGAACCTTCGCTAAAATAGAAAAGTTTCATAGATTGGGAGAGGGGACTACCTTTTTAGCAAGTTGCAATCTTAACTGGCTACTTGCCTAAAGGATGCTGCATTGTGTGGAGCCAGGTAAGATGGATATGAAGTCACCAGCAGGACTGATGGTATTCATTGGGAACTTCAAACAGATGTTTGTATAGATTAAAACATGTGGTAGGGCCCAGGACGAGAGGATCTGTCACAGATTGAGTCTAGTCACTTTGACCCACACTTCCCCGTTTTATCACACGTCATCCTCCAAAATGTAAACCACTCGCAGATGGACGCCGGCTTCTGACACACTCGCTACCATGAAGAGACGCCACAGCGGTGTGTCGAAATGTCCTCTGACCTAAGTGAGTGAAATGTGTGAGCTGCAGATGATCTAACTTCAAGGGGAAGAGAACATGAGGGATTCTGTGTTAGAATGACCTAACAGTATGGAGCTGGAGACACTGGTTGGCTTTGCTACTGGTGGTGCACAGTGGTTTGTTCTCAACTATGTGTCTTCTTTGAACTCTATGTGCTAAGCCTGTCTGGCTCTTACTGGTAATTCTCCTGCACTCTTTCACGTTGCCTCCCATCATCTGTGTGTAGACGCAAATGTAGCCATGCAAGTCCGAATGGATTAGTCTTAGAATTAGGTCATTTGAAAATGACCCAGCTGTTGTGATGGCAGTCCCTCAGAAGTGCCCTTGTACCCCCACCCCCACCCCAAACTCCAGGCCTCCTGTGAAAGTCAAAGCCTGTCTTTCATCTGCGATCAGTTGCATGTGCCCTCACAGATCCGCAGGTTTTACTGCCTAAATCTGGACTGGCAGCATTGATCACGTGACCGTTGCCTGCCTAGCGTTAAGACACATCATAGCTCTGCGAGCGCTCTCCACCTATGGAGCCTGCCAGTTCTGCTCACACATCCCCATCGTCCAGCTCCTTGTGCCTTTCAGTTTTGACTCGCACATGCTGTTGTCATGGGTTCATCCATGATCATCAAATCCTCCTAGTTGGAACTGTTAGGTCAGGTTACATCAAAGAGATCAGGAGGGATCAGCCTCTTGAAAGGGACAGGCTCTGGCTCACATCATCAGAAACAGGTGGAGGTCCTCTGGTGAAGAACAAAGGAAAGATCACCATCTATAAAACTTTTATATTTCATTTTATTTTCTGAAGACATTCTTTAAATTCCTTTAAATTGCCACCCTCTCCTGTGCAGAGTGCAAAAACTACCCAGCACCAGGATATAATGTTAGTTAAGGATTGTGGGACTCAACCGCAGCTCTAAATCCAGGTCACAACAACAAAGCCTGAGACATTGCGGTATTATGCCACAGAGTGTGGAGATCTGGAAGTATGAGTCAGATGTTACAAATTAGTTGAAAAGTTGTTCAAACCTCTGTGAGTTTTAGTCCCATTTTAGCTGTACACGAAAACACCAGGCGTTTTTGTTGGTTTATGGTAAAACTAACACGTAGTAGATATTGATCACAGGAACATTTTAATGATTGTAAAATTCCCAAGCTAATCTGACTGTGATGTTCGAGAGCGTTGACAGATTATGTTTTCCACGCCTGCAGAAATGTTCGGAGCTTCCGCTTCTGTGCCGTGTCACCCTGAGGAAGCCCCAGAAAGTGGGTCCCCTTAATTTAGTGTTGTTTAAACCCCAAAACAAACTTGTACAGAGTTTTTGGGTGTTCCTGCACTGTAGAGTTCCTTTCATGTACTCTCGCCACATGTTCCTGATACTGCCCAGATAATCTATATACAACCGTTATCCTGACTGAAGTCAAGAGGTGCCATCTAAGATGTGCATGCAAATGGGGAGTAAGAGAGAGTAAGAGAAGCAGGAGACATCTGTCGAGCAGGCTCTCATTTCGTAAGAGGAGGCCGTCTATTGGTTACAGATGATGCCCCGTTTGATAAAAATGAACTCTTTCAAGATAGGACAGCTTGCGTTCGGGGTCTCTCTGGCACCAAGGGGTAACCAAATACTTCAGCCGACAGCTCAGCTGTTTGTTGTTGATCTTTCATCTAAATCATCTTCACAAAATTGCTGCTGCTGTCTGTAAACAGTCCTGTCACGTCAGTCATACCAAGCAGGATGGATGTTTGTCTAGCCAGGAGCACAGGTGTGTCTTGCGTGTGTGTAGGAATGTGCATCTGTGTAGGAATGTGTTTCCGTACAGGAGGATGAGTGAGTCGGACCTGGCTGTCATGGAGGTATGAACGCATGTGTGTGGTGCAGGAGTTTTCCATTCATGTCTGGTCCCTTAATCATGCTTTGCAATGCCCTCTGCTAGGTAGCGACAGAGGAGGGTGCAGAGGGGACAATTACCGTATGAGACCTGCTATTATTGTCAGCAGAGAGGTGGCAGCTTCCTGTTCCTTAACCCATTCTTGTATTGTCTAGTACAACCCTCTGAAATTGTGTAAGTATCCACAACACAATTTAAAGAGTGTGACGACAAGGCCGGAGAAGTTTGGTCTCACACTCATTTCATATTTTTAGTTTTATTGTGGTTTTATAAAACAACATGTAGGGAAAAGAATTACTCGTGGCGGCCTGGTAGCTCAATGGGTTAGGCGTCAGACTGAAATGCAGCAGGTCGCAGGTCCGAATCCCAGTCTGACTCCTAGTCCATCCCCTGCCAGTTGTGTCCCTGAGCCAGACACCCAGCGCTAGCTCCCTGTAAGTCGCTTTGGATAAAAGCGTCTGCCAAGCAAAGTAAAGTAAAGAAAGTAAAGTACTCACAACTCACACAAATCTAATGTTTTGTGCCGGTTGATCAGACGACGACTAGTTTGAGAAAATTCAGTGGAAAAGCACTGCAGTCGGAGTTAATCCAGGAAATTGGCCCATAATGTTGTGAGTACACAGTATGTACTTGAGTCCACTGAGCCACTGGGACACCCATTAGCACATGGCAGTTGCCTCATTATTTTTGACACTCTCTTAACACCAAGCAGCCGTTTTCTTTTATCCTCTCAGCAAGAAGATGAGACTACTGTAATCAAAGAAGACAATGATCAATGCCAGCCTGTTGGCCTGGCCTCGTACCTGTTTTGATGTCATATTTTGGTGTATAACGGGCTGTGGTCCATGCCAAAGAGCACCCATAGTCGCCAACTGTCTGACAGGCTGCCTTTCATCAAAATGACATCACTCTGCTACTTGATTACTTTCCACAGGCTCTTCCAGGTCTGGGGATTTTCTCCCATGAATCTGAAATCATCACTGGGGCCTTTACACCATCAATCTCAAAATAAATATGCACATATCGGAGACCCACATTGTTTGGCAGACGTAAAACTTCAACTACACTGACTGTTAGTGTGTACTGTACTGTGAGGTGTTTTTTAACACTGTACATAAAAACAACTGTATACACTGAATTCCACATTCCCCTTTCCTTGATTTTTCCACCACAAGAGAGAGAGAAGTTATAAATTACAAGGTAGAATTCGAAGTGTTTGCCTTTGGAGGAAACTAAGGAAACTGCTGAGTGAGCTGGTTATTTATAACCAACTTCTCTGGCCGGCAGCGGCAACTTTCTACAGAGCATCAGCCTCACAGGACCTCTGTGTGTCTCTACCTGTAGGTCAGGAACTCAAATGGGCTCTCCTCCCCACATCATACACACTCTCCTCTAGATGCCCTGAGGACCAAGTTGTATCTGGGGGGCCCGGGCCATCCACTGACAGGAAACTAGAGTAAAAATAAAACACGTTTGAAAGCAGTAGAAAAAGTGTTTGTTTGTTCTCAACTGAGAGTATGTAACAGATGACAGAGCTTCTAAACATAATTCGTGCAGCCAAGTCCACATATCTCTTAATTTATTTGTAAGAACACATTCTTTTACAAACACTGCTAAGTATATTCATAATGATACAATTGGACAAAAGGCTGAACTGTATTGAAGCCAGCTTGAAGTGGAGTGTACTTCCTTAATGTCTTCCTGGGTGGGTGTCTTTGCGTAAAGATTGCATTTTTCTTTAGAGGTGACCTGTGGTGGGACAGCGGAAACGATGATTCAAAACAAGGTAACTTGGTATCTGTTTGGGAATATATGGCACTCGCTTCCCTTTCTCCTGTGGCGGGAAGTAGGTGGTCATTTGTGGGAAGAAGAAAGTGTTACTCAGTCTTTACTCATAAAAAAAGAACACATCATCAGAACACATCATCGTGTTTGTGGTGACTACAGAGCAGATTGCTAGCTGCAACCTTTGCTCATCTCGGTCTGGTTTTGATCTGAACAACTGACGTATCTCAGTTTAGTGATATATCACGGAAAGGAGCAGAGCAGTGAGGGAAATAAATGTGACTTTCTATAAGATTATGAGTCAGTCTTTGAGGAGATGTACTTATTTTTGTCATCTCTTGGTCAGTAAACGGAGAAAAAGGTTGAGTTAAACACCAGGATACTAAATATTCTTAAAATGTGGAGTACAAGGATAATTAAGTCCAAACATCAGGAGAACAAGATGAAATTCCATCAAAGTGAGTGGCCTCACATCTGGAGGACAGGTGTAGGCCTAATTCTCATGTGTCAGAACTTTCTCCTTAATTCACTTGTTTAAGAGCCCACAAAAGCGAGAGTGAAGCAGCTGCGTACCTCTGGATTTCATACTGGAAAGGATTTGAACTCTTAGGAAAACGAAAAAATCAGGGTTGGCTCCCTAAAATAAAAGCACAGTAGGCAGGTAAAAGGGGAAGAGGACAACTGAAACGTGTCTGAAGCGTAACCTGTTCTCTGGCCCTTGCTTTGAAACCAGATGAAGATCGGCTGTTGCCCTGAAGTCATTACACCTTCAAAGGTAATTAACACATGGCTTTTGTTTGGGCCCGATGAGCCCCAGATTATATAGGTACAGATGGTCAGAGGACAGATGACGGATATCAAGAGTAAGGTGTGCTTGGATGGGCTTTCATGTCAGCAGGAAATGCTTGACCCCTGATGCTCCTTTGACCTCAAATCTAGGCTGTCAATGCCACTTCCATGAGTGCCCTGAACATGTGGACATGGACAGGAGGCTTCAACCCTCCGCCGGATGAGCACGGGGACCTGGTTGGCATCTGTGCCCTGTTTTTTGCCAGGTATGCTACTGTACGATAACGTCATCAAAGCCTTGTTTTTTCTCACCAGTTTATGAATACTGTGAGAGGGTAGAAGCCGGGGGTCACTAAGGTGCTTCATGATGTTCATAGTCAACGGCAGGTTGCAGGTTCTGCTCTGTATTGAGCTTCCATTTCACTACCTGACGTATCTTTGTTAAGGTAAATTTCCCGTCCTCATTTCATCAAGAAAACGGGATTTATTGCCTTGACCTAGAGCCGCAGAAAGGTAACTCTGCACATGGCTGCGGAGACTACTTGGATGAGCCATCTCGAACCCTTTCGATTTCTCTCCCACAACCGCCTAATGTGCCTTTGTGTGTAGAAAGGTACTTTGAGTTATCAGTCTAATACAATCATATTCACCTGTGATCAATTCAATTCCATTGACTAAACCAAAACTAACAATTTGTCTTCTTGGCAAATACATTCACATTTTCAAATAAATTCGCCTATTTTTGTATAACAAATATGTGAAACATCCACAATCATCCAAATGTAATAAAAGTATGGCTAGACTTACAGAAGACACATTTAAAGCCAACTATGCAACACCGTTATTGTTGTCATTATTCACATAGATGTAGGAAAGTTCACTCTACACACGTTGAGCATCAGCCTGGCACAGATCTTCATAATCTGCGCCTCTGCAAACAACACAGCGCGCACACACACACACACACACACACACAGACAGTTATCCATACAGTTTAATATGAATTATCTCAAGCAGACACATGGATCTGTGGGTCAGCAGTCTGTCTTAGGAAAGTGTTTGATGATGGCGTTTTATTGTTTCAGAAGGTCAAGATCTTCAAAGCTCTCCTTCTGTTCTCCACGGGGCACCCCGGCAGCAGCTGTCAGAATACACTCGGCTTTGTGTTTTTAAACGGGAGAAGAGGCAGGTCAAGCCCACTCTCACAGCAATGTTTCTACTGGGGGGGTAGGCACTCAGTGGACACCATAATATTGTTGATCTGCCCTTTTGTGCTGCAGAGCGGGGAGCGTGTGAATGTCCTCTCCCGGGTTTGACGCTGATGAAGTAGCCTTATTGGCACGATTCAAAAGTATGTCAGTGTGAATGTATTTGAATTATCACAAAACAGACGACCGGTAGGACTCTAGCTCAGATGTCTTTTTCTTTTCTCGTGCTCCTATAATGGACTGCATGGGAGCATTTACACTGTGCTTTAGTACAGCTAGTATTATTGTGAAAGATTTACACCACAGGTGATCTAAGTCGATCTGCTGCTCATCAGCTCTTGTTAGAACTCTATTAATATTATTGGCCCGCATTCAGCGTCCCCGAATTTTGCCGTACACTGTTTAAATGATTATTCGGCAGTGCTACAAAAACCTTCACATATACTTGTTAATAGTAGACAGCTTTAGTGCAGACAAGCATCTTAGCATCTGACCTGAGAAAGCCATCTGCGCATCTGCAAATGGAGATAAGCACACAGTACAACTACAAACAGTCCACGCCGCAGCATTTTGTTTACTCTGTGCCTGTTAAAAAGTCATTATACCACACATTTTCCTCTGAACATCTTCCAGCACATTATTCAGGTAAAGAGGGTGATGTGGATTCAATTAAGGTAAAATGCCAGATTCTTCCGCCACCAGTCTGATTACTAGGAAGAGCTACAAACAATACCTGCAACAGTTCAGGTCTGTCAATAGGAAGTGACGTCACGCACCAGCTTGGAAACTCAAAACCAACAAGGATGCAGTGATACTAAATGGATGGTTTGGTGTGGTGTAGAGAACTTCACACACTGTTTTTCTGACCTCCAGCGCTTTTCGGCTGACCACCCTGAATTGCTGACTTCTCGTACACTCGCCGTGATGCTGCTCCACCCACACCTTTCCCCCTTGACAGGATGTTCATGAAAGACACGATCTTTCCCCCTTCCCTGGTTTTCACATCCAGAAAGCTGAAGAGGCTCCTTTTTCATGCTGATGCTTTGCATTTGAAGTGAACACATACACTCAAGACCAGTCTGCGGTTTGTGCCTTTGATATCTGGAATGCTGTTTCGAACTTTTTTTTAAGATCGGCCGACCTCGTGTCAATTTATTTCCCTTCTATAGCGACATGTCGAATAAGAGTGGCTCTGTTAATCTGTGGATTTCATGCATATAGGTTCAACCGAAATATAGATTTGTTTCCACTTAATCTGCTGTAATTCATCCAGTTTTGTTTGACCACAACTGAAGTGATGAAAGTAGCAAGCACCCTCTCTGACTCCACAGTATTTCAGATGTTTGTCAGAGCCGTCAGATAGAGATGATGTTTTAGCTGCACGGGCCGAAATCTAATTCAAGTGGTTTGGATAATTCCTGCTTTGCAATAACATAACTGTTTTATGTTCCCTCTGAGAACTTCTAACATTGAAAACATTCTACTCACTCCGTTTGCCAAAGTTCTTGGATCTGCGATTTGCAGCACTCACCAGGCATCTGAGTTTTTACGATGCCAAGAAATAACAAAATGCAGATTACATGCAAATCCACCAGGAGGTTTGACTCAGTTTATTAGTTTATCCGCTTTTCAGCTTTAATAGAAATGGTACAACACTGCAGCAAACAGTCATGTCTGGTGTCATTTCATCAGACCTGCAACATCAGGGTGCTCGCTGTGGAGCGCGACACAGTAGCAGGAAAGGGTTAGTGCTCAAACAAAATGCTGTCACTTTGATCATTTCCTACTGGTCTTTGATCTCGCCACTCTTGAAAGGGCCAATGATGATGTTTAATTGATTATGTAGAATGAATAAGCTTGGTTTACTCTTATATCATTCATTCCTTCTCTCTTTGTGTGCTCTCTCCAAAAGAAGATCGCTTGCATATTGCCCCTTCCCTTTCTTCTTGTAAAACAAATAAAGACGTCAAACATCAAAGCCGTTTTTGGTTAATAAAAGAAGACCTCAAATATTTTCCATTATGTTTGACATGGGTTTGGGTTTCACCAACCAGAGGAACAACAACAAGAATAAAATGACGTTGGTTTTTTTTTGTTGTTGTTGTTGCTCTGGTTCTGTGTTACAGAGGTTAAGCACACCAAACTTGAGCCTGTTCTTTGATCTTGTTGGCTCCAATTATTCAAAGGTATCCTCTCTCTACCTCTCTCTCTCTTTTCTATTTCTCTTCAGAGACACCAGCCCGCCGCCCATCCACACAACACACTCCACTGCTCTCTGGTACTGTCCTTTTCCACCCTTCTGATTATGATACCCAGAGTTCACGGCTAAAACAACAAGTCTGTCAGAGGATCACTTTCCTTTGAAGTCAACGTCACTTAGTTGCGTTTCTGTCTTGGGCTAGAGCGCTGACCCCTGACCCACAGTGATTACTTCCGTGGCTCAGCCAAGCAGAGATAACTGTAAATGCAGGCCTTTGATATCCATTTGAGAAAGGGAGGTCGAGCCTGGAGGGGAATGCAGTGCCGAACAGACGTCTTCGCATGTGTGCGCGCACACAGTAGTAGGCAGTGCAGTATATGTCAGGCGTCAGAAAAACATGGGTGTGACTCTCAGATTAAACAGCCTTTTTTTTTTTCAAATTCATTTTGTAAAGTAAAATTTAAAATTTGACTTCAATATTGTTTCCTGTGTTAAACAAATAAGATGTGATTCCTACCTGCTACTGGTGTCCGAGCTGATACTACTGTGACATGAATTAAGGAAGTTGGATAAGTGACTACACTCAGTTTCTGCACAGCATAAAGCCACACTGTCTCTTTTGTTTCCAATCTGCCTAACAACACCACTGAAGCTCCCCAGTTAACATGTTGTCTTGTTTGTTTCATTTGCACAAAATCAGAGTTGTAAAAATGACATGTTGCGGTGTCATGAGTTATGTTGCTGGGTTATGCCTATGTCTTGGCTGGGTGCAGCAACTTCCTGGAGTCTGTGGATGCTTAGCAACTACTCAGAAGAACAGATGAAGTCTGACACATAAACAAATATAATACATGTTAATTAAAACTTTGGAAGTGACAATAGTTACATGGTTAGTTTCCTTTCTACAGTGTTTTCCAGCTGTTTCGCGTAGCTTACCTAACCACTGTTTCTATAAATCAGTGATAATATTCATGTAAATTCTGTTTCCACTCACTGGAAGGTTTTGCCCTTGAGTGAAGCCTGCGAGACCGTCCAATTCAATACTACTTCTTAGTAATGGGGGAAAAAAAAGAGAGATGCGGAAGATAAAAATGCAGATGAGATTAATACCAGGAGTCACTTGTTGTTATTGGTTCTGGGTTGAATCAAAGACGAGTAGAAACAGAGTCAACAGTCACCACTAAACACACACATCAGTGATGGAATACTGTTCCTGTTTTGTGATTCAGACCTTATTTTATTATATTTAGTCATTGTGACAGTTCATGGCACCCAGATGGCAGATTTAAGTGAACAATTGTAAATATTCAACTCGTGAGTGAAAACAACCCAAGGCATTAACACTTAGAGCCATTCTAATCATATTTTGCTTCAATCAGGGTGACGAGTGGATTGATGTCTTCAGAGAATGGCATTAAGGACCCAGCGCTCTGACATCGGCACGTATAGTCATTACTGAAATGACTGCTGACATGTTCTGCTAAACAGGACCAGAGTCAACCACGCTCTCACGTGAGGGACAAATGAAGATGAGCAGATGAGAGTTCCTGATGGGGACTCACTCTCTCTTTTCATCGTTGGCTATAATTACGGCCTTTCTTTTTTACTTCCAGTCGGCTGTGGTATTTTCTTTTCTTTTTTTTTTTTGCAAAAAAAGAAAACGAACGACTAGCATGCTGCTGGGCTGAATGTCATGTTTGAGCTTAGAATAGTAAACACAAAGCCTTGTAATTTGCAGAACGCCTTTGTCATCATTACTTCTAATTTCTCTTTCAGCACAGACTGAGCACCACATGTGAAGAGCAGGAATCAAAGGAAGCTGTGGAATGTGTCAGGGTAAAAATGAATACAAAATGAATGAGGTTTACTTTACCGCGTGGTCTTTTTATACTGTGTGTGTCATTGCTCTTCCTTTCACATCAAGTCTCATGCCGTTCACATGATACTAGAATAAAATCTCCAACAATAGAAAAACAGAAAATAGGAGAAATTACATAATAATAGCATACATTGATGGCTGATTAGATATATAACTACTTATATGACACTAATGTCAAACTTCTACCTGTGACCCTAACCCTAACCCATCATACCTGGAATTATGTTCTAAAATCTGAATAAAAAATCCTCTAAGGATGCAGTTTTGAAAGTGGGATTTGCTAATGTACGAAAGGCAAGACAGGCAAACCAGTCAAGCACTATGTGTCTGTGAAGCCACATTGTTGTAGTGCGTGAGGAATGAACACGGCTGAAATATCCACTGACTGCCAGGAAAATAGGTTGCTTTGATTGCAAAATATTTCTTTAATCCCAGTATACAACTCCTATTCAATGACGTACGCACACATATGCAAGTCATCCATAACAACACAAATGCTGGCTTTTTCACTTGTCTGTTTTGTCTTTGGCATGAAAAACTCAACGTCTGCATAAACATGAACTCATCTGACTATGCTATGATGTTTCCACTGTAGCTGTGTCAGATAAATAAAAGTTTAAGTGAATTAAAAGTGACAAATTTGAGTTGGTATCACCTTGAAATGGCAACAGGTGCCGTGGAAAGAAATGTTTTCATTCCAACTTGTCACCACAGCAGGTGATTTTCTTCTTGTGGTTTTAAACATATATTATTCATTATACCAGTATAACTATAATCACTGGAATCACTTAGTGTATAGTTTGTGGTAAGAATAAAATCTGTACACAGTCAGCACTTCATGGCACACCCTGACAACATCATCCATAGTAGAAGCCAAAAAATGTTGATGCTTTAAAATGTAAATCAACAAAATCAAACAAATTCAGCCCCAAAATCATAACACTGTCTTAACAAGCACGTCTGCAAGTCTCTAATCAAACCTGGAGACTTTTCTAATCTCTGCTGTCTCTGAGATTACATATATTACGGTATGGGGAACGAAATGTGGGGTGAAGCAGACAGTGCTGTTTCAGACAACTGCCTCAGGAGGGAGCTGCAACTGCTCAGGATTCTGCTCTAATTTATGACTGCAAGCTCCGTCACCTGTCACCTTCTCAATCTACTCCTCTGTCCTGTGCCAGCTGCTTTCTTTCCTGACATACGTAACAGGGCTTTTTGTAACATTAGAGGCAAGCAAATATTTACCCTGCTCTCTGAAAGCCACTGAAACTGAAATAATAAAGTTTTCCTTCTTTTTTTTATCCAGTGCATTTTGTATCATCAATGTAAAGAAGTCCAGCCCACTTAGGATTGTCTTTGTTTTATATATATCTTGTTGGAGCAAGTGAAGAGTTGATATAATGCACTCATTTAGTTGACAGGGCAGGGCACGTCTTTCATGTTCCTTCTGTAATTACTTCAATTAGTCATATGAGGGAAGAGGGTTTTAATTTGCTCTCTTGGAGATGTAATTTTATTCCCATGCCAAGATGAACAGCACTAGTTAAAAGTGCCCATGGCATATTTATTATTTCAATTTCTGTTATTTGAATCTAGGGGTAAGAGGACGAACCTCAAAAAGTCAGTCTTATACATGATATTAAGATATTCGACTGATCTGTGAATAGAACTACTTTAAAATAAGGTCTGCTTTTCCTTTTTTTTAAAACTAACTTGTGGTAAATAATTTGACTGCTGCCATGGTAACACCTTCTGTGAAAACAGCCCCAGCGCCACCAAACCTTCACTGATATGAACTTTGTTCAGGGGTTGACTACTCGAGGAGACGTAACTTAGCGAAACCCCTTTGATGTTCTGGAAAAGCGATGAGCTTCTGTTGCAGTTTATTGCTTGTGATTTTTCAAAAGCATCTTCTCGGCTCTTTGAAGTGAGAATAGGTCTGCTTCACCTCCACGGTGGTGTCATTTTGTCACGGCTTGTCTATCTTTTGTGTCTGCTTGATTTAAATAAAATGGTCGCACTAAACTAAGAATTACACTTCACTCAAATCCATTATGCAATTATTTTGCATTTAAAACTAATGTGGTGCATTTCAATTGGTAAATTATTGGAAACCTTGGGTCTTCAGCAGATTTTTTGCTTGAGGATAAACGTGAAGCAGGGACATTTCTTTCTGTTTAGTAAATGTTGTTACCGGGGATTTTTAGAGGTGCTGATAGGTCTATATTACTACCTTAAAACAGAGCTATCTATCAGAACTAAACTGTCTGTGCTCCACTCCTTCCAGTAATTGTGCTAAGCTAAGCTAACCAACCGCTGGCTCCACATTTACAGACATAACCTTCAGTCTACTTCCTGTTAGTTGACGCCATAAGTAACGGCGAGTTAGCTAACCAAACTTTGTAGTATTTGTAGCATCCGTCCTTGCTGTTTAGTGATTTTGTCATGCATGCCTTTGTTCTGCTGAAGCCAATGCTTCGGTGCATTTTCTCTGCCCTATTCCGGTCAAAGTCACCGCACTGCGGTCACACACGTTGAGTTGTCCTCCTGACAGCTGTCTGTGCCTTTATAATAGCTGCTTGAAACGGAAGGTTTTATCTTTCTTCAAGGCATTATTTTTACTGAATCATGTGTCATTGTGTGTGTTTTATGGTGTTATTTTAGCTTTGAGCAGGTTTAAAAATAATCATTCCCAAGCGTTTATATGGCTAACGTATAAACATTTTTATTGCTCGAATGTAATTTTGTGGGCAAAAATAAGAAGGAAGACGAAAAGACACACATTTTTTGATTTCCTTACAATAAATGTTTGGAATTGTAATAACCTCTGGGGTACAGACAACCCGTTACTGTCTCATGTGGCCAGAGGAACTGGGTTGCTCGCTCTCTCTCTCTCTCTCTTTGTGGTATGCGTGTCCAAAGGCTTGCTACTCTTTGAGGTCTTGGTTTGTTTAATGAAGTGGTAATCTGTCTACACAGAGGATCACCCTGGAATCTTAGGTTCAGTATGTCAAGTGACTCTGTATAAACATCTTAGTGTCTCTAATAAAAATGGCTCCTCACTTCAGACTGGTATGTGCAATGGTTCTGTTCTTTCTCCGCTGTGATGTTTGTATATGTTCAACCTGTTTGACATTGAAACCTGTGCTTGTGGCTCTACTGTTCTGAGGGCCAAAT
Organism: Microctenopoma steveboyesi; assembly: GCA_032359275.1. Lineage (NCBI taxonomy): Eukaryota > Metazoa > Chordata > Actinopteri > Anabantiformes > Anabantidae > Microctenopoma > Microctenopoma steveboyesi. Next base: position 11,069,725 of record JAUMHF010000025.1, on the reverse strand, counting down.
GCAAATTGTAAGCTAGAGGGCAGTTGGCAGGGAAGTGCACGCACTGTAGGCCAAAGAAGCCTGTGCTCTGACTGACTCGAGGGTGTTTGTCCAACCATTTTTTTAGGGAGCTGAGGACATTACAGCTGTAATTCTGCAGATTGCCCCAAGACCATCAGAAAAAACAACATTCAAGTAACAGAGAAAAGGACTGAAAACATGATTGTGTTTGAAATGTCAGCTAAAGAAAACAAGCTGACTAATGTTTTGTATTTATACATTTTCTGAGTCTTCGTGTTTGAGTCTTTGAAGTCCATGTCCCTGTTTGATGTGAGCCCCAGGCAAGCCTAACTACAAATGTAAAGATATCAAAAAAGATTTCACCTCTGGCTCCTAGAACACACAACATTCTCCCTCATTCCTGTGTTTTATGTACAAGCCAAAAAAGGTAAACTATCTATCAAACTATCTATCAAACTTCTGATCCTATGTCATGGCCACTTCATCAAATGCCCTGTAAGTTTTCACTATAGACACATGCTACCAAACACACGGTAGCTGCAAAAGCAGAAAACAAGCTGGACAGTCACAATGAAAACTGACAAGGTGGACCTTGGCTTCGGTACTGACAAGCACATCAGGTGTGTGTGAGTAGAGAGGGGTGGGTCAGGTAGCAGGAGAGAGAAAAAAGAATAAAGGAATAGCAGGTGGGAAGGGCTGAGGCAGTGTGTGTGTGTGTGTGTGTGTGTGTGTGTGTAATGTATGTGAAATAGGTAGGTGAATAATAACAGTTAGTTGACTCAGGTGTGTGTGTGTGTGTGTGTGTGTGTGTGTGTGTGTGTGTGTGTGTGCGTGTGTGTAAAGCACAGTGGAGAGCTGAGAATACATAAGCCAAGTCAGAATAACTCAAAATCAAGAAAACAAGCGTCAGGATACAGACTGTGAAATACTATAAAAACAAGCACAGGGAACAGATAGTTTGAACAGGCACCACTTAATTACAGCTCACGTAGCAGGCAAATAGTCCAATGCAGTAAACCTGTTACAGTTTGTGTGCAATATTTGCTTTGTACAGTAACTTAGCAATGTTCCCATATACCATTGTCTTTTATAGCGTTCTCTTTGGTTCCAGGATAACAATTCTGGGCCCAATATTGTATAATCCTATCCTATCCTATCCTAAAAAATTACTCACTTAGAGTCTTCTTGCAAAACAATGAAAAACACCCTCACTATACAGAGGAGGAGGCAAAACTTTGGTTACGGGCATTTGAAAACCTGCAGAGATGAAAACCCCAACTATCTGCACTGCTATACCACTAGAGTTACGTGAGAAAATATTCTGAAGCCACAGTTAATGTTCTGAATAAGATTCAGTTCAGCCAGCTAGACCCCTGCATGTGTGTGTGTGTGTATGTGTTTGTTTTGTTTTGTTTGTGTATGTCTGTGTGCATGCATGGGTGTGTGGGCCGGGGGGGTTATTACTGCTTCGCGCTGGTTGCGGCGCAATCCTGTCTGTTCTGTGGGACATCTGTGGGTTGCGTGATGGGCTTTGTGGAACAGTGCTCTGTTAGTGGAGTTAAACAGGCACAGTCACGAGCTCTACCAGACGCCATGGGCACAAGTGGCTTTGTCTCTTTGAGGCTCCGTACACACGCACATATGGCGACATACTACAATATAAAAAAAACGCTGACACGCAAGAAATATGGGACATTGATGTTCTAACCTCAGGCAGATGTCCTGACGATTATTTTATTATTAATGCCACAAAAGAATGTTTCAGTGAATCAGTGGAGCACCTATATCACAACACCAGTCTAAATCTTGCTCAGTTGTCATGCGTCTGTCAGTATTTTTGGTCTTTATTGGTCTACCAGCACATGTTAGATACACGGCGACCACACCAACACCCACTGTTCAATTTCAGTTTTGTGTGCAGCCTCTGCTGCTTCTTAAAGCCTTTACACTGCAGCCAAAATCTCAGTTTTGTTCCTAATGTGGAGCTATCCAACGCGTTAAACGCTGCCTTTTTTATGGTTATTGATTTATTTTATTTGAGCAGGGAGTGGGTGTCTGTGTGTGTAAGCCTTTTATCTCCTTCTTGCCCATTTGTTAGAAACTGAGCCATAAACCTCCCTGAATGTTGAGAGCAGAACATCCATTACAACAACCAATCGTTTTGTTCAAAGCAACGCAAGATCCCACATAAGATGTGTAATTTGGTAGGAGATGAAGTGATACTGGCGGGGAAATATTGCACATCGGGATGGTCACTCCACAGCCCCTCTCCAATCCTGAAACTCTTCATTCCCCCTTTACATGTTAAACCCTAATAGATTTTAAATGTTTTTAAGGGCAGAGGGGTATAATGAAGAACAGAGTGTAAATGGGACAGAATGATGTTAAAAAGAGAGGAAAAACTGGGGGAGATCAAACAACTAGTCTATTGACTTTGATGTTTGTGTCTTTCATTCTGAGTTGCGGTGGTTTCAGACAATTTATTAGTCTTCCACCATGGCGCTTCATCTCTTCTTGTTGCAACCTATTTTTCACACACAAGTTTTTATGTTTTACTGGCACAACATGGCATGTCGTCTTGCATGTTGTAGTCAGTGTAGAGTTTTCAGACATGCCAGAGAAAGCATTGTTTGACTGTTGTACAAATTGTGTTTTTTTTATCAAAAAGAGATAATAGAAGTTCACCTCTACTTCAGTCTCAACCTCAGAGGGGTACTAAATTAAAAGGGGAACTCCACTAATGCATTGTACCCATTTATTTGGATGATGGCGTGGTCTTGTTCTCCAAGCTCTAATTTTAGGAAAAAACAGTCACACCCGCTGAGGTGCCAGCAAGGGAGACCTGGCCAGCATGGCAGGCTCAGACCGTCAGCCTTTTTATGAGAATAAATGAAAGTGTGTGAAATAATGACAGACGTTTGATCATCAGACCAAGCTGATTTACTGCCAGACCCAACACCTCAGCATAGACCTGGCAAAATATCCACCTGCCTTAGAGAAAGATGAGAGAGAAACATGGCCCAGAGTGCACCGGTTTCAGTCTCCTGCAGTTTAGTGCAAGGCTTCAAATGGATGCTTGGTGCCAGGACACCAGGAGGAACTAATGAGCTAATACGGAGGAAATCTTTAACCTGTTTCAGACATTCGCGTACATCAGAGAGGCACTAACAGCATTCTTGTCAAACAACGGAAACAAATGGAAAAGTCTGTTTTTCTCTTCTGGGCATTATATCAAGGGATTGCACTCCACCTTTGAAGCTGTTTTACTGAATTAGATATTATTCCAAATGTTTGTGTTGATTGAAGAGTTTACAGAAGGTCATGCTTTTTTCCTGGTAGCTGGGATTTTGTAGAGAAGCACCTTACTAATTTTTAGCATCCATTGTACATATCATCAATGCATAGGATCAAAAGCTGTTCCTAAAATGCTCCTTCTGAGCACAATCTAGCAAATAATGACTGAATCCATGTCAACCAAGGCTACCAGTCTTTGTTGTCACACTGGGAACCAAGCTTATACCATTATAAATTATGTATTTGTCTGAAAGTTATTTTAATGATTAATATGCTCTTAAAGCAACAGAGATGCTGTCAAATGAAGTAATGTTTTACTAAATTGATAAACAAACAGGGGATAAATATTTGTGTATTCCAGTGTGTCCAAAGGATAGATCTTTGATGAGCAAATGCCTGACTGAGATGGAGACAGACGGGAAAGAAAACAGAGATCCACTAGAAACCACAGTAGTCAATGGTATGCCTAACAAGAGACAAAACGTTGAACAAAAGAAAAAATAGGATAAAGGATGTATTTGCTTCAAAGGTCTTACTGTAAGTGTAATTTCCAAAAGGGCTGGGTTGCCCCCGTTCTGTAATTAAGTTCTTCACATTGGGTTTGTCTGGGATTAAAAGGGCTATTGCCACTTTTCAGCATGGATGTTTTTATATGTCTATGTTTGTCTGTGGTGAAGGATGAAAGGGAGATGCCTACCCCTGTCTCCTGAAAAGTCTTTACACCAGTGGAAAGTAGACGAGGAAGAGACTCCGTTGTGTTTGAACTTGTGTCTCGTGCCTCGCTTCAACCAGTCAACAGAGGTGGTTTTGTTTTTATTGTGTGCTTGCCATTGATGCTTTTGTTTTTCGTCCATAAACTCTGCCCAGATGACTCCAGATGACCCCAACAGCGAGGACTATGTGAGACATGTCTGTCTCTCTGGAGGTCTTGATTTTTGTTGTTTTTGGCATGAAAACGTGCTTTATTTATCTTGTCATGCCAAGTAATGTTTTTTTATCTAATACATAACACTTCGTGTTTGGACAAGTTAAATCAACTTTTGTGTGTTAATTGGTATTAAATTAATCTACCAGAGTTTTCAGGTTTACGATTTATTCTGACCATCTATGAATTTCTATGCACACCATGTGCCCATCGAAGCTTGTCTTCAGTTTGAAATCAGCGCAGTGCCCTTTGCTCTGGTGGAAACCGGAATGACAATCTTTCTCGAGTATCTTACAAAGTGAAAATCTGATGACAGCAGTTGAGACTAGTGGACTGTAAAGCATTATCTGTGGTTCCGCGGTTTCTTCCTCAAAGTACAGCTCCGGGGCAGCTTGCAGAGTTCAATCACAATCCCTGCTCTGCTTCCAAGACTACTCATGAAATGACAATGATAGGCTGACGTCAGATGAGGGTGTTTTGCTAAAAGACCAAGGCAGAAAAATAATAATGATACAATAAGACTGGGCCTGCTGATTTTCCTGGAATGTCTGATTCAGTGGAGCCAATAAATTGAAGTTTTTGCTCCAGACGTTATGTTTTCATGATGAAGGCTAGTCTGCAGGATTCTTCAAAGGCAATTAAGATGTAAAATTAATAACAGAAATCAGTAATTTGAAATTACAGCAGAGGACACCCAGATCTCTTTGAACCCATCAAATCTCTATAAATGACTCATGGTCCTTTAATTAGCTTAGATTAAAGAAATTGGGTGGAGTCTACTCACCACCTACCATCAGCACCTCCGCCCAACGCTTTAGACTAAACAAAGAAGAGTTATTCTTTATGTACAAATATATTTCTCACGTCTGATCCCGATTGACCGAAATGATTTTGTCGACTTTGTGTTCGATTGTGTCAAAGTTCAGCAGAGATGAATGACAAGCCTTGAGCGGAGTCTGTGATGGTGTGTGTAGACTGTGTGTGGTTAACTTTATCTTTTTGTTCCTCCCCACCATGGTCTGTAGCTCAGGCAGCACGGTTCAGCAGTTGCTTGCTTGTCTAAGCTCTGCCAGCTTTGTTTACGGCTCTCACTTCCAACTATAACAGTCAGAGGTCTGTCAGAGAGACTAGAGCTAAATATAGACCGGCTCTGTCATTATCAGGATAATTTGAGAGTGAACCAGATTTTTGCTGGCAGCTACTTTTCTGCGTTACATGATTAGCCAGTAACTCAAGTTATAACACACAGTTTGGTGTGGAATCTTAACAAAAATGCAGAAAATTTCTGCCTTGAAAAAATGAATTTCAGCAATTTCAGCAAACATTTTTTACTGATTAGGATCGATATATGAGGATGTCACCTAAAAAAACTAAACCATTGCCTTCAGAGCTGCTGTGCATTATGTCTGGCTTATTCCGGTACTATCTCTGGCCTTGACCCTAACAGATTTTACTTATAAGCAGTACAGGTGGCCCATGTCATGTTTCTCTCTCTTGTTTAATTATTCTACATGAACTTATCACATGACCAAAGACGGTAGTGTATCATCTACCTTCTACCATAATGCCAAGAAGATATTTTGGTGAAAAATGTTCTCTATTGTTACTTGTGAAAAGGTTTTTTAGATAAAAGTATGTGAACGTCTGGAAGTAGAAATGTGAAAGAAAATACTCCTGTAGATGTATACTTGGCAATATTTTCAGTTTCAAATGTTTTGGAAGAGGTTGACTATTTGAGAGAGAGGTGATTCACAGATGAAAGACAACATCGGAGCTTTGGAAAAAGATTAATGAAATTTTCAAGTGCTTGACTTGGAAGACACAGTTATCCAGGGAAATCCAAAGAAAGAGGAGGGATGCACATGTATTATTCTTTAGACTGCTTCAGCCAAATTGTTGCACCCATAATCAGTAGCCAAAATTACTTTGATATTTGGAGTGCAGTACTTGTTGTTAACTCCAACATGTGTGTGAGGTATCTTTTCTGTGAACTGGTGAACAGGTGCACCTTGCACGAGCCAATTCAAGCACAAAATTGGTTTGTCCTGAGACCATAAGGCTCAGAGATATTAAGATACTAGGATGCAATAGAGAAAATACACTCCTCCCTACGCAGTTCCAAACCATTTCTATTCTGTGCTCCTCCCTCCTCACTGTCCCCTTTGCTTTCTGTGCCCATAAAGGGACAATGGATTAGCCTCTCACATTTCCATGTGACTTCATCTGTGTTTGATTTTTGCCTACTTGAAATTGGCCATGGGGTTAACATTGAGTCCTTTGATCAGTCCTGCCAGGAATTGGACTTGTTTATCTTGTTTATCTGATGATGGCCCCTTAATGGGGGGGCATACATTTGGCAAGGGCATGCCTTGATGTGGGCCTTGATAGCTGCAGGACACAGAGAGCAGAGGACCAAGACTTGGTAATGGTCGGAGGTGAAGGAAAGACGATTACATATGTGCCTTGAGGGCATCTGAACCTTGTCTCTCTCAGCCTCTTTCCTCTAGCACTTATCTGACCCCATACAGATGGCCCCTCATCATGATCAAAAACCAAAGATATCCAGCATCCTTTCTCTTCTCTTTTCTTCCTTCAACCCAAGTAGCTCCCCTATTTACTGAGATTGACAGTTATTAATCCACACGCAGGCCGACTTCCAAGGCAGCCTATAAGTGCAGGAAATGGCATGCAATCAACAAGCTTCTCAAATGAGATGTTGCCCTGTTCCTCTGTTCATTGACTTGCTGATGGAGATGTGAGGAAATGGTGAGGGTAGACAGCCAGGCCCCATCCCCATCGCTTGCCTGGCTCAACCTCAGCCCTCTGAAATGAAAGCTTTCCTCTCCTGCGCCACAGCTGGACTCAAGGGAGCCTGCAGACAGCCTGTTTATTTGTGCAACAATGTAATCAGGGGTCCGTCGTTACAAAATCTAGCCTTTGCACCTTCTCTCTCTCCACCAGGCCCATCCTTTTTTCAGCTTCCATCACCTCCCTTCTACGTCTTTTACCATTTCTCTTTCACCGCCCTCAGTGCGTTTCTTTGAGCCTCATCATTATCCAAATCCTTCACCTGACCCATGTTGACCTTAAGATTTGTTTGATGTGGTCCTGGCAAGGACGAAGATGAAATAAAGTTGAGAGTTTATTGTTCAAAGAGGAGATTTCCATGATTAGGGTTTTAGAAATAAACGTTCCATGTCTTCCATGTCACCTAAGAAATTGCTGAGTGTGTTTCTGTGTGTGTTTCTGTGTTAGAGACAGCAGGAGAGCATTCACTGGGCGTGCGTCCACAGGGATGCCCATTTATGTTGCCAGAGACATGCACGCTCTCTCCTGAGCCAATCAAAGAGGAGAAGTGTGTAGTGTGGTAACATGCTAATAATTTAGTCTGTTATTTTGTGGTTTAAATCATTAGATTCCTTCAGGTAAAACTCTAGCGTACGTAAACACGCTCAAACATGTGGTCCCAACATTGCTGCTCCTCTGTCCAGAGACGTTCCCTCTGTGGGTAAAGTGGGTTTTAGCCATCCATTCACATTCAGCGTTTTCCAGTGATGTATGAAGGAATTCACAAGAGCTGTAAGGAGGGGCCGATGTCAGTCAGGGAACAAATGCACATTAACTTAGGTAGGTAACAAAATAAGGAATTTAATAAATGTGAAAGCTTACGAGACTATAAACAGAAAATCATAAATAGGAAAACCCTGATTACATAAAACAGTTACAGACAAACAAACAACTAACTAAACCCACGGGGAACTAGAAACAGACAAATTGGGAAATAACAGAACTAGCCAAGTAAATAACCTACAACACCAAACCAAATGAACATAACTCAATTTAAACCAAAAATTCACTTTGCCAAACAGAGTCCAAGGGAATACAGATGACCAGAAACCACAGAACACATGGAGAACACAGAGAAATGATCTGACAACGAGTTACTGAGGGAGCAGGGTTCATATGGTGGGATCCAGGTTGGTTGATTGGAGACAGCTGAAACAAATGACATTGATTAAACACATGGCCCAGAGTCAGCAGGAGTGCTGGGAGTAGTAGTTCGTAAAACCAGGAAGTCCAGAGGGTGACATGGGATTGTGGGTAACGTAGTCCGACATAACCAGAAAACAGAATCATTAAGACACAGAAGAATACTAAAAAATGAGCTTGTAACTGAACCAAACATGCAGAAACAAACAGATGTACATAAAGAACAAAAACACACGGATGCTGAACTTAAACTAGACACACTGTCATGAGGTTTTTTGTGAAGGTGAATTCATTCTCCATTCTGTTTTATGTCTACGTTTGAACTTTTGACAGTCGTAAATCACTATATGAGTCCATTGAAAAATAGAGATTTACACGTTTAGAGAGACATAAATACTTACATCATTATTTGTTACTATAACTTGTTAGGTTTTACTGCTCTAAATTAAAGTCTGTAGCTCATCCTGTTCTCTTACTTAAATGACTTCCAAGTCTTTCTGCAACTCTATGATGTCTCAAGAGACTGTTTGTCTCAAGAGACAGACAGGCGGGTGAGTTTGGGCTGGTCCAACAGCATCTCCAGTCTGTACCACTCTGCAAAGAAGAAGCATCTTGTTTTTCAACTGGTGGTTTTCTTAAGCCACAGTGTTTGATGTGGGCTTCCCTTAATCACACAACATGTTCTCTAAACATGGACTACATTCATCTTTGCTCTGCGACTTTTGGACTCCCCCTTCCTGATCTGCTGCTGCTTTTGTTGCTGAGTTATTGTGCAACAGAGTAGTGAGACAAGAAGAAGACAGTGGCCTCGATGAAGTGATTTTGATCTGGTCAATCCAGCAATTAGACTACTGAGGGAAGAGTGAACCTCTAATCCGGAATGGGACACGTGTTCTTTGTAGTCCTAATGTCTCTCTTCCTCCTCTGTCCACATCCCCATCTGATGGGATACAGAGTAAGTATTAAACCAATGCCTCAGATGGAAGCCTACCATTACGATGGAGATGTTGTGCTCTTTGAGGCTGAGGACTTTTAATTATAAGCTGTGGGTCAGATGTAGTTGTGTTTCCTCGAACTTGCTGAATAGAGGGTTTGGGCATTGGCTGGAGAACTGATGCCAGGCTCTGGAGTCAGTGTGTCACTGCCGGGCACTTTGTGGGTATGAGACAAGGCATGCTGCCACTCTTGAGTGTGACTCCACAGTAGTCCCATATGAAAAGTAGTAGTCTGTAGTCCTAAAGACGACTCTCATCTCTCCCTTGTCTCCTTCCCCTCAGAGATCTGACTGGCAGGGCAGGAGGTGGAGGACAGACCTAGAATAACCAGACTAGTTGTTAACATATCAGCCCGTGTTGAACCTCCAAGGGCATCCAGAGAGATCAAAGAAAAGCATTCAACCCAAAAGCATGACATTGTCTTGCTCAACAATCCATCTAGCCTCCAATTCAGCTGTCACTGAATGAGAAGGTGGTCATGAACAGCAGTGGAAGGCCTTTCACTGTCCCCTAACGGGCTTTGATGAGCCAGTACAAAGAAAGTGTCATAATGGTCTCATACAAAGTCTAATGTTAGTTCTAATGCCATTTGTTTATTGTTGCCATTAAAATGACAGTGACTCAACCCATACCTTTGTGTATTAAGACGATGATGATGGATGTTTGACAGATGGCTACTGAGAAACATAGAGTGTATTTCTTTCTTATCCCTCTCCCTGTTTCTTTCTTTCCCCCTGTACAGAGTAACTCTTTTTCCTTCCCTCTCCGGGGAGCTGTTTTGAATATCTCCCATCCCTGGGGAGTTCTTTATTTTTCAGTTTTGTGTTGTTTTTCAGTCACTCTGCATTTACACCCTGCAGCCCTTTGATGTTGTTGCCTGGGTGCCGGTTGACAAAAGAGCCTCCATCAGCTGGACTTAAGGATGGGGTGGGAGGGTGTTGGGTTTGGGGGAGGGGGGGGGGGGTAAAAAGAAAGGGATGCATAAAGAATCAAAGTAACTGAAATGGGGTTTGGAGGCGGAGCACTCCATGTGAAACTGTGGACCATGTACCCCTCTTAGAAATGGGCCAGGAGTTCACAGTTCTCATTGCTCTTCTTGTTTGTGTTGTATGTCATTGCCTCCATATGTTTATTTGTAGGCACGCCTGTTCATGCCTTTGATGGCACTGTATCTTCTCCATCTTTAGGTCAACCAATGGGATAAAAGGGTCCTGTATCTTAGTCTTTGCAATCAGGGGGATTTGAAAGACTGACAGCTGCTGGTACGCTCCGTAAAAACTGTATTCACTCTTTAAGCTGATCAACAAAACAAATCTTTTCCAATGTCAGTGCCCCATTCCTCCATGACACCTTGCTCTGTGGTACTATGGTTACAACCTCTTCCTCTTTGTGCTTTCTGCCCTCCTAGCCATGCACAGCAAGAGCTACTGATGTCACTGCAGCCCCTCTCCCCTCATCATGGGGAAGAAACCGTCTGTGCTCTCTCAGGCCATCAAATCCCCCCAGGACCACTCTGGTCCACTGGAAGTGAATTCAGGGAGCAGCCTTTGGTGGTGCCGACACAGCAGCACTCTTTCACCAAGGGCCTCATTAAACCTGACAACATCCCCTTGGCCTGGGCTTTATTGTTCAGGCAGCTTAATGTTAAATGGCAATTAAAGGCATCACCAAGGTGCAGGTATTAAATGCCTTTGAGGAGCACAAAGCCTTCGCAAGATAAAAATGACAACAAAATGGTAATTGAATTGTTTTTCTTTTCTTTGTCATTACTGGAAAAATACACTTTGTGTAAGCTAGGCCACCATCTGAATCTATAATTTATAGTAGGATTGTAATGTGACACTATGAAAGGGTTCATTCTTAAGAGAATTATCACAGAATTCTACACATCACCTCAGGTTTTGACTCATCGTTGCTCGTACCACTCTCTTTGTGTCACTGTACTTGCAACAGAGAGCTGTTTTGAGCATGCAAGCTGACGATGATTATATATAATAATATAATCTGACTGTAGATCATGACCAAAATGTGGTTACTGCCATATTGCAGTTTAAATATTGTCCTAATATTGTTATATGGTTTCTAGTTTGGGGAATATGTGGACAATACATTCATGTATGGGCAGAAATGATCAAACCCCCCCTACCATCTTAAAATATTATTTTGGTTCATCTTCTCCTCCAGCCCTAAAAAAAAATAATATAATACGCATAAAGACTTTCACTCATTGGGCCTTAACATTTATCCCTTAGACAGTTTTGTTGTTTACAAAGTGGAAAATGTAGGTAATGGGGTTAAACCGATCACAGCAGTTTTATTGCCAGGATGTTTTCCTCTATAATTATTATAATTAGTAGATCAAAGCATAATGTTCTGTGTCACTTGTTTAATTGACTCCCCACATGCCATCATCAGAGTGTGTTTAGATGTGATACCCGCCAGGCCTGCTGCTCTATGGATTACTTGTGGACATACTGTACGTGTTCACTTTGTGTTTATCCACTTGTGTGCAGTCACAAATCAAGCAGAGGGTAAAAAAACATGGGTTCCACATGCCGGAGGGTGCTCTGGTGTATAAACTACCAGACTCAAGTTGGCAAATGGATCCAATTGGGAAATGGTCATAGCACAGATGAGTGAAAACTGTGTAAACAGTCTGTGAACCATCAATATGTACTTCAGCTTGGCGGAGGGATGCAACTGTAACATCTGTTTAACCAACTCCACTGTAGAGTGATTAAGTCATATTTATAAGCAGCACAGGAAGCAGACCCACGGCTTATCTTATTGTGGACAGGTTTCACACAGCTGTTTTAGGAGGGCAACGAGAGATTTCAAGGAAAGACAAAGCTCACCCTGCCTGTGCAGTATTTGGTGGTGCTATAGTGTGTTGTCAGAGCATACTGCGCGAATCCAGTCCAGCAGATTTTATCGCTGCTTTTTGATTCCGAGAAATTTAAGACAGTTTGCTGAGATTTTAGCTCACTTTCTCAAGACTTCAAACGCAGAGTGAAATAACAAAAGGAAGTCTAGCAATCAAACATGGCCATGTTTGTGTATCTCTATTACCACAGTCTGACGTTATTCTATTTCAGAAATCATGTCTGTAGTCTTATAAGATGGACTTAAGTAGTTTACTCAGCTGTGGATGGGCACGCTCTGCTTCCCCTCTCAGCATCAGTAATGCAGTGAGAAATAAAACTGCTGTCATGGCAGTGTTTTTACGTTGTTGCTAAGCATCTGACCTTCCCTTTCATATTGTGACAATATTTCCTCAACTAAGAAAGATGAAGGATGGAGATAGCGTTGCCGTCAGCAAACGCAAGGTTTCAGTTTCATAACTGCAAGAGCATTGTGCATGTCACACCCTGTCCTGTCCTTGGTTACGCCACCTGGCTCAGCAGCTCAGCACCCTGGGATATCCATTCATAAAGTAGCCTGTCAAAATGTTTCCCCTGACAAGAGTGGCATATATTTACGCTATTTTGTCAAAAAAAATATCTAAAAATAAAAGTCTAAAATATAAAGGGTTTGCTTCTTCTTTGAGCTTCACGTACTTGTGAAAATGGTCCATCAACAACGCCGTTAAATCTGCCTCTCGTAGACGATTGAGTAAAGGCATTGTTTTTGGTTTCTTTTGTAGTTGATACAGTTCATATCATCACTCTGAAACATGTCTCTGATGAATGCTTTATCTTTTTTGAAAGGTCTTCATTAAGCCCAGAAAATAGAAACCAGCAGCTCACTTAATCAAAAGCACATTTAAGTAAAGTTGTCACTCCTACCACGGCTACACATTTCAGTTTTGTATTTCCTGATGTTTAGGGACAGTAAAATCTGCTGTGTATTTACAGTATGTGGTTTCGTCAATAATAATAATAATGACAAAATCAGTATTGAAAGCTGGGACAGCTCACATCCTTACAAAATGCTCTGAAACTAATTACTTTTATTTCATTGTCACTGTTTTTGTTCTTCTGTCAGACAGCAATTGTGAGGCAGCTAAGTCGTCCTTCCCACACACCTCCACAGCCCAGTGATCTGGGTTCCTGTGCCAGGGGTGGTAGCTCCCCGGTGCTATTAGTTAGCAGGATCAGTGCTGAATGGAGGGAAATGGAAGAAGACCGGGGGACACCTGGCCTTTTATCTTTAGTCGCTCAGACATGTCACGGCTGTGCCTCTTGACAGAATCAGGATGCAAGATATTGCCCTCCCACTGATGTGCATCCTGTGCCTCTCAGCCTGTGCAGTGTATCAATGCAACATCCAACACCACCTACACCTCCGGGTCACTTACTGCGCTAACAAGACTGATTTGGAGCACGCTGGCAACGATGCAGCACTGTAGACAACTCAGCTCTTTTGTGGAATAATATGACCATATTAAGGCTGACTGAAAATCTTTATATAGAGAGATCTGAAGAAAAAAAACTGAGGAAAGGTGAGAGAGAAATGAAGTTAACTGTTTAGCCAACAGTCCCTAAGTCAGACACCATAAAAGTCTCTGCACAGTAAATCAAATTCAAAGGAGTCTCTCTCTTTTCTTTGCCTGCTACGCTCTCTGTCTCTTTTTTTTAATGTGTTGTTAGTCGTATGTTTCATCACAGAGTGAGCAGTTGAGTGGTTTTAGGACATGCCAGTGCTTTGTTTTATGCACAAAAAAGTAAAGGCAGCAGCCATCCCTTTGAAGCCCTTTCAAATTTATTGTTGTTTTTCTAGGAAAGACATTTTCATTTTTTTTTAATTGCAGCTCATTGTGAGTGAATCTGCTCCTTTTGCTGTTTTTGGAGAGAGGATTTGTCTGGAAACGTGTCCGCTCCACAGATGAGGGTGGAACAATTATGGGAGAGAGTGGTGCAGTGTACCTTGCTTCAAAGGTCAGGGGTCATTTTGTGTTGGCTGCCTCCAAAAATTTTTTGAGCAAAAATGACCGTATGATTTAAAGATGTATTTTAGAGCAAACTGTTTCCTACAGCAGGAACCATACATCATTCAAGCTCCAGTTCTGTGATCTGAAACTGTGTATTAACTCCGTCATTCTCTTTCTTGAGGGCCAACATATTTGCAGCAGCTCTGGTTTATTTCCAGCCTAATGTGAAGACAGGCTGGTAAATCACCTCTCCTGGTGACCCCCTTTTTCACGGCCAGAGAAACAAAAAGAGTCACTTCTTATCGGAGCACCCTGCTGCGTCAGCTCACCCTGGGGTTTCACCTTCCCTCCGGCACTGCCGAAAACCATGTGAAAAAACAGGTGCACCTTCAAAGTCTGAGGCCTGAGGTGGGATTTTTAAATCAAGCGTTTATGTTACAGATCAAATGAATGATTGTGTGTAACCTTTCGAATCTCAACTGTTGTGGTTTAGGATTGGTTAAATCCCTGCTGATGTTCAGCAGGTATAATGGTCCCAACAGACACATACTTGCATTTTAGACACTTGCATGTGGACTGCAGCAGGTGTGCGTACATGGACGCGTTCCACATATACACACTAAATGACAGCGACTCTGTAATATGTGTAACTGCTTTACAAGAACCGTGCCGAGGACAGTTAAATAAACAGCATGTGCCTTTGATCCATCCCGCTTCTCTGGCACAGTCAGTGCAGTGACACTGTAGACACGTAGTAGTGTCTGCACGAGCACCAATTTCTGGCTGCAATTTGACATTTGTAAAAAAGTCCCCTCTGAGCCTCCTGCACGTGGGAGGTGATAACATTTAAACCACAAATGACATAACATACATGCCATACTTTTGGAAAGTATAAATTGACAATAATACACCACTAAGTACAACAGCTTTCAATGGGAATTAGCTTTACTTATAGGCAGTGGAACATCGTCATTCATAGACCTGAACTTCAGAAGTCAGAACAAGGAGCCTTTAACTGCATCAGCATTATGGATCAGTTGTAAGCTAAGGTAAAGTGAGGTGAGGTGAGGTGAGGTTTATTTACATAGAACCTTTCAGGCACACAGACATAGTGGTAGCTATGTGACAACGCACACGTGGAGTGGTGGGGCCTATCCCTGTACCAGAGGGTGAGGAAATCTCTCTGCTTTGAACCTGTATCACTAGGGATTACTGCCCAGGTTTGCACAACACAGCAGACAGGAAGCTGTTAAAGACGAGGACGAACACTGCGATCTGACCTCTGACCCTTACATCCTGACCTCTCCTGCAATCTGACATGAGCCCTTGTCTACATGAAAGCTGTCCTGTTGACTCACCAGGGCTAATTTAGAGTTCCGGTGCCCCTGACCACTGTGAGGACAGACAGCCAACATGCTGGCCTTGAGACATGTTAAAAGAGCTTTTTTGGACCCGGTAAAAAAAAAAAAAGGACGCTCTTGTTTACAGAGGATCCTTCGACTTTGAGATTCTTTCTTTTGTTTTTTTAAACTCACGTAAAGTTGTGCTGATGTTAGAAGCATTTGCCTAAGTCCATACTTCTGTCAACAATGTGTACAGCGTGGTGGTATTTCAGTGAATATTAGCCCATCGCTTAGGGCCTCGCATGTCTGCTGACGAAGGCGATTAACAAATCTAACAAAGGCCAGCCTCACACTGTGCCACCTGCTACCAGCTAAAGAGATTTCAGTCATTACTTGCTCCTTTTTAAATATCATCAAACAACGGCCCTTTCATCGTTCGAGTGTGTGACCTTCAGGGTCACGACGTCTCTAAGCATGACTGACAGATCTTGTGAGGTTAAGTGGTGGGGTATTTTTATATCACTGTTTTCGATGGCTCCTAAAAATAGAGCGCTCCGCTGAGCGCCGGTCGTCAGCAGCTCATTTGAGGCATTAGTGCACCTCCCCGAAAACACACCCCGTCGACATCAGTGGAGCCGCTGCTTTATTTTTAGACGCTGCCAAAATTAATTGAATTGTCTTGTTTCACTGAGTTTGTGCGGAGTTATCAAAGGGGATTACTCGTGTTGTTATTGCTTGTGTTCGGACCATGTAGGCCACCACACAAAGGGGGTTAGGTGGGAGAGATAGAGGGGACCTGGGGTAATATGATTAAGGTAGTAGTACAGGGCTTGAGAAATAACCCAGCTGCAGGCCTAATTGTACATCTCTCTTTCTCCCTGTTTCCCTCTTCAGCTGCATGCCAAGGTCTTTGACCTTATCATCCACCTCACTGGTTCCGGAAGAATCCTTTCCGACCCCTGTAGCTACCAAAGCCCCAGCCAATACACAGAGCACAGCAGCAGACCATCTCTAGCTTCAGACTAACAGCCAAGTGCCACAACCAGTTAGAAATGACCCCAGCAGAGCTCGCAAGTAGCTCAAACTGCCAGGTATGTTCTAATCAACCCGTCACGGGCCCCGTGGCTTCTTAACAAAGCTCACTATGAAGACCCCAGGTCCTGCAGTGGGGCCCGGGCCATCCTGGTAACCCCACGTCACAGCAGCCTATGCAGTCAACAGAGATGCTGCATTCTCTCCACATATGCGAGCTGTCTGTAAAACACATTCACACAAAACCCTACACTGGTGTTTTTGTTTGTTTTTTTTTGACAGTGCTGTAAACGGTTCATGTCAGAGTTGCGTGTGGAGCATCTCAGAGAAATGCACTGTGTCCCCTGCAGCATTCCTTCATGGTTAGAGAGCTCAGTGCCCATGAGGGGGCCACAAGGGCCTCTTGTCTCCTGAGCACTAATGCATCACAGCCCCAGATCAAGCATGCAAGCATATTCATGCACACAAACATCCGAGAACAGATGCATGCAATCAGATATTTAGAAGCTCTGACAAACATCTGTAATTGAAATGACAGTAATATGGCACTCATGGCAGGTGAGACATTTTTATTAACACTTATAAGATGATGTATTCATTTCCAGTGGGTAGAAAAAGACAATGACAATGTCGTAGGTTTCCTGGTATTCTGCATAATCTGGTTGGAAAATATTTTCTAACCTTTTACCAAAGTCACAAATATCAACAAACACTATTTCATAGCAGTTAAAATACAAACATATCATTACTAAACAAACCCATTCAACATACCACATACAATATTGATGATTAAGTAGATGACTTAGTATTGTATTTTAAATAAAACTGAATGACTGATGCCTTTAAATGACAATGCTTGAAAAAATGCTTCAATATAATTGAACAATTTTAAAACGATATATACGATTTTGACGACATGTCTGACACTTAAAAAAGATCCAACAGTCAAAGTGATGTACACGGTACAGGTAATGTTTTAGTTTATTGTGAAAATAAATGTTGATGGATCATATTTGCCTATAACTTTGTAGCTTCTACGTTTCATATTTTGCCTGATTGGATGTAGTTACAGAAAGATCAGGAGTCTGGGAAATGGGTGTACTGCGATCTCCTGTCAGAAGGGACAGAGTGGGCCTGTAAATAAAAGGAGCTTTGAAATGACAAACTTGGAAGGATGGAAGAACCCGTCTCATTCTACTACAGAAAAAAAAAAACACCAACATGTCAGTGAGGAATTAAGGAGTGCAATCTGACATAATCCAAACATTCTCTCACAGGGACTCAAGACTGATGCAGACTCCACCCAGACGAACACACTAAACTATGATCACCATTTACACACCCTAAGACCTATGCAGACATACATTTCTACTACTACACAGAATTTCACTCAATGTACTAATAAAAATAAACTATCGACAGTCACTGGTGCTTCTGCAAAATCTGTACTGAAGGTATTGGCTTCAGTCAAGCACATATCTTCTTGCAATGACGCCATAAACCCACTTGAAGCACCGTCCAACCAGAAAGCCGGAGACAGATCAGTCTGTTTGATGGGAAAAGCTACTCAATCCAAAGCTTCTCCAAAGTGCGTGGACTGGCTGTCGACACTCCCTGCTTTTAAAGTATGATCAAGAAAAGCTTTAACTCATTACCCTCTTCTATTCCCCTCCCTGTTCTCGTCCTAAACCGCTTTCACATGTTTAATAATATGGCCCTCAGATGTAATTTGAGCCACTAAGATGAAAAAGGAGAAAAGCCATACAGTAGTACACTCCTTTGCCAGCACCGAGCTTCCAACAGCTCAGAAAAAAAACAATGTCGCAGAGAGAAACATGCATATTCTACATAGCACTCGACTTCATATCAACTACAGAAGAGGGAGCAGCGTTTGATGTGTATGAGCAGGCAGCAACTCTGCTGTTTACAGTACTTCATAAACCAGGGGGCAAGACTTCTATTAAAGCTTCTAATTATTAACCCAACAAGTTATGTACTTGACAATAATTACGTTTCTTCCTAATGGTCCTCATGGCGTAATTAAACTAAACATCACTCAAGAAAACAAACCTTCTCGCAAAGGCCCGCTGTGGAATTTACTCGTGGGAAATAAAATCCAGCCTGGGCCCTACTAAAACGCTGCTGGGACAAATTCCAGGTGCCGTGTCCTTGAGCACCTATCTGACTTTACTCTAAGTTGCTTCCATCTGTACGTGAGCAGCATGTGAGCGTAGTGAGTCACTCCAAAAGACGCACAAATAAATAGTGCTGTCTTAGAGCTATGCTGAGTCACACTGAAGACACATTGGTCAAACATACCACTGCTGGAAAACCATCAGAGGCACTGGGGTTAGACAATCCCACATTACCCTCTCCCTGCGTCCCTGTATGCCGTGATGAAAGGAGAAAAAGCACCTCCACTACTCGCCTCTTCTGTTTATTTACCTTCAGAATTACACCCTGCTCTTCTTGGACCAAGTTCCAATGTGTTTTGTTATGTTTCCTTTCAAACAGAATATCTATGCGTGTGGTCTCCGGCCATGTTTAGCTAACACGTGTACACATTCGTGCACACACACACTCCCATTCAACTTTCCCCATGTGCCAGAGGTCCCCTTTGCCCTTCCCCCCCACCTCTAGCTAAACATCGCAGGACAGCAAAAGGGAACTTCAAAGTAGCCAGAGGGGGTACTCCTTTTTTCCTGGCACTTGTCAGGAAAAAAAAAGGGACTGGCTGCTTCCCTTATTACTCTAATTGCTTCCAACTGCTCCAGGAGGCTTTGATGCAGGAAGCCACGGAGCACGCTGGAAGCACCTGTTGTTGCACAGAAGAGCACAGGTGGGCCTCGATGGTGATGGCACGGAGGCAAGCGGACAGCACTGCTGCTTTTTTTTTTTTTTACTTAAAACCCAACAACTCAAGTTGAATTCAGAATGAAAATCTTCATCATGCACACGTGTTTACAGAAAACAACACCAGTTCAGATAAACCTCAAGCTGTAAGGAACGAAGCTGTAGATCTCAAGTAGGGGCATGCAAGCAGTGCTCTGGCTCCATCTTGTGGCATCTCTGAACTAGAAGTCAAGCAGCTGCATAGAAAGAGATAAAAACATGAGACCGATAATGAAAGTGAGCCGGATTTAGGGAATCTCATTTAACTTCATCGATTAACTCAAAACTTCCTGAGAGTGGGTATAAACATGGAACACCGATTCTGACACGCACCAACTGGGGTAGGATCTTTTCAAAGTGCTCAATGTCTACTTGGTCACAGTCCTCAGATTCAGCTTGTTTCTGTGATCTCACTGCAGCCTCTGGAAAAAAAAAGTTAGTTAAGGAAATTTTTCCCTCATTACGCAATCACATATTGCGTATCCAACTCACCTTCGACAAACACTTTAAGCATCTCTGCCATGAGCAAGGCAGCATCACTACCCACTGACAAACAGCGAGACTGGTTACGGTGCAGAATTTAAGACTTCAATGACATAGTAAGTGCAGACTTACGTCTATCAGGGCAGTAATAATTATATAACTCACTTTTGGTTTTGTCCTCCTTGAAGAAACTAGACAACAATTTGCTGACGGTTTCCTGCAAGTGTGGAGAACACATTGTTGGGAGTAGTAGCTCAGAGTTAACCAGATAAACAACTGTTAAGTGAAACATTTTGTGCTGAATATGCTTAATGTAGGAAAACACTTTGTTTTATTTAATCGCGGGGAGAGAAGAAACAAATTACAGTTACGTTAAGAGGGACATAATCACAGGAACAATCGTTTTGCTCCTACCTTTCTGAAGTTTATTTCGGCATCCTGTTGTTCCGCCATGTTTTTCACGCTGTGACAGAACTTGGCGCGCTTCTGCTTCTTCTTCTTTTTCGTATTCCACGGCTGCCTCCTGTTCTTCTTCGGTGTTTACCGACATCCTTTTTGTTGTATTGCTGCCACCTTCTGACTTTGTTCAGTATAACATCCATCTAGTGTAACATTGTTCTTTAATCGTTTAGTCTATGTAGTATGGAAGAGGATTAGGAACTTATTTTTCCAGAATCGGACTACTTTTTATACACAATTGTAAGTAAAAAAAATCTGAGAAATGTCGGATTTTAATCTCAGAATTCTGACTTGAAAAAAAAGAAAAAAAGTCTCTGAAAAACATGAGATTAAAGTCACAATTCTGAGAAAAAAGAACCCAAATAATATTATCACGGTGGACATAATCCCCTTTCGTAATATGGTGTCTTTAGAAATCCTACAGGTTGCTTCACTATTTAAAAAAATAATATGCTTTCTTATTTGGAAACCTCTGTGCTGTCTGTGATCCACTGTCATGGAACAGCACGGCAGAGATATTCACTTCTAAATGTCAGTTTGTAACCAACGTTTAAACACAGAATACAATGAATAAAAGGATAGATACACTGCTTTATAGATGAACAGTGTTGGTCCCATGTGGAAAAGCCAAAAACGAAGTAATTTCCCAATCATCTATATCTCGTTGTCTTCATTATTGATATGCTGTCGGTAATAACATATTTTTTTGTTTGTTTCTCCAAGTTGGCAGTGGATCCAGAGGAAAAGAACTCACCAACACAAATAAGTACATATATAAAAACAAGTAAGCAAGCAAATAAGGGTAAAACCAATAATATATATATATTTATCAAAATAGGTAACAGACAAGTGAAGTAATTAAAGTCAAAAAAAGTTATTTCTCACATTTACAAAGTGTTGTGTTTTATTTAGACAAATCATGCTTCATTCACCAACACATGAATAATCCATATCCCATGTCAAAGAGTATAATTATTCTTCCACCAAATATTACATAACTCATAAATATGAGACCTGAGCACAGTAGCATGTGTCCCAGCAACTCACACTAAAGCTAAATACTCTGGTACATTTACATATATATATACACATATACAGAGAGCGAGAGAGTATGTTGAGATATTTAAGATACTTTGACAGTATATAGATATAATTACTTATCTTCTTCTATTTACAGAATCAAGTGGGTTGAGCTTCTTTAAGTGTAGCCCAGAACCTCTGAATGCCATCATGAAGTTATAACAGGGACTGCGGCCGAGTCATCATCTGAATCCTCCATCTGAAAAACAGCTGGATTTATTTTTTTGTCAACATATCATGTAGCTATGTGTTTATTAATAGTTCTACGTTAACAATCTATGAAAACATAAAACGCATAGTCACCTTTGGACTAACAACTCGCCTCACTTCCACTTCAGTGCCTCCAACAACATGAGGACCAGCCCAGTCTGCACTGTCTGCTTCATCTTCTGCAGCAAACCTCACGTAGGCCAGAACATTACTGATCCCCGAGTCAGGGTTCTTCTTAATCTGGGATCCAGTTCAACAGAAATTAGTTTAGTTCTCTTAGATATTCATAATTTCTAACAAACACTTATTTTAGTGTTTACCTTACACGCTGTGATGGTGCCCCATTGTTTAAAATACATTTTTATATCTCCTTCATTTAAATGGGGGTTTAAATCTTTAATAAACAAGCCATGGTCCTGTTAAATGGGAGACAATATTGAGATTAGTTTAGGCTAAACATACACATTTAAGATTAAAAAAATATTTGCGTCCTGTAAATGTAGAAAAAAAAAAAAACAGTTTACCAGCTTATACTTTTTATCCAAACACTCCATGTATTTCTTTGGCATACTGATGTACACTCTTTTTTTGGATACTCTCCTCACTTCCATGTTATCTGAAGGGAAGATGAGTAAATTATTTGTTACACAGTGCATTGTGGAAGTGTGTAAAATTATTAAAAAATAAAAATATATTGGTACTTCACAGATGAAGTAGAATCAAAAAAGCTGTAACTTACCAGCGGGAATGTTGGAGATATTTACACGAGATGAACAGCGTCTTCACTGCAGACAAACTGAAAGTAAACATGATGAAGTTTGTTTATAAACCCTTCTACTCAACAACCGGAAATCCCAGTCTGGGTTGTTACAAAATTCACAAGAAGCGTGAGCATTTGGCAAAGACGAACCCACCTCAGCTGCCAGGAAGGAAATTCTGCTCACTACTGAGGAATTATACTTGAACAGTTATCTAAAAAGCAAAGTCACTTTATTTATGGAATTGTGCCGGAACAAGTTGGTTAGGTTTCAAATTCAACAGTACTCATATGAATAAATTGTTGAAATTGCAAACCACCATTGACCTTCTCCATTTTGACTTCTAGATATTTATTTTTATCAGATAGCATCAGTGGCACTAAAGCACGTCTGGAACAACATTTAATCATGACCTAACACAACGTGCATGTGTTCTTAGGAAATCTCATGCACTATAATATTCTTTGGAGTGATAATGAATGACCCTTTGTGTTTGTTAATATTGGGGGCGTCCTCTATGGAAAGTGGATTTAGGGAAACTTCAGCTCTAATAAAGGAACATTTGATTTAGTTTTACAGAATGTTTTGGTTGTTGTGTTTTGGTGGAAAACGTATGGGTAAAGTTTAAGACCTGAGGAGAATTTTAATTAGATGAAGAAAACGGAAACATCTTACCAAAGACGTAAGTTGCTATTAATTTAATAAAAAAAGAGTAACATAAAAGATCTGTTTGCATTTATTATTTATACACTAGACGTTAACTGCTCTAATCTACAAAATAGACAATAAGAGCTGCATTTTATACATATTCATGTCTAACTTATTGTACAGGTAGCTGCACTTAAGTTTGTGTTTCATTTTTTGGTGCAGGTTTTGTGGTCACTTCTGTTCTTGTTGTGTCTTGAAAGAAATATTCCAGTCCAAGCTAAGATGCTTATCACTGCCGAGATAACATCTTTTCATGTGATGAATGTTGTTCAGCCGCAACCTTGGGCACAGATAAGAAACAACAACCAGGAAGACGTTTTAAAATAATTACAAATTATGTTGCTCTTTACAACAGTGAAGAAAATGAAACAATACAACCACAGTAGGAAAATACCTCATGTATGAGGGGAAGCCAGACCGTCCCGTTCATAAGTTTCCTGCAATTTGATGATGAGGAAGTATTTGTCTTTACCCTCCTGTATACGACAGGAAAAAATACAGAGTTTAATGATTAAAATGACAGTTTTCAGCTCACTACTTTAGTGAAGGCTGAAACACTCAACTATTCAACTATAAACGTTGGACAGACACGCATACAACCAAGGATAGCTCCTACAGCCTTGGAAAGCTGCTAGTGTGGCTGTAGACTCCTTGTAGTAAATATGTAAAAAAAAGTTTGATGCATACATTTTCTATTTGCTTTTCTAGCCGAGTGATGATAATCCTTTGTCCGTCAACAACCTGAGCGTGAAAATATACCACCAACCTGGAAAGAAAGTACGAGGGGTCATCTTAAAATTACAACTAAGTATCAGATTATAGACCAAACAATGAAACCAATTGTTTGCGAGTGATTATGTCGTCACTTACAGAAAGACTCCAGATGCGAGGAATAAGAACAATGGATACTCCACCAGTAAGTTGCAAAACCAGTTGAATGTAGACAAGACTGGGTTGGTGTCCTGATCTTTGATCCACACCGACTTAAACATCGTTGTGAGGTTCCTGAAAGGGCCACACGTTGATGAAGGCTTAATCCTGTGAACGACAGACAGCAAAATGTTTTGGACCTGAAAATTAAGCGTATTGGACTTACAGGTCCAAAGTTGGAAAAGGTTGTCTATTTCACAGTGTCAATGAGTTCCCACCCTTCCTACATGTATTTCCATTTATTTCTGCTAAGGCCAAATCTTTACGCTCAAGTAATTAAGCTGCTCGTAAGTGGAGGCTGTTGCCTTTACATAGAATGAGGCTCGCTACGTCCTTCTGTTCAGTATTCATGATAAATCTGACAGTCTGTGGGTTCATATTTAGAGAAGATAATAAGTTAGAAATGTTGTTTAAATATTTCATTTTTTAAAAGAGCTGTGTGTCTCTGAGAATCACAGGCGTTTGGAGAGGAGGAGATTTTGATGCGCTCACATCGACATTGTATATGCGACGGACACAGCAGCACCGAGAAAGGAGGGGAAGCACAGAAGGGAGAGGAATAACGTGGTCATCTCACTGGCCCTCCACGGCTTTTTGGAGGCCTGACAGTTGTGCATCACACTGCTCTGTCGGAGAAACCAGAGAAATAATGTTAGGTGGGACACGCTGCTGTATGCCGTATGACTGCGAAACCAAAAACCGACTGCTGTGCAAACCTTCTTCATGTAAAACAGTGCAAACAGTTTGATGATCTGGACTGCAGGAAGCAGTGGGGCAAACAGCACCCCAAGCCTAGAAATAACAAGGAAGCATTAATGTTTAGCTCACTTTTCTAGTTGATTATGTGATGGGTTGTGTAATTACCAAGTAAGAGTTTGTCCATATATGAGTTCCAGCACATTGCGAGCTATGTCAAACACTGGCTTCCTCTTCCTTTTTCGCATTTGCTTTGAAAAGAGCCTGAAAGGAAGACATCAGCGGACTTAACAGAAAGTAAAGCACACACACACACACACACACCGAACCGTAGGATCCAATTACACGACTGACGGGTAAAGAACCAACTTACCTCCACAGGAACTCTCCCATAAAAGTGTAAAGTACTGTGAAGATAAAGTCCATCAGCAGCAAGCAATACAGTTCCTGCCCGACGAAGCTTTCCCAGCATTGTGACTAAAAGACACATAAGTGCAAAGAATATGCAAAAAGAGAACTTAAAGTTCATGGACATCCACACTAGTAAGGTCACAGTTTTACATCTAATCACTTATCAGAATTAGTAGTAGCACAGTGGCATTCAAATGTGTCCGTACCACAGCAATCTTTCCCAACCAGCGAGAGCACAGCACTCCCACAATGCTGATCTTCAGCAACAGGTTCCTGAAAAAAAATAATTGTCACGCTGAATGTTTTCACTGAAGAAAACAAATAATACACAAGATAACATTTCTACAGAAGAGGAAGTCAACTGTCCCTTAGCCAGGCAGTAAAACACCAACAACACTGATAGACTGCCCCCACAATTACAATTACAGATGTTTTTACCTAAGGATGGAGACATAGACTCCAACACTGGGTGAGTCGTGTTTCTCCACCCAGGCACACAGGTTGAAAAGGCCAGGAAGCAACAGGTTCACACCAGACACCACAGCGGATAAGCACAACAGCTCATTATTATCAACCGTAGTCCGTTCAGCGGTGGACTGTGAAAGACACACAGTGACAATTAGGATGCAAAAGTTCAATTTGTTCCAGGTTAGTTACACTTATTCTGAAAGCAGCGCATGCAATTTATTCAGAAAAGAAAAGCTGGTGCTGCTCATCGTGCACCCACAACACTTCCAAGAAGGTTTTGCACAAAATTGTGTCACCCTGACTTCCCCCGTCTTGTTCACACATGCTGTCTATAGTTCAATTTTTTTTGAAAGGCTCTGTAGTAAGTAGTAAGAAATAGAGTGTTGTAGTTTTTGTCAAACATTACACAGATTATGGCTCATTTACGTGTTTTTTATAGTTTTTGTTGGCTTAGATTTTGTGTGTCTCATGCAGTTTGTGGCATCTGTGTAAATGTAAGTTTTCCGTCTGCACAACAGAAATAAAGGAATAACGATTGGTAAACAAATGTTTTTAGGAGTCATTTTGTGGTTTTCTAGAGACAATGCTTCCCTTAACCTCTAGCCATTGAAAAATGCAATGAAATTCCTCACGTTAGAGAGCAGGTATACTCCCAGGGCACCAAGGGAAATGCTGGCCAGACATATAGCCCACATGAACAGATGGACTATGATGGAGCATAGTCTTTGTGTGCAGCTCTTTTCATCTTCTCCGTTGATCATGTCAGACAGCAGCTCCTGTTGGGAGATCAGCAACAATATATTCACCTTGTACAGTGTGTCGAAACGACTAATGAGCTGTGAGCATGTGCAGGCTGTGGTGTGCATAAACAAGAATAACCTTCCTGTGTGTAACCACTCTGACAAGATGCAACAAGATAAAATAACAAAACAAGCATGTCAATGAGTGAAATGCATCACATATCCATCGCTCGGGAATATCAAAGATTGTTCTCAGCTGTGTGATTACTTTAAATTATATAAATCTCTGTGCCACCAGTTGGTTTCACCATTTCACAACCTCAGCTCGAAAGGATGTGATCAGTCTGGGTTCGGAAATTTGCATGTTTCACACATCACTGTGTCTAACACAATATGAAACAACTTCATACTTTCAGTTGAGTGCTGATTTTCTCAGACTGGAGTCTGACAGATGTCTTTTTGCTGACTTTAAAGTCCCAGGCGCAGAAAACCTTTACTGCCAGATTCCCTCTAGACTTCAGGACTTGAAAACTTTTCCCGAAGGACTTGGATATGCTGTAGGAGAATAATATAGCCATGAGACGCAGCACGTTTTAGACTAAAACAACATTAACGCAGAAATGATTTGCTTGTTGTCCAACCTGTACACGAGGACAATGCAGGTAGCGAAGAAGGAAATGGCGATTGTGATGAAGTAGGCTGCAGGTATGCTGTATTTCAGACGAATCCCCAATGATTTACCAGTTTTGTTGGCGTTGTCACCATAGTAACCATAAAACATCACACTCTGGGAGAGATAACCCTGCCGGAGGTTTCAGAGAAAGAGCTCCAGTTTGATACGAGTGCCACAGAAAGAAACAGAAATAAACACGGACGTAATGAATGTCTTACAGTGCCTGTGAGCAGTTCAATGCCACTGAAATGATGGAGACTAGAGTCATGATTGGGAGCGCGGATCTCTTGAGGGAAGACCACAAATAGGCCGATGATGACAAAGAGGAAAAAGTTAAAAAGAAGCAGTGTCCGGAGAAACAGGAAGTAGGAGAGAACTCCGGTTCCAAAGCGTCCGCTCAGTCTTTTCATAGGGGTATGCCACAACCGGAGAGAGCTGAGCACGGGGAGGCAGCTGAACGAGCAGTGACGCCAAGTCTGAGGACAGAGAGACGTGATAGATAACACAACAGGAAAAAGTGACTTATGTCTTACCAGCAGATGGTTTGTACGCACCTTTGAAATGCGTGCTCTCAAATGACTGTAGCATGGAATATTTCTGCTGATGAGGGAACTTTCAGGCACATTGCTGAAAGCAAGTCGTCTAGAAAAAGAATTTATATGTGCAGGAGTTGTTACAAGTGGTTGCTTTGTTCTGCAGGTAATTTAATGTTTTCAGCAAAACACGTACCTGAGCGCCATCTTGTCACCCAGGCTAAGAGGCATTACACGCAGCTTCCGCACACCATCACTTACTGAGAGGCCTCGGAGGCTGGAGAGCATCTGCTCCTTCCTGTTTTCTGTTCACCAAATGTTAGAACACTTATGACTGTAGAAATCAGCAATAGCTGTGGAAGATTGAAGCAATTAGCGGCATAACATTTTCTGTTCACCTTCAGTGCCCGTGTCCTCCACATCCACCTCGATGACGTCTACCTCGACTTGTCTCGGCGGGTCTGAAGAATCACGGGAGGGGGTTGGGTCTCGTTGCAGCCGGGATAAGCGCCTGGAATGGCGCGAAATAACTGCAGTGCTATTTCTCACTGTGTGGACAATAAAGTATTTTTCTTTAGCCATAAAAAACTGCAGTTATTAATCAGAACTTCTCACAAATTGATTTGATTGGACGGTGACAACTTAGACCACAGAAATATTTCTTCTTCTCACCAGCAGTGACACTTGATGGCATGGAGGAGATGACTTTCAGAGTAGCAGCTGACCAACGTTTCCTCTGCAGAGAGTTTATCTGCTCATTGTGAATTGTGCTATCTACTGTCGTCGCCTGATCTGAAAGAAACAATTTGCAGCATACTTTCTCAGCGACGCCGACTTCGTGACAGAAGTAGTAGAAGTTCAAATTGCAGTGTGTATTTGGCAGCAATATTACTACTACTATTTTAAAAAGACTTCACAGTAAATGACAAACCTGTATTTGTAGCTGTGCATTCTCTAAAAACATCCATCTGCAGGGATTCAGGACACCTTTGGGTGCTTTCTGCCGATTCACTGAAAAGCTGGAAAGCAGACTCCAGGCCTGGCTCGTCATCTCCCAAGTTTCTGCACAAGAAAAACCATTAGAGGAATTTAAGTCCAAACTGCTTTGGCATCAACGCTCTCAGTTCTGTAGCACGTGCTCTATACAAAGACGTAATGTTTGCACAGCAGAAGCTCCACTTTTCTTAACAGATAACTTTGCAAGATGCGTTACAATATAAAAGAGGTCTCATAGACTCTATTAGCGAAATGCAAAGAAATCATATTTAGTTGAGTATAGAAAATGAACAAAAAAACAAGTAAATAAATAAATAACAGCAAAACAAAAGAAACAATCATTCATGATCCTAGTATGTCAAAAGATAAAATGATATGTCCTCGCTCACCCAATGAGAACGATGCAGAGAGAATGTCACACACAAAGAAAATTAACAGTCTTCCCCAAAGAAAGATAAAAAATAACCTACTCATAGTCATAATCCATTTCACAAAGGTGGTCCTTAAAGCTCCCACGTTGTTCCATGGTCCTTGGTGGTCTTCACCAGCAACCTTCCTTAGGTGAACACCTTTTTAACTTTTTAAATTTTCTGAAGTTTACATTGTGAAGTTAGTGAACTGACATGTTTCCTGTGAAATAATCTCACAGAACACAGGTTTCAACCTCTGTACAAAGCTGTTGTGCATCATTCAACTTCCTCACTAGTGAACTTCTTAGTCAGAAATAAACAGAAAATGCAAATGAAATATGGCGCAAGTAGCAGTCTATTTTTAAAGATTTGTCTTAACTCGATACACACTTCCTCTCTGTCTGTCAAGCGCTCTCTCTGTCACCACAGCTGTTGGTTATTTTCAATTAGTTCCACATGTAAGATTACAAAAACTTTATTAATTCCCGAGGGAAATGTTATTGGCATGTTATATTGGCATGCTCTCAGTTAAAACAGAAAGAGAGATGGGAACACAACCAGAAACGGTTAACAAAAACACAATTCATAAATACTCAATTTACAGAATATGGATATTACCAACCTGTGTCTCTCATTGTACAGCATAGTAAATTAATACAAGTCATTATACTAATACCTTTTTCCTAAAAGATATATGTCTACAATATAACAATATGTTAGATGATATCACTTTAAAGTGTTGTGTTGTAGCGGAGCTCATTTACATATGTCTAACCTGAATGTATTTAGCTCCCTCTAGTTGTCACGTTGAAGACGTGAAACCCTACATTGCATTACCGAACCTAATGTGATACTGTAGATAAAATACCAATTTGGGGAAAAAAAGAAAACATATGGATGCGAAATACAAATATGCTGCAGAAAGCAAAAGGCAAAACTATTTAAAAACGGTTTAAATTAAAAGAATAATAATAGTTATATCATCACTGGAATGCATTTTTTTTCTTTTTTTATTAGAAAGCACCGCCAAATTTAACATTCATAATCATTTCTACATAATCAGATTTTTTTATTTATTTCCTCTAAGTGGCAGTACATTAAAATATGCTATATATAATAGCTGACTTTTACCTTATAACTGTCCGTAGCTGATTTGTTCGTCTAAGTATGTTTGGATTACGTTCATTATATTGTTGCGTGATTGTTTTTGACGTAACGTTGCTCTCGCTGTTTCCCAGGCGACGCTCTTGAACGCACCGCAGCAGGGGCGGTCTTTGAAAAGTTTTCGGGAAGTTGTTTGACAAACCGAGACTGTGCCGAGACCTGTCAGATCCATTTGAACCCGTACGGCAGGCATCGTTAAGTGCAAAAATGCAGGGCAGTGCTTACGGAGCCTCGTTGGCCGGTGGTACTTTTGATTTAGGGAGCTTTCTCAAGCGGCCTCAGACCATTTTACGCGTCCTGAGCTGGGTGAGTGACCCCACGTAAAGTAGCTGTTAGCACCAAAGTTAGCTAGCTGTCACATCCGCGACTTTATGGTAACAGATGTTCGCTGCCACGGTCGACAGAAATCAGTCGGTGATCAGGATTGTTAGCGTTGTGGGGTGCTAGCCCTGGACAAGAACTGGGGTTTAAGTTAAAACTGCTAATAAATGTAAAATACCGCGCAAATAAGGTGTTTTCTCCGTCGCGCAACTTGTTACTCTGTTAGCTAGTTAGCATGTCCACTGCTGTGTCACCGCTGCATCAAACACCACCTGATGATGGACCTGTTGATGTTTTTCATACAGTTTTGCAGATGGCTGTGGGCTAAAAACGGGTCCAATAACTGCTGAAACCCCCAAAAAAGTGTTGCTCAGTTTCTAATGTGTAAGATAAAACCAGGAATTGAAAATTCCCAGCGCTATATGTGTTGCTTTCTCTTCCGCAACGTTTATCGTTAAGTTAATATGGGTTTTCCTGTCCTGAAATTATGCATTTCTGTTTCTAAGAGCACTATTCAACACATTTACACCTTTACAGCAAGGTAAATCAAACCAAAAGTAGCATAAATAGTTGATAACTATAATAATTTGTGTCTGTGTGAATCCTCAAAAATAAATTTTTGCCCCCTTTTGTTTGCAACAAAATGGAGAAAATCTTTAAACATCTACATCTTATGGAGTGTATTAAGGCAACAAAAGATGATCATTTCAGTCCCTTTGGAAAAACACCCAGCAGCAAGAGCAAACGAGATGGAGGGATAAAAATGTGCTTGTTGTTTGGAACAAAGTCAGGGCTGCATAACAGCATGTCTTCTTGTAAGCATTGTTCTTGGTTTCACATGTGGTGTTTTTACCAAAACAACACTCTAAACCCAAGGATATAAGAGCCACACACAGTGAAGATGCAAGCTGCAATCATATCAGTTTAAGCAGCTGGAGCAAAGAAAGTGCAGGTGTTTTGCTGTGTTTTTTTTTTTTTGCTCAAGCATATTGTTCCATTTTTGTTGTTTTTCAGATTATTTTCAGTCACTAACCAGAAATTGACTAATTGCCTCAGCTTAACTCTTGTATGAAAAGTAGATCAGGAACAAGGATCACTCACAGACAAAACAAGTTTCTCTTCTATATGTAGTATTTCCTGTGTCGTAAGACATCAGGAAGTGAAAATTTCTCAGCGTCAGCTGTTGTTGTACAGACTTCGCAGGTGTTGTATCATTTTATCATGGCATACGTAACATAAATCATGTGATTACACTTTCAAAACCTCACAGCTGTTTGACCTAAGACATAACTTGTTCCCCACCTCTTGCTGCATTAACCCCATGTCTCCCTTCTTTTGCAGATATTTGCCATTGTGGTCTTTGCATCCATCACGAATGAAGGGTACTATAACAGTACAGTGGATACGGAGACCCATTGCATGTTCAACAAAAATGACCAGGCCTGCAGCTATGGAGTGGGGATCGGGGTCCTGGCCTTCTTGGCCTGCGTCGTCTTTCTCATACTGGATGGCTACTTCCCTCAGATCAGCAATGCCAAAGAGAGAAAGTGCATTATTATAGGAGATCTGGTCTTCTCAGGTAGCTCATATTGGCGGGACAAAAATTTTCCCAAAAACAGGAACTGCAGCTGAATTAATTGCTATCATATATTAGATAGACATCGTCTTTATCCTGACTGTTTCCTTTATTTTGACATGGGGCAGCGGCTTGGACGCTACTGTGGTTCATCTGCTTCTGTGTCCTGGCCAACCAGTGGTCCAAAACTGAAAACAAGATCATCCCTGCTGATGCTGCCCGGGCTGTCGTGGCCTTCTCCTTCTTCTCAATCATTACCTGGGTGAGACTTTTGTCACCTCCACACATGACTAGCATGTGACCAGCAGCCATATAATATCACGCACATGTTAGCTGAGCGAAAAATCCCCTCACTGATTTGAGTTTCTCTTAACAGGCCTTGCTGGCGTACTTTGCATATGCAAGTTATCGTCAGGGCATCAATGACTTTGAGCAGGATTACAGAGACCCAGCCAGCGATCACACTACTCCATACCCGCCTGCCCCGTATGACAGCGGCCCCACAGGCTACCAGCAGTCGCCTTACTCTCACAATCAGCCTCAGCCAGGGGAGTACCAGCCTCCAACATATTAAAGGACTGAGATTCAAACACATGAAATCCAACTGAGGAGCTTCCTTATTTTAATTAAATAAGTGTGCTAATGGTTTCATTTAAAACTTGGACTGTCCTCGGCACTCCAATTTTCCTCCTGCAGAAAGTGTTTTCATAATTTTGGGCGCACTGATATATATTATATATGATATATATATTTTTATTATCGTAAATGCTGTCTGCTGTCACACACGGCCGGTGAACTCTGAGAATATGTTTTTGTTAGAAGACGATTGTCTTGGTATGAGAGGGAATGACTGTGCCATTTTTTTTATACCAAAACACTTGGTTTTATCCAGTGCCTCTTTTGTTTCATTTCTCAGTGTAATTTTAGAGCTGTTCATTTGCTGTAGCACTAATCAGCAGGTTGGGATTTACTTGGTGTCAGAAATTGTGTTGTAATGGTGATATGGACAAATTATTATTATTTTTATGTACTGTTAAGTACAAATACTTTTGTTTTTCACAGTTCAAAAACAGCTGTTTAACATTGACAACACTTTATGATTCGTGTTCTTTTTTTGACAACAAAACAAACTTAATCTATGGGTGCCTTGTAAGTGTTCCCTACTGAACTACTGTAATGTTTTTGTTTTAATAATCGACCACTTAAAAATGGCTTTTGCACTGAAAAATCTTTTGGGGGGCAGCTCGTTGCCAATATCTGATTTAAGATAGCTAATTTTCGTGTTTTGAATTTAATGCTAATAGTATTTAGTATTTAGTTTTGTTTTGAGGTGGCCAAGCTGTTCTTTTGCATCACCTGCGGCTGTAGAAGTTGAATGTGCCTTTGCTGAGTTCTGTTTTTAGAACATTACATTCAGTAAATGTTTGAATCTGGGAATTTAGTGATTTTTGTGGCAATAAATATATTTATCATTCTAGCTAA
This sequence comes from Microctenopoma steveboyesi, assembly GCA_032359275.1. Lineage (NCBI taxonomy): Eukaryota > Metazoa > Chordata > Actinopteri > Anabantiformes > Anabantidae > Microctenopoma > Microctenopoma steveboyesi. The sequence continues at coordinate 11,036,286 of JAUMHF010000025.1, read as the reverse complement.
GCTTTTCAGTCCACTTACATGACAATCAGACTATTTCTTTTCTACATTTGTTTTTTTTTTTGCTTGTTTTTCACACTGTGCCTTTTACATGCGTTGAAGTTCTGTTTTCAGTGGCTTTACAATATTCCCTTGTTGAAGTGCCTTGAACAGTATTGTGTATGACACAGGGTTTGCCAAATAAAAACTGGTCTCCTTTTGAAACTCTTGGTCAGCCCATGGTCTATATCCTCCTTCAAAGACAGATCCGGGCTTTTGCAGGGCTTTACTCCCTAGGTAAATATTTAAATATGCAATTATATCAGAGAATGTGGAGGAACTTGTCAATCAATAGTGATGCAAAGACAATTAGCTAGTGTATTATACTTCAGAACAGAATCAGTTTTATTTTTAAGAGTGGCAGAAGCTGTGGATTAGTTATATTCTGTGTACAGTGAAAATTAGAATAAAAGGAAACGGCATCTGAATGTACATACAGCATAACTAAAAATCAGATCTGTGCTATGACAACAGTACATAAAACATATTTTATACACAACAAATTTATACATTTATTAAAATACATTGTCTGACCACAGTGTTAAGGGAGATTTTGAAAACCATTCTCATATTTAATGTGTCAGAAACCAGAGACCAGTTTCACAACAAAACTTTTTTTTTTAAAGTCATACAGTGAAGAACCAAGAGGTAGAACATTTAAATCATAATGTTAATAGTGGTAACACATACAATTAAATAAATGTACAAGGTGTTATCCTAACACCTGTACCTACAGCCACGTGTTCAGCATGGTTCTGTCTCTAGTCTTTTTTGGTTTATTTTTAAATAGAAGCACATAAAAAAACCTCATTCACAAATCTGCAAACTGCTTTGAAGAGACTTAACAGCACTATCTTGGCCTGACATCAGCACGTTAGCCTGAACTGAGCTACCTTTTGAAGAACAAATCTAAGTAATCCATCCATGCCCATACATCTATTGTGTGTAAAAATGTATTTATTGTTTTTTTTTATTATTATTTTATCAAAGAGATAAACTATTTTATGTGTGTGGTTATATTTCTGACCGCACCTGAACGCAGCATTTGACAGACTCTCTTAGTGTGCACTGCGCAGGCAGTGCGCGCATAGGTGCTTTCGTCACCAGTGCATACAGGAAGTAATGATCGCTTGTCAGCTGAACGCAAATGGAGGAAAAACAGTTGAAGGAGGTAGCGACACGAGAATGAAAACGCAGCTCGAGCCGTGAGTCGACTGCGAGCTGGACGTCTAACAGCTGCGGTGAGTAGGAAGCGAGGCTGCGGGACGAGAAGCGTTTCACGTCGCTCCTGAACGATTTGTGATGGCATGCGTGTTAACCTCTGCGCTGCTGGCAGGACAGCGACACGAGCTCAACACACACACACACACACACACACACACGCGTACAAATAGGATGTTACTATATGCGCAGGGATTCCTAAAACCACCATACATTTTCTAACAATTTCTTTTTATCCACGAACAGCTACAGCTGGAGCTCAGAGGTTTTGGTAGTTTAGGAATCAAGGGCCTGTAGATGCCTGTAAAAGCTGTAATGTCACAGGAGCACCTGTCAGTCTCTAAGGTGGTCCTAGTTGTTAGGACCTAAATGAGAAATATTTAAATACCACTTGTCATGCGTACACTGAAAGAAGTCACACAGATGTGCAACACATCTGCACTTAGACAATACATAATGCACATCTGTTCGGTGGTTGTTGACATGCAGATGTTTGTGAATATGCCTTGCAGCACTAAGTGAAATATTTATGGCTCTCTTTGGCCTCCTGATCTGTTTCCTTTGAAGCCCCTCTCCTCAGAGGTCACCTATTATTGTAGCACACGTTAACTCAGCCAAGGCCATAGCAGAGATGTTCACATTTTCACCCCTGAAAAATATTGATTATCCAACTTTCACCGCATTCATAGTTTTAGAATATACGCATGCCACCGCAGTCTAATGCAGCCAGAGCGTTATATTAACTATATGATTGTGGGGTTGGGAGTGGTGTGGTTAGGAGTGGTGTTGAACCAGACTGCACCGACGGGTTTAATTTTTGATAACCATTCAGAGAATGCCAAGACGCATATTATACTTTTGCACTACATATAATTCTTTGCTTCTTAGATAAACTGGTTATAGGTCTGTGTTGCCGTTGATTGTGTTTGTGTTGATCTGCTGCCGTACTCGGGCTGAACTCTGTCAGAGAACTGATTGCATCACAGGACCCACCAAAGGGATTGCATTGTTGCTGTAGCCGTAGCTTTGCTGTTAACATCTGCTGACCCTTTTCAGGATTTCCAGCTTGTCACCTTTATGCAGAGTTATTGCTTACTCAACCTCTTGTTTGTGGCCTTTCAAAGGTTGCCGTGAAGATAACTTCGTGAACTGTGTGTGCCTGCACAGGGCTTTGCCCCTTTGGACTGGATTAGTCCAGGTCTAGTTAAAGTTTTGTAACAAACTCTAGTGATGGTGTGAGTATTGCAGTAAGAAGGGAAGTTGTCACTACTGCTCTGACATATTGATATTATTCCATATTCCAATGACACAAGTTCAGCGTTCTGGCAGGAGGAGACGAAGGGGTAAGCCTGTTATTTTTGTTTCAGTGAAGATAAATATCTGTTCCATGAAAAACCATCCTTTTAGAGTCGGTTAACTATCAGTCATGCTTTGGTGTGTCAGAGAGGACGGCCCTTTCGCTGAAGAGCGTGGGGGCCCCGATGTTGCTGACAGAATGGACTGCTGTTCGGCTCGGGCCCTCGAATGAATGAGTCTTTCAACTCCTGCTCTCCTGTGAGAGAAATGCAGCCATGTTCAGACCACAGAGTGTGAAGCACCCGACCCCCTTTTTTTAAGGGTTTTTAAAAAAATATCGGTAATAAAGATTCCCTGTGCCCTTTCGGTTTAGAACACGATTCATTGTTAGTAGGTTGTAAAGTATTTCTATTGTTCGTCTCACTGAATAGACTGAGGAACCAGCTGCTGAACTTTGTCTTAATCGGTTACGTAGTTTTACTGAACTAGTTCAGAGCTTTACCCTCCATAAGAGCAGTTTAATTTTAGCAGAGCGGTTATGAAGTGGAAAGAGATGAAGCAGAGGAGACAGAAGAGCCAACAAAAGAAAAAAAGAAGGACTCGGCTCATAGAGATGACCAGTAAGAGAGGAGAGGGAGAAAGAGACGAAACACAATGTGTTAGAGAAGACTGACGAAATACAACGTCAACTACAGACAAGACTAGATAAGAACAATTAACCCCCCAAAGTGTATAAATCTCCCTAATGTGAAACATTTACAGGGATACTCCTTCATGTGGAAAAAATCAATCATTTCAGGCCCTGGAGGAATTTCTTTTCTTATTAATTATTCGATTAATTCCTCATTTGATTTATGAAACATCAGAAATGGTCGTAAAATACTTTATGTCCGACCAGCAGTCTAATACACAAAAATTTTTGTTTTACTGTAACGTAATTAATAAACAAATTTCCACGTTTAGGAAGATGGAGACACTAAATGATGGGGGGGGGGCTGTTTTATATTTGATATCATTCAATCATCTTGTTTCATCTGAGCATATGATTAAAATGTCAATCAAATCAAATGATTAACATGGAACGTATTAAACAGTGAAAGGTAGTTAATGGTCACATTAGAGAAGCTGGAGTATGTGTTTTTTTTCTCAATATATTTTGTGGCCTGCGTCTGCGCTTTGCGACTATCGTACGAGACGCAATATGACTTGTGTCTATGCTAGGTTCTGCTTCAGCTAGCTGGGTCTGTATTTCCTGATTTACCTGTTCACAACTGCCATACCTTCATGTCACGAATGAGCTCCTCCCATCCTCCAACTGATAGAGCCACCCTACTTCCTGCCTTTTTGTCGTGTGAGGTTTAAGCTGACGTACATCTACGTGTGTGTGAGCTCTCATCAGAATTTCTAAACCAAATACAGGATTAAATGAATGGCCTGTCTGCCGTCAGGCTTAAAGACTTTATCTAGAGGCAAAGGCAATCTACCTGTGGAGAGTATGTGAGTAAGATTAAATGTTTTATTATCTAAATGCGGTTGGTGCTGTCAGACTCTGGCAGGTCAACTCTTTTGTTCTCAGACAACTTATATTATTGAGAATTTTATATATAGTTGATCTGCCTTTACATTACAGTCAAGCAGTTCTGGGTCATGGTATATCTTTCTGACGTATTTGTGTCGTCCATAAACTAGCTTGTTCCTCAGTAAGCTGTAGGGTTTGAATATGGGAAATCACTGCACTAAAGTCTATATTGCATACACAGCTTCCTGCTAAAGCTAAATGTTAACCTTAACAACAGGCAACACTGCTAGTTAGACTCATTGTAAAATAAACTATGTGACAACTTCTTCTTAGCAGGAGAATAGATAATGGAAAAAGTAGGTGCTACTTATCATCTCTTTTGTTTTGTTTTTTAGGTCACTCCAGTCCCCCATCCTCCATGCCTGTTCCCCCAGGCTTCACCCGACTAGAGCAGAATGAGCCTATGAACCCTCTGCGCATCTCTGTAGGTAGCCTCCCTATGCTGGCTTCGATGGCCAACACCACTGATCCTCGTTTCCGCCTCAAGTGGAGGCCCATCGTGGCCGTGGCCTTCTCACTGACCTTGCTGCTGCTCCTCTTACTGCACTTGAGCGCAGGCTTTCACTCACACTCCTACAGCTCACACAGCTGGAGAGCCAGCCACGGCGACGCCCAGCAGTCTGAATCCCATTACAACGACACATACCCGCTCAGTCCACCCGAGCGCACGCCGCAGGGCACCCGCTATCGCATCGCGGTCATTGCTGACCTGGACACACAATCTCGTAGTGAGAAGCCAATGACGTGGCTCAGCTATATGCGGCGGGGTTACCTGTTGGTGTCCCAGAGTGGTGACAAGGTGGCAGTTGAATGGGATGCTGACAAGGTGGTGCTGGAAAGCCATCTTTCAGAGAAAGGAAGGGGCATGGAGCTGTCGGAGCTGGTGGTGTTCAATGGAAAGCTCTACAGTGTGGACGATAGAACAGGCGTAGTCTACCACATTGACGGTAAAAAAGCTGTGCCCTGGGTCATCTTACCGGACGGGGATGGTAGTGTTGCCAAAGGTGGGTGGTGACGTGGTGTCGAAGTATGCCTAACAAGATAATATAATACAGACAGCGGAGCTCTTCCTGCTAATCTCGCCTTTTAATCTTACATTGTTGTGTCTGTGCTTCTTCTTTTCTCCTACTAGGGTTTAAAGCTGAGTGGATGGCGGTGAAGGACGAGCACCTGTTCGTTGGTGGTCTGGGGAAGGAGTGGACCACTACTGAAGGCGAATTTGTCAACAACAACCCGGAGTGGGTTAAGGTTGTGGGCTTCAGAGGGGACGTGCAACATGAGAATTGGGTTCCCAAGTATAAGTTTCTGAAATCTGCTGCAGGGATAGAGACTCCAGGTGAGACTGTAAACCGGTTATTACCATTACTTTTATTCTGTCCTTTTGCCTTACTCCTAACTGTCCTATGTATTTTCACAGGTTATATGATTCATGAGTCAGCGGCGTGGAGCGACACCTTGCAGCGCTGGTTCTTCCTCCCTCGCCGTGCTAGCAAGGAACGCTACGAAGAGACGGCCGATGAACACCGTGGAACGAACCTCGCCCTCAGCTGCTCGCCAGATTTTAAAAACGTTGTTGTAAGTCAAGTGGGTCCACTTAAACCTACTCACGGCTTCTCCTCATTCAAGTTCATCCCAAACACGGACGACCAGATTATTCTGGCACTCAAGTCAGAGGAAGACGCTGGAAAGATTGCTACATACATTACGGCCTTCACTCTTGACGGACGCATTCTTTTACCCGAAAGCAAGATTGGGGATGTGAAATATGAAGGCCTGGAGTTTATATAGAGTGGTTAGAGACTGACTGGCCACTGCACTGTGGTTCTATTTTGTTTACAATCCAATCACTGTTGAAGTTAGTGGACTCGCTACTTCCTTAATGAGTTTGTAACGAATTCTACTCTAACCCCTTAGGGATCACGATCCACACCAAAAGGTGAAATAAAGGCCGAGATAAGTAGGGAGTGGTCTTTTTTTTTTCGGGTTTTGAGAAAGTGCCAGTCGGACCACACAATCCCAGCACGTGTTGTGGCAAATCCTATTGTTCCCAGGTCAAATGTGGCTTGCTTAAATACTCTAGCCTTTCTTATAATGAATGTACAAAAGATTGATTTATCAGACTGTGATACATTTAATGCACATAACTTACACTCGCAAAAGGTCGAAGGTTTTTTGTTTTCAGTTCTCTCTGTGTTAAACGCCATCATGTGTGCAAGTTGTTTTCCATTAAATAACAAAAAATGTATTTATTCTTCATATAACTCAACATTATTTGAAGGATGTTTTGGTGAAAATTGAATTATTGATTAACAGTGTATGTAATATTTTCCTGGTGGACTGACTGAGTAAAGTCTTGATTCTAATTTTGAGTGCTGTCACATAATTTACATTGGGGAGTGTCTGTACACAACAAGTTCAACATAAGTTAGACATTGTCCTAACCCACTTTTAAACCAGGGCAACACCCCCCGATTTCCTAATGTCTGAAACGAAACCTAAGGGAAGAGGCGGGAGGTTGTGTTTCACAGACCGCCAGAAGAGAGAACACATTCAAGGACAACCTGAGGTAAGAAGGTAATGTGGCTTCATTATGTGTAAGAATTTAGCATACTTTGTCTTTGAATAGTCAACTATTAAGTGTAGTGTTACTTATGGTGCAGCTTAAACCCATTTGAAGTATGCATTTGGAATGCAAAGGCAAATGAAGTGAGTATATTTGTGACATTTGCTTATTTTAGAATTATTCACTTTTGTGACCATGTTTGTCAGAGTTACTCCACCGGTGGTTGGAAATGTTAAGACAACTAAACTTACACACTCTGTGGCTTCTGCTGCTTCTCCACGCCTCTGGAAGTGCAGTCAAATTCCTCTTGTTCAGTGAGTCATCTAAAGCATATCAAGTATTTACAGTTTTGCAAGTAATTATGGGAAATATAGTAATGCTAATAAAATTCTGCAATGCTAAATTGCTCATAGAGCACACTGTAGATCGTGTGAATGATCATACAGCTAAGCTGCTGACTTTGCCTGGGTTGCCCTATTTGCATTTAGAGGGAAACCCTGAGCCACACGAAGGGGACGTGAGACTGTTTGGCTCTAAGAGCATTTCAGAGGGCCGCGTGGAAGTCTACCATGATGGAAAATGGGGTACAGTGTGTGACGACGGCTGGGACATTGCTGAGGCCCAGGTGGTGTGTCGTCAGCTTCAGTTCCCTGGAGCGAAAGATGTTGTCTTTGGCAAGGACTACGGACCAGGTGCCTGTTAGTTCCACTTATTACCCACCAGGGGGCAGTGAAGTAATGATGTAAAGAGTGTAGAGTTCAGCTCTAAAACGTTAAACAAACGTGTTCCTTTCATTTTACATCACACAGCAACTGGACCTATTTGGCTGGATGATATAAACTGCAAAGGCACAGAGAACCATCTGTTTACCTGTGGCTTCAAAGGCTGGGGAATAACTGACTGCAGCCACAAGGAGGATGTTGGGGTTGTTTGTGAAACAGCAGGTATGCGAAGGGCCCTTTTACACAGAACACACTTTAGCATGTGATCCAGTGGCAGTAGATGATGTTGAATGTCATCATTTGATCTCAACATTTTCTATTGTTTCCAGGTTCTAATTTGACCAACAGCAATTCTACACACTCACTGGACCACAGCTTCACTCTCTCCGATGACCTCGGCCAAATCTTTGACAGTGGAAACAGCTGCGACTTCATGATCTTACTCAACAGTGTCGCTGCAAACAGACAGAAGCCCGAGACTCTGGAGATGGTTGGAACAACGATATGTGCGCACAAGTTAATTCTCTCACAATTCCCGCTCTTCAACGCCTCTAAGGAGAATACAAGCATTACAGTCGACATCATCCAGTCTTGCCAACCATACTTCACCTCTTTCATCAGGTTACACTGTTAGGACTGCATAATATTATCCAGGTGAGTAATTTGAATTTTTAAAAATCTAATAAAAATTCTTTGATTTTGTTCTCCATAGATACATTTACACCCGCAAGATACAGGTGACTTTCTCCTCTGCAGAGTGCCTCCACTGGATGGCTTCTCAGTTTGGGGTGAAGCAGCTGATGGAGGACGTAGGCCGGCTTTTCACTAAGGTCCTCCCCGAGGACACTTCGTTTCAAACTCAGGTGTCTTTCTACAAATATGCCGGTGAGAGTGGGGATTTGGTCCTCCAAGAGAATTGTATTCAGTACCTGGCTTGGAACTTCCAAAACCTGACGGCGTCTTCAGCTTGGACCGAACTGCCTGTGGAGCTTCTCAGAGCCCTTTTAACCCGCTCAGACGTTGTGGTGCCAGATGAGTACTTTCTGCTTCAGGTTGTAGAGAGCTGGATCACGGAGAAGGGTACTGCCATCAGTTTAGAAACCCAGGCTGACCTGTTGAGTCTCATTCGTTTCCCTATGATCCCTGCAGAGAAACTGAATGCGCTTGAGTCCAGCTCTCTCTTCAGCCCTCACAAGAACATATATCGTGATAATATGTTAAAAGCATTCCAGTTTAATGTTCTGCTCTTCAGTGATCTTTTGTCCAACCCGAAGTTTGACAAAGATGATGACTACCAGCCAAGGATCTACACCATTGAGCCATGGAGTACCTCTATCGGTCCTCTTGAGGGACAGTACTACGGTTATAATAGTGCAGCTATTCGCTCATTGAATACGCCCGTCCACAGCAGTCTGATCTTTAAGAATAACAAGATTCAGTGGCAAGCAAATGTCTACAGGAATAAGTATGAATGTTCAAACCAAGGGATTCGCTGCGAGTCGGTTCCCATGGCAAGGTTATACAGTTATAGTGGCACACAGACAAACATAGTCTTTCGGAATCGGTTGCTGCTGATGTGCCAAAACAGGTACATCTTTCAGGTTCAGGATTTTAAGGACAACCTGGCTTACATCAGTGCAAACAGCACTGACTATTTTTCCTATCCTTGTCCCGACGATAAGTTCACATATATCTTTGTGGTGAGACCAGGCTATGTCTGATGGGTTTGTCAGGTGAATCAGATCTTCATACATGATTTTTTCATACATGTCTTGTTTGTCAACAATCAATGTATCATCTGGCTGTAAACAAATTGAAAACTTATCAAGTAGCTTTTCAAAAAAATTACAAATAAAATGATTCCTGTATCATCACCTGTGTCTATCAGCTCTTTACTTATAAAAGAGCACGTTTGTCCATTACTAAAACACCTTAAAATATAAAACAAGGAGGGCCAAATAAATGTGTTTTATCTGGTTTTGGCCCATTTCTAATATAATACCTGTACTGACTCAGACATGAACCCTGCTACATAAAATAATATCTTCTGTTGATGATCTCAGCCATTCTGGAGCTGTCCAGCTCCATGAAGGAAATGGGTTCATATCATTGTTAAGTAGTAAATTGAAAAGTATGTTGGAGGGATGCAATATGTTCATTTGCTTAAAAGAAAAAAATACATTGACCCTGATATTGTTACTGAGCTTAAAGCTAGAAGAGTTCAGTGGTAAGATTAGTACCAGGGGTTAGGGTTAGGGTTAGGTTTGTTTAAAATTAGCTGAACATGGCTTAAACATTTTGGATTTCTGCAATAAATCCATTATATTAAATATGTTATACTGTATTTAACATAAGCATTTCTTTCCACTCCCAACATTACTGTATGAAAATGCTAAACATCTAATTTCTCATTGCGACTTTTCCCAACAGAGTGAAATCAAACATGTTAGCTTTTCTCAACACCATCAGATAATTTATTGAATGTGAAAGATGTTTACATAGCTTGGTAAAGGATGATGGTATTTTTCTTTTCATGCCTCACGAAATCTTCTCAGGCAATTGTGTTTTTCGCCCCACAGCAGACGTCACCCTTCATTTCCGCTTCACACCATCGATGGTGTCACAAAATGCAGGCCTACGTGCTCGCACAGGTGGGCTGAGCAGCTACACAACACATGTATAACACATAGTGAGTCAGAGGGTTCTGAGAAGTGTGTTTGTCTGACTGCACCAAACCATGGCATGACAATAGATAATTGATCCCTCATAAAAATTGACATGGGCAGCGTATATGTTTAAAAATGACTAATCTCTATGTAATCATGATTCAGGCTTGAACAAACGCAACTCAGGTGACTGCGCTGTACATTCATTCAAAAGTTATCTGGTGTCAGTCTGTATGCTCAATGTAAAGCGATGTGTTCACCAAGAGGGAAAGTTTAGGTATTTCATCACAGGTCAGACTTGTTTTTCTGTGAGTAATACCTGGCTGTCTTTTCATTGTTGTGTCATTGCACCCACGAAATAATTAACCCCACAGGTCATGACATGTTTTTATGTTTTTTTCATTTGGGTTGCCCCAGCATTTTGAACTTCTACTTAGTGGGTTTATGAACAATAACTTACGCGACCTCCTTCAACTACTTAAACTCTAAATTTCCCAGTTTCCCCTTATATTATAGATCTCAAAGTGTGTTGTTATAACAAAAATTACTTGATTATTTAATACTATTTGCAAGATAAAGCAATTTCGCAATCAAGGAGGGCTAATGCGCTTGAATTGTGAGTATGAATAGGGAAACAACTGTGTGATATAGTAGCAAGTTAAACTAAACATGCCACTTTTCATATATAAAAGAGCTATATAACTATATAAATGAGCCACATATTTATCGAAGGAGTTTGTGGACTGTAAAAATATAGTGAATATTGGATTTAGATTTCTCCTGATTAATGCTAATTTCACTCCACGTGTGCATACGTGGACAACAATGCTAGCACATTCCTTGCATGTATCCCATTGTGGTAAAGCAGTCAAAACATTAATTAATTCATGTCTCCTAACAATTATACATTTACCAAACGGTAGTTGTTGATGATGAAAATTAGGAAAGACTATGGGAATTAAAAGGTTAAACGTTTGCACAACACTTGCTGTTCGTTCGTCATTCCCCAATCTGTCCCAGACATGCAGAACTAGTCATGGACCGATGGCATTGTTGTACAGCAGAGGAAGTGACTGTCCAACCATTTACAGGTTATTATAGTGGTTAAGTAAAAGTAGCTCCAGTAAATTCATGCTGTTTAGTTTCTAATGAAACAAACTTGAGACAATTGGGATGCTATGTAGACATTACCCACAAACCTGTGGTGAGTAACTGTTAATTGTTACACCACAATTAAGACTGTTAACACTATTCCAGAGTATATAAAAACTTAGGGCGTGACGTCACATGTGGGCTAGCTTCAATTTTTGGATTTTCTACAACCATTCCTATTTTCTATTGAAATCCACTGCAGTAGATTAAAAGTACAAGTGTAGGCCCGTGCGTACATTTGTAGCACAGGCTGAATGGAGAGATAAGGACGGCTCATGAGTGTAAGGATTACTATATTTAAACTTTACTTTACTTTACTTTGCTTGGCAGACGCTTTTATCCAAAGCGACTTACAAGGAGCTAGCGCTGGGTGTCTGGCTCAGAGACACACCTGGTAGGGGATAGATTAGGAATCAGACGGGATTCGAACCTGTGACCTTCTACATCCCAGTCTGACACTCAACCCATTGAGGTACCAGGCCACTGCACAATTTGACTTGCAAATGATGTTGCTGTAGTGCACATATGGCTCACGTTTAAGTTCAACCATAACAGAGACATATTGATCCCCTTGGAGAAATTCTTGTCGCACAGCTGCTAAAGAGCACATTTAGGTGCTACTCCAGGGTTTACGTATAGACAGGATCCAGGAAATCGGACCACTGACTCACACCATAGCTGGCTACATGTCAGTGCAAACATACGTGAAGCATCAATAGTAAGAACTGAGCTGAGAAAGGTTCTGTTTCAAAGCTGTTTTTTTAGTCGATGGAACTCAAAGGGACTGTTTTCCTCCTAATCACTGTGCCCAATTAAAGTTGCTAATGCACTACATTGCCTCACAACGTGGATGGCTGTACTGGTGAGTGGAAAATTATGGGAATTACCCTTGGGCTGAGTCATTTGAAAACAAAGATGGTCAGGAAGAGCGTGGACACGTGCAGCGAGGGATGGATAGTGGAAAAGGTACATGCTGGTAAGGGTATGTGGGATGGGTCTGCAGGGAATAGGGCAGTGAGTGGGCGAGAGTTAGAGGATGTGGGTCACTGCCACAGCACCCACCAGTGAGAACCACAATGAGACCCTCTTTCTTTCTGTTTTACTGTCCACTGTCTTTTGAGATTATTCCTGGCCTTGTAAGTCTGTAATTTAAAAGATGGAGGTTTATGCCATTCTTAAGCCTCCTGTGGTGTGTGCAGTGGGTAATGTGCACAGGGGTCAGCTTACACTGCACTTCTTCGACAAATCCGCCCTCCCCCACGAAATTAAAGCCAAATCTTGATACTATAATAATACTATAATACTATAATCTAAAAAATCTATTCTAAATAGAGAGTTAAAGTGTGGGAAATGCAAGGGAATGGCCAAGCTGTGAGGTCAGCAGAACTACGCCTGGAAGCCTAGGATATAGCTACGATCTGCACAGAGCCCACCACATGAGTCAGCATCTCAGCACAAAGGAAGTTGACTGTTTGGACAGGGAGCGGCAGACTTTGTCCAGAAAACGTCTGCTGTTCCTCTAAAGCTTTTGGTAAACTGCAGGCACAGAGACAGAAGTATATTTCTCTCGATTTCATCTTTGATGTGTCACTTCCTTTCGTGCATCCCAACTTATGTCACACACCCAACATCTGTGCAGGTTACGTCTCCTGTGTCTAGTGACTTCCACTTTTCTTTGAGTCATCTGGTTGAGCAATTCATACCAGTGCAGGAATTTTCTTTATCTAACTGATGGCAAAGTCAGAAAAGATAAAGATGTATGTGTCAAAACCATTTTCGGTATTACACAGATGATTTCGAATGGGTTGCCCTGTTTTCCCCTCTGCTGTTACTCGCTCCCTTTTCCGACAGAATGACTGTAGGCAGGGGGGGTTTGGGTCACTCACGCTGGGGAAAGACTGCCAGATTGAATCTATTAAGTGGATGATGTCACTGCACCCTCCCACCCCTCCCTCATTCTTTCTTTTTTTTTGACAGCTACAGTGTTTTAATAGTTACTGAAAGTGACTATTTACGTATAACCACTAAATTACACTGAAAAGTGTGATCTAAGGATTATTCAACAAAGCTCTTTCTTACTATATCATCAACTCAAATGCTTTAAGTGGCTTTTACTGGTATTTGTTTTATACCAATAAATACTAAAAACAGCAAAGGGGCAACACTGTAAAACAGTCATTGTGTTAATATTGTTCAACCTGTAGTGATACCACAAGTAACGTTGCAAAACTAACATTGCATTTCTATTACTACAGACGGTGAGGCAGATGGAGATCAAATAGAGGTGAAAAGGTGAGGGAGGATCCTCTTGGCAACTTACTGGATATTTACAGAACAGTTCCACATTTTGGCAAAAAAAATCCCTGTTTGATGAAAAGATGATAATGAATGTGGTATCTATCCAGTAACACATGTTACTAGTTAGTGAAGTGGCGGGTTAGCTACTGGTCTCAGCATAGTACTAGTCTCACAATAATTTAATAGACAAGGTGTGACAGCGTTATTAGTCTGCGTCCAAAATACTGTATTCAAAACTAGCTGTATTCATGACCAACAACCTTTTTGTCTGTGGTCAAAAAGTAGAAGCTCATAGTTTCAGTTAGAAAAATCCTGACTTTTCCATTAGTTCGTCGTCAGGATCAAAAAAATCATCTTGTAGACACATTCATATTTGTCATATCAGTTAAAGGCCTAGCCCATCCTTTGCCTAAACTCGCATCTAACCTAAACCTTTACGACAAGTCTTGACTGTTAAACACCTTTGGAATTGTGATTGTCAGTCAAAGCACACACACACACACACACACACACACACACACACACACACACACACACACACACAGTTTAACTTGAGTCCATTCAAACTGTTTAAAGGGGCCATAATTATCCTTTATTGTTTAAACAGGAGTTGTGCAACTGTCAGTGGATTTTGTGAGACACAAAGAAAATAAGAAAAGGAAGTACGTCATAATGACGTCATGCGTTTTCAGTCAAGTCGTTTTGATGTCACGTTGTCGGGTTTAAGCGCAGTTAATGCTATATTCAAATGTGGTTAATTGCGGGAAAGTGCTATGGGAAAAAAACAAATGTGGTCAAAAGAAACATTTCAGTCCGCCCAGTGTGTTGACCTAACAGATGTTGTCACCCTTTTGTTTCCGTATAAACAATTATCCACCCCTGGAGCAGCGGAGTTGTGACAGAGGGTGACGGGGTGAGTGTGTACATTCCGGGAGCCCCTACTCTCCGTGCTGCTGCGCTCATTGGCTGAGGCCGCGGCGGGGGGCGGAGTCTGCAGCCATTAAAACGCGGCTGCTCCGCGCTGCTTCAGAGGAGGTGTCCGCGCGCAGTCTTCCATAGGAACAGTCTCTCGCTCAGAGTTGTGCATCTCATAGTCTGACAAGCTTATGCACTTGAAGCTGGAAACATCTTTTAGTTGTTAGACTGCACAACTGCACATTTGTTTTCTACATAGATCTATATATTTTTTTTACTTTACCTAACTAAACTGCAGACATCTCTAAGATGACCTGGACGGTGAACAGTTGTTTTCTCACTCTGGCCATCCTGGTTCTTTGGCGAGTGGGAGAAATAGCAGAAGCCTGCAGCTGTTCCCCAGCACATCCTCAGCAGGCCTTCTGCAACGCAGACATCGGTAAGTTGATCTACTCACCGAGAATGAATGAACCTAAATGTGTGACCGATAAAACCAGCTCTTGATGCTGAGAGGGGGGGGGGGGGGGGGGGCGCTT
>JAUMHF010000025.1:10996601-11021292 GCA_032359275.1 Microctenopoma steveboyesi | reverse complement strand
CCCCCCCCCCCCCCCCCCCGCTTCGTGAAGTTGCTGAGGGCTTGTGTTTACACTCAGACTGGGAGGAGAATGGAATTTTCTGACGCTCAGCCAGTCGTCTTTCCAGTGCCCTCCTCTTTTTCTCTAGAACTATCTGTTGATATGAACGATGATTATTTTTTTTTTTTTATTAGGGGGCTAGATTTCACTAAATATACCCCAGCTACATCTTATGTAAGCCATGCTTAGGATTGTGCAAACGATTTACCTCTTCAGAGCTCACTAAATGGTAATATTATTCACTCCCTCTCTAAGGTTAGAAGGATAGTTTACATCTTGTTTTACAGATTACAAAACGCTGCTTGTTGCTGCCTTTAACACAGGCCTTACACTAACACGGGTCTCCACAGTGACCAGCTTGTGTGGCTGTTTCACTGAGGGTCATTTTTCTTGGTTGTGAGTTGGCTGCGTGTGTGGTAGGTACACAGAAGCTGACTTATTCAAAGGTTTCTCATTACCGTTGGATTCCGTGGCACAGGAGGGCGAAGAAACCACATTATCCTGCTGGAATGTTAGCTGCAAAGAAAAAAAAACATGACATTTTATTGAAAATGGGTGACTAATTTCAGACAGGGAATGAGTTTATCATTTTTTTACTCATCAGGCAGTACTACAGTATATTCAGTCATCTGTGACCTTTGAATGTATAATCTAGATATATTTTTAGAAGTTTTGATCATGTACAGCTCGCAGGGCTGTCACTAACCTCTAGATTGTTTTTAAAGGTGCTGTTAGTCACGTGAACTGATTCACTTCACTGTTGTCTCTGAGGTCAGGTCCCAACGTGACCCTGACCCCGCTGCTCATGGTTTAGCACCATGGATAGACCCTCCTACTAACATAACAGTCTTTTTATAGCCACAAACTGTCGCAGAGAGCGCAACATAAGTATATCATACATTGAAGGAGTTCTGTCACACAAGAAAGCTTATTTAACATTTGTCAATGGAAGACGATGTTGGGAATGTGTGATTTCATTGATGAACAGTAGTGCAGTACAGTAAGTAAAGTAAAGGTCTGAAGTGTAGAAATTAGAGTTTTTGGCTTGGTTAAGCAAAGTTCTTTGGATTAAATATGAAAAACAGCATGAAAGTTGGATGACATTTGCATACAGTTACTGCATTAGGGGAACCTCTACTTCGACTTTGCTGAAGTGAAAGTATTACCTAAGTAAAGGCAGAGAGTCTGAAGTGAATGGAAAATTACTCAAGAATAAGAGTATTTCAAACCTCTCAGGCGTCTCAAGTGATATTCAGTCATGGTTTCACAAAACTAGACATTGTGGTGACATTGCTGCATCAGTGGTTTGTGCGTAAAGTCAGTTTTGATGATGATCTATTGTACTTAATATAGTTTCCGTTGTAGAGGCAAATTCTTTGAAAACAGTAATGTAAAGTTTAAGTACCATTATTACCCATTAATAAGAACCTTGATTGTAGTTGTACAGGTTACTTTTACTTTTAAATTGTATTTTACTAGAACCTGGTTCTGTATATTACAAAAATACCACATGAGCTTTAGTTCTGAACTTGCAGTTCCATTTATCATGTCAAAACGAAAAAAAACTTTCCTCAACAAATAGAAATGTATCCCTCGGGTCTTTGGCTGAGGCAGAGAAATGCTTGACTGTCATATGCTCTGCTCATTATGTATCATTCCACTATTTTTGTGACTATATGGTGTACTACCTGTGTGGCTCGAAGGAAAAGTAACATTTAGTCAAGGAAAGTTGGCTTTAAGGTCCCTTCCTACAACCTATGTAAACAGAGTCGAAAATAAAAGCAGATTTCCCTCCCTTGAGCCAGATGGCATCCATGTTTTAAACTCCAGCATCACTGGTGATAAAATACTGGATCAGTCTGTCAAACGGGCTCATTCAGTGGGTTTGTTTAATGCAGAACCGTTACTGCAGAGCAACTCCCAACACGGCATTCGTACATTAGCATAAGGGAAATAAATAAGACGAAACATGAAAATGTAATTTAGATAACATAATTTTGCAGCTATGATAAAAAAATATATTGAGGTTTAGCTACTGATGGGAAAACAAATAAAGTTTTAAACACCATGAAACTTACATCTATGTTCTATCGAATCCAGGTGTTGTTAGAGAGAACAAGAGAGGAGTCACTTTGAATTTGTAGTTTAGCTTTTCTCATTCGAACTCTGGCCACTTTGTGGCTGCTCAGAGAGCAAGATGGATGTCCAGACCCTACAATTACATGACATGCTTGTGCTTTCTTCTGTTTTTCTTAGTTTTTTTAAGCACTCCCAACACCACAACACTACATGTGTTTATTGTTTTAGCAAATAGAAAATTAGAGGGTTCCTTCAGCTCCCAGTTTTGAGATTTTTTCAAAGGGCTTGGTCAGCTGGTTCCAGTAAAACACCACCATGTCCTGTGATAATTATATCAAGACAGAAAATTAAGTCATTTTCTGAATGACTTTGTTTCAGTTAGTAAAACACATATTGTGCCACCTCGAGCAATAACCGCGAGTGGGTTTGGCAAATGGCAAAGTGAGTTGTTTTTGATTTTTTTGCTTTCTTGCTGCACATGATGAACCAAAGAAAACCCATATAACCACAATCTGCGTCTTCTAATTTCTAAGCATGTTCAATGCAATTTGAAGAGCTAACTCTAACCCTTGCAAATTGTACACAGCTTCATCATTCACATAAGCATCATATTTTTATGCTTTTTATGTACCGTGTATATTTTCATCTGCCCTACTTTACGTTAGTAGGCGAAGAAGTGTTTCTGCACACTCAGGCAAAGGGGATTACCACTAATCCACTTTGTAGCCAGAGATTTTCAGCACCACTAACTCAGTGAGAGTTTGTGAAGATGTTTGGGTTTTCTAAACCAAAAAACATCTTGTCTGGTGTAGATTATCACAGGGAGCCGTTTGTCATTCTTCATCGTGTATTTGTTTGTTAGTGTATCTGCTCCTGATCAGTTCTGCAGCACACAGAAAAGCTTGCAGCCTGTACAGCTCAGTGTTTTGCACAATTTCCTGGCTATGAGCTAAAACTCTCTTCTAGCTCCTGTGCTCCCTGTTAACTTTGTGACAACGTTGCACTATTGCTTTGAAGGCCTGTCAATTCCTTGTACACACGGGACATGGATAGGCTGATACAACCTTTGCAATGTGACTGCCATTCCCGTATGTTCGCTTTTCTGCTCCCCTGCTCGCAGAAAGAAACCATTTATCACCACTCCATCACTCTGTCCATCTGCGCACACTCTCTCCTTTTTTCCGTCTGTTTTCCTTTGGTTAAGGGTCGACTCTTTAGACCCTTAAAAGGACATGTTCTCTAAGCCTCGGTTGTCATTAAATTAGGGCACATATGGCTTGCAGCTTCATACCTTTCTCATCTAAAAGCAAATAAAAAGCCTTGATCTTATTTGGGAAGTAGGAGGGAAGCACACTAGTGATTGTCTGAGGCAGTCAGTAGCTGCCACCTTGACTGAACTGGAACTTCAGAGAAAACATCTGGTTTAAATTAGCTATGTTGCTAGTCTCAAGAGTTTGATTTGTGATTTTATAAACCTTTTTCACTGCCTAGTTAAATGGATTTAAATTAGCATGATACAGGTAGTCCATACATATGTTTATGATTGGCATATGACTTCTGCTATGTACATAAAAGTAGTAGTAGAGTCATATTTTTGTTGAACACGCAATATTTGAGCTTAGAGTTCCTCCATATGGCTCTGATAATATTTTTCCACAGCGAGAAAGAAAAGAGGAAAAGCTACACAAGAAAGAGAGGTTGATTTGCATGTCAGCACCTCTACCCAGACAGAGAGAGACAGGCCGGCAGCGAGGCCTGAGTATGAGGGAAGTGTTCTAATTCAGCTTTTCAAAGATTGCTGACTGACTTCCTCCTGCATTGGCCCAGGATCCTGGGAGCAGGCAGCAAACATTCCTCTCTCTGATTGCAGCTGATGAAACACTGATGTGCCTCTGTCTTCCCAGCACCTGGCACATGCAAACCCCTCAGATCTAAGCCACAGCAATGTGTTGTGGCTAACTCCTGCATGCCAAGCCTGGGCAGGGCTTAGATGAGCTACAGACAGACCCAGATCCACTTCACTCTTGACATGACAATAGTGCTTTATGTTGCCTTCAACTACATCGGTGTAAATGTCAGTTGTTTGTGTCTCTTTTCAGTTATCAGGGCAAAAGTGGTAGGAAAGCAGGAGATTGAAGTTGGGAACAACATCTATGGATACTCAGTCACACAGATCAAGTATGACATTAAACAGCTCAAGGTACATTTCCATATCTACAAGTACATTTCCTGTCTTATGTGTCATTTTGTGCCTGCCACAAACCTAATTCTGATATGAATGTGACTTTTCTTCTGGTACAAACAGATGTTCAAAGGACCTAACCAGGATATTGAAGCCATCTACACTGCTTCATCCTCTACAGTGTGTGGAGTGACTCTGGATACTAATGGCAAAGAGTATCTTATCACAGGTATCATTGCAACCACATTACTCGTCATAAATGTGTCAATATGTTCCTTATTATTCATGTCTCTTCGTATTATTTTCTACACCGCCTAATTCTAATTTCACTCTACTACACTCTTCCTCCGCTGTAGGCAGACTGAATAGTGATGGAAAGATGCATGTCACACTGTGTCACTTCATTGCGTCCTGGGAGGACCTGACGGAGACCCAGGAGAAGAGTCTGACTCAGCGCTATGAAATGGGCTGTGAGTGCAAGGTAGGTACATCGAAGAATATTCAACAGTAAAGGCAGAATTCACCTGAGACTACAAGATAGAAAAAAATCTGTTAAAGAAGCATTGGTTGTTCATAGTTCAGCTCTCTTATCCTGGTCTTTTCTCAGATCACCCGCTGCACCTCCATCCCCTGTACAATCAGCAGCCCAGTGGAGTGCCTGTGGACAGACTGGGTAATTGAGAAGACAGTCAATGGAGAGCAGGCCAAACACTTTGCATGTGTTAAGAGGAGTGATGATTCCTGTGCCTGGTACAGAGGAGCTGCACCGCCTAAAAAGGATTTCCTAGACATCGAAGACCCTTAACTCCACCACTGTTCAGTGGTTGGAGGATGTTTGCAGAGGAGCTGTACTAAGATATAAATACCAAAAACACACAAGTCAAACTGTTGTTTTTTTTTTCTTTTTTGAAATAAAGCCTTAGTGTGTGTTTCATAGTGAGGTTGAACAAAAATGGAATTGTTATGTTTTCTTATTGCAGGACTCATTATGTTATTCAGCACTTTCTGGCACTCGTACCCCCAAAAACCAAAGCACTTCTTCATGAACCACTTCTTTAGCTGAAATAAAGGGATAGTCATCACAATTCAATATTCCTGTACATACTGTAGTATTTCTTGTGTGTGTCTGCACTTTTTTCCATTTAAACCAAATATATTGTTTAAAGTAAAGAATTGTTTTGTGGTAAAGCACATGTATACTCGTAACAGTTTTCTGAACCTGTGTGGATAGCATAAAAAAAACACAAAAAAACCCCCTCAGCAACTGGCATACTGGTCTGTGACAGCAGAGCTATCACAAATAATGAACCCCACCTCTTGCAAGTGTTCTTTTAGATTGTTGAGTATGCAAAACCTTTAGATACCTTAAATAAGAGCTTTAGTAATTGTTTTCTTTAAGCGTTTTAATGCACTTTTAACAAAACTGTCGCATCAGCCATATTGTCTTTAATGAAAAATGCATAAAAAGGGTATTAAATTCTCCATTTTGTATTTTTTTTATAATACAATTCTTCTTTATTAAATGTAAAAACGTGTTTTATTTAAGGAGGTTACATGATTTATCATAAACTATGGAAAATGCCATAATTTTGATACTTTTACATACACTATTGATGACATGTAAAGAGCAACACATTTTACAAGCATTAAAGGTCAAACTATAGGCCAGATTGTTAGTTGTCTGACCTGTTCATTCTTTGTTGTTGTTCTTATCAGTTAATTAAGAAAACATATTTTAACCAATCATCCATTTTTTACAAAGCCATGAAAACTACCAATGTTGAGAAAATACCATGTGATTTTAAAACTTTAATACAAGAGCATAGAGAGGTACGTCATTCAAAACTAGTTAATATGTCTTGTGCTGGTTTCACATGTGACTTTTGAGATGAGATGATTTTTGCATGCATGTCTGACTGAATCAATACTGTACATTTGACTATTACATTAAATGCCAAATATGTTTTGATGCACTTTGCAGTCAGCAGAGAACCAGAATAATAAACCTAAGTATGGCATATTATTTTTTGTTTCTTCGAGTTGTATTTAAGACAATTAAATACATTAAAGCCTGAGTTGCTATCTGTCAGTCTTTTATGTGTATTTCTATGTGTATTAAATGTACTTTATGTATATAATGAAAGACTGACAGCAAGTCTTTGAGTTGCTATCTGCTATAAATAACAACGATCTGCTGCCATCTAGTGGACACCAACAACATGAGACTGACATTCACAGATTCAGGGTTCCATCCACGTGCACGTGTACAGTTATCAAACATAAAGCTCAAGGGAATTCACAGCATGAAATCATAGAAAGTTAATTCCAACATGACAGTGTAAGGGATAACATCCATTTAATGCCCCTTAAGGATGAACTAAAATTAAACTACATCACACTACACTATTTGAAATGGTCCAGATGTTGCTCCTCCACCGCGATCAAACCGCAAGCCCACATGCATGGGGGTGTTTTTTCTGTTGAATTTAATCTGCTGTTAGTATAATTAAAAATAAATGTTTGCCAAAATACACAGTAACGAGGACACTGCCACCTGAGAATAGATCAATAGATTTTCTTATAAGCGATTAACCCGATGGTTTTAAAAGGCCAATCACAGACGAACTATACAATAGAGGACATTTCGGCGCTCTTTGTTGTCACATTAAAAATTGTGAACATGTACAGCGCCAAATGCATCAATGGTAAACAGCGCCATTTAGAAGTCACGTGTGGTTCTCTCCCTAAAGCACTACGTCAGTCTGAGCGCTGATTGGTTGAACCTTTTAGCTACAGCGTGACCTGCCCTCTGATTGGTGTTTGAACGCCGTCAGTCAATGCCGTCACCGCCCTCTGATAATGCAACATGGACGAAAATACCAGACTAAAGAGCTACAGCTGAGGAAGCAGACCCCTGTATTGTCAACGATTTTGGAGGACTGAACGAAAGGTGGGTGAACTGACGTTTTTTGGTGGCACGTATTATTTGTCGGGATGTGTCTCCAGGACGATGCTGTACACAGATGTAGGACGCGGCGCCCAGAAGGTGTTAGCCACCTGGACGCTGAGACGCTAACCCACATTGCAGCATTGAGGGAGGCTGGAAGCGCTCGCCACGTTAGGTTAGCTCGATGGCTAATTTGCTGCTGCTGCTGCTGTCACACAGAAAAAGGCAGAACACGGTACAACCGACAGCAGCTTTACAACTACAACACACACCGAATGGGTTACACATTTATTAGTTGGGGTCGGCGTCTTATCTCCAAACTTGCGACCGTTCGGGTCGACATTCAGCTGTGGTTCCGTATGAGCTATGGTGACTGGCTCGAAGTCCAGCTGGAGTGTAAGGGACTGTTGTGCGGTGTCGAAACGATAGGTACTGAGCAGGAGAGCGAAACATGAACGAAATGGGAAAGCTAGCTAACCCAAACTAATTGTCTAAATAAGTTAAAAGATGGTGCTGCTGCCTTAAAGGTGCTTCCCCTGAAGTGCGTTACGCGAATTTCTCAACCTCGAGTGATTTTTTTTCTGACTTGAGATGCTGTTTGTTTATCTTCAAACATATCTCGTGACATGAAAAAGGTTGACAGATTGGTCGCTTTGCTTGACTTCTCTCTCTACTTGAGTTGGTGGGCTCCATTCAGTACAGAATATTTAAAATGTGCTATTGTGTTAAGTTTTTCCCAGCCTTCGTTTTTATTTTCCCGCGAAGGTCATACAAAGGTGTGAGACACATAGAAAAAATGTATTTGTTTGATGTGCATATACACCTATTCAATGTCACCGGTATAAAATAATAAATTTACGAGAATGACAGCCTGGTCAGATCACATGAGCATTTATTCCAAAATAATATCGACACATGACAACCCCACTATGATATGAGATATTAAGTTTTTGTATGTTAATTACACGGTCGTTACCTATGATTTACATGACATGTGTTATCTATAAATATATACATATATGTTAAACTGTATAAATGTGGTATTTTTGCACTTATGTTGACACTTTACATTAGCTGAGGCGTTGAGTACAGTTAGAGGCTCGAAGGAGAAAAAAAAATCTGTATATGGTGCAGCTATGATGTAATGTACAAAAACCATAGTAGCTTTGTATCTATCCATCCTTAATTCTGCTCTCGGACCTCACACCAGTTGTCTGTTATCAATCTTGACATCACCTAAATGTATTTTGACAAAGTTTACCTTTATGGAAAAGCGATGAAAAAGAAACATGATAATCTCAGTATATCGTATCGCAACACTTATTACATATTGCAGAACATGTATAATCGCTATAATAATAATAATAATAATAATAATATTAATGGGAGTTAAGTATTGCAATAGTATCGCATCGTGGGGTCTCTGGTGATTCATGCATCTAGCGCATAGACACTACTACAAATGTAAACTTGTGTCACCTTACAGTAACAAATGTGACAGGATTTGATGTAACTCCAAAGCTGCTAAGACATAAACGTTACGTTACAACAGGACATATTAAGCTAATTAAACACCATTGTTGTGTTATCTGTATCAATTCTGCTGCCCCGTCTAGCAGTTGCATCCCTGCAGTTAGCTGTGTCCCTGCGGGCTGTGTCATCAGTTGTATCAGTATCAGCGCCACGTGAAGGTCAGCGTGCCCTTGTGCATATAATGCATGTTGAGCCCTCCTTCTCTCTTCATGACGTCACTGCCCACTCTGATGAGCATGACTCTCATGGCACTTCACGCCTTCAGTGTTTCAGTGTGGTGCTGTGACATCGACATGATGTAACAGCATCACTTTTAGCAGGGTTTGTTGTGTTTGGAGCCTCTCGGCTACGTCCTGAGCAATAACGCACAGAATGATTGGTTTACTCGCTACTCATTCGGCACTGAACACATTTTGCCAGCCTGCTGCCTTTTGTAGGAAATAATGCGTCAGAAGTCATTCACTACGCTGATTCTAGCAGATGGTTGTTGTGGAAATGTGCACACACACAGTTATCTATACTGAATTGGTCTGGATTTAAAGAGACAGCAGCCAATAGACATTTCTCAAGCCAGATTTGTCACCTCTTAGGCAACATATCTCACTGACACTCTTGATAAAAATTTTTACTGTACTGAGACTAAGAAACAAAACATGGGACACACAACAATAAAATTATTGACACAAGCGAAACTATTTTTTGTAGTAGTTTGACGTGGCTGTTAACTGCAGCTGTTTACATGTAGTTTGTTCTAAATGCTTATCCCTGTCTATCTGATTCACTCCCCACCCTATGTGACCCACCAGTGTCTGATGTCTTGCATAACTGTGAGGACAGCTGCCAGGACGCAGCTGGCTTCTGAGATGCACTTATATTGCTTTTGAAGCTACGTCAGGATCTGTGGCTAGGGGGTTAACGGCTGAAGCGCAACCAGGCAGGAGTGTAGATAGGTATCTCAACTTAGACATAAATTCAATGATTATTTGTTGGACAGAAGGTTTATATTGGATCACGTTAAACTCAGTCATTAGGGTAACTTCGAATTGAGAGTATATTAAATAGTAGAACTTCTTAATCCTTTTGCGTAACCTGGATAAACACGGTTTGTTTGTTGTTTAGTTCAGTCTTTTGTGAAGGAACCTTTAAAACGATTTACACAAACATTTTTTCTCTGCAGTGATGTTCCAACAATGCCGATAGTGGATAAACTAAAGGAGGCACTAAAACCTGGCAGAAAGGAGACAGGTGATGAGGGTGACCTCAACAAGCTGTTGGCTTCTTCTGCCAAGAAGGTGCTTTTGCAGAAGATAGAGTTTGAGCCGGCCACTAAGGGGTTCACCTATCAGCTAGACAGCTTAAAGAACAAGTATGTGATCCTCAATCCCAGGAATGAGGGTGCTACAGGGCACAAGGCCACAGAGCCTGTCCAAATAAAGAGGCATGGTAAGCTCCCAAATTGAACCGGTAGTTTGATAGTTTATTTTTTTCAAATTTGTCTTTTGATTCTAGCCTTACATGTTGTGCACTGTACATTATCCTATTCTCCCCATTCAGTCTCAGAGAAAGTAGTTGGGGGCCAGAGTGATGGGATCCCCGCTCCACAGAAGATGCTCTTTCCAGGGAATAAGCTGACCCTTAAATGGGAGCGTGTGTACAGGGTGGGAGCCGGCCTCCACAACCTGGGAAACACCTGCTTCCTTAACTCCACAGTGCAGTGTCTCACCTACACCCCGCCACTCGCCAACTACTTACTCTCAAAGGAGCACAGCCGTGCCTGTGAGTATCGGATTCATAATATTTATTGCTGCCAGACCTGCAGCAGTTATTCTCCCATCTCTGAACATTTTTTCTAACTTTACATACGCCCACAAAGGTTCACGTTTCGGAAATAACTGTAACACCACTACTGGAAAGCTATTTCTGGCTACATGTGTGTGAAAATCACAGTGAAATAGATTTTAAAGAGGTAAAGAGGCTGACAAAGGAAAACCATAAATATTTGTTACACTCAATGGTCAATTTGTTGTATTGTTAGAACCAAAAAACACACACACGGCTAGTCATTTTGAGTTTTTAGCAGTATTCATTGAAAATGTTTTATAAAGAGGCAGATTATGATATTTAGCCAAAATATGGCTGGCATCCAGCTGTGTTTCTATTTCTGCCTCCGCCAGACACAGTTTACAGTAAATGACAAGCTATTGCAGTGGACAAAGCACAAAATATGCAGGACTTAATAAAAAGGGAGGAGATGGATTTAGAAACGAGCAAAGTCTCAGTTATCAGAAGTTCAAACTGATACAATGATTAAAATAATTATTGTTATTTGATCTAGTCTTTTTATGTGCTATATAAATAAACTTGCCAGTGAATTATGTTTGAAATAAAATAACTAGTTTACTTGGATGAGCATGCGTGGTTACTCTGGCTTAATTTTCTGTGCATGTTACTCTCTTTATGATGTTTTTTTGTTTGCACTTCAGGTCACCAGTCAGGCTTTTGTATGATCTGTATCATGCAGAATCATATCATCCAAGCCTTTGCCAACACAGGCAATGCCATCAAGCCTGTCTCCTTCATCAGAGACCTGAAAAGTGAGTTCATTTCTGTACGACTGTGTGTGGACAGTTTGTGTTGATGGTTAAATACTGCCAGACGCGCAGTGACGCTACCCTGGCCACAGTGTCCCATGTAACAATAGCCAGCGACTGCAGGACGTAAGTGGAGCAAAGAGGCTGCAGGCTGTGAATGAGCACCCTGTAGAGAGTAGGGATGAGGTGTGAGTTGCACCTTAACATGGTGAGGTACTGTGCTGTAGTCTCACAGGAGCCCTCCCTCTGGCCTTTTACTTTCTTACGTGCTGCTGCAATCACGTCTCCACCTCCTGTGCCTCTTTTTCTCTCACTGCCTCCCTGCTTCACCTCCCTCTCTCTTTCCCTGATGCCCTCTCTGTCTCCTTGTGACTGCGGGCTGAGAGGAGCAGTTTTAGCACTGAAATGTACAGTCCACCATTTTCCCTTCTTTTCAGCTAGGACTAGAAGACCCGCTGTAATGTTTAGATTTTTTAGTTTCATTTTAATTTAATTGGAGAACACAATTTAATAGAAATTCAACATTTCTCCTTCTAAGAATCTTTCTAGAATTATACAGCAAAAGATTTACAAATGAAATAAACCCTGAACCCCTCCTACCCAGGGCCCAGAGATTTCATATATCCAAGATGTGGTCTCCCTTGTCTCTGAGAAATGTTACAGGTCATTAGTGTATCGTGTCTCATTCCTTTTTCCCACTTAAGGGTGACTCACTGTTGTAAACGTGCTGGGATGCTGTGCTGGGAATGTGTTGATAACGACATTATGCTCCTACCAGGCCCCTTCTTCTCCATTAAGAAATAACAGTCGAGGCAGAAGGTTTCGAGCTGCATTAGCTCTAATGTGAGACAGTTTGCAGAAGCCACTAGGAGGCTGTAAACGTTTCACTGGGTATAGAACAGCTTGTATGAAATAAACAAGGCACCAAAGTTAGGGACCAACTTAGCTTAGTACCAGTGAAAGATCACTTTAAAACTTTGAATAACTTAAGTAAATATTACTTCATAATGGGCTATTTTCTATGCCATACAGTCATCAATACTTGATTTCTCTGTCTCACTCTTACAAAAACACATCCCTAATTATCATTTCCATCTGTCGCAGAAATCGCCAGACATTTTCGCTTTGGCAGCCAAGAGGATGCCCATGAATTTTTGCGGTATACCATTGATGCCATGCAGAAAGCCTGTCTGAATGGCTATCCCAAGTAAGGCTTTTATCAGTATTTTTTGAAATTATGGTGGAGCATGCGTATGATAGATGTGATCAGATTATAGTTTTCATTATTTATTTCTTTGTCGCTTTTCTTTCTCTAGGCTCGACAGGCAGACACAGGCCACAACACTGGTTCACCAGATCTTTGGAGGTTACCTCAGGTCAAGAGGTATTGACTTTTTTTTACAGACAGTTGTGTAGAAAATGAGGAACATCTCACTGCTCCCCCCAAGGGGGGGTGGGTCAAATGCAGAGAAGAAATTTAGTTGTAACATGTGAAAAAACTGTATCAATGACAATAAAATGGAGTCGTTTTCATATTCTTTATATTTCTGTCTTAAGATGCCCGCAGTGAAAATTGTTAGTGAATTTCAAATTGAAATAATCACATAATAATTTAATCTAGATCAGTTAGTCCTCCAGCTAGGGACACGGAAGTGTGTTAAATGTTCTTTTCTTCTGAAGGTTTGATCAGATTAAAAGGGGCAGAGGCAACTTTTTAGTGGTGCAGAGCTTTGTGTGATAATTACTCTCAGACTGATGGTTAAGCAGATTGTTTTCAATCAGTGCACATGAGTCAGAATTTGATTTTTAAATGTTTCCTTTCAGTGAAATGCTCTATTTGTAAAAGTGTGTCAGACACATATGACCCGTACCTGGACATTGCTGTGGAGATTCGGGTAGGTTTTACAAACTTGTGGTACTTGCATGAAATTATTGTCCATATGCAATATTATATTTCCTTCTTTAAATTTAAAAGCTAAAACGCAGTTATCTGTCCTTCTCTTTCATCAGCAAGCTGCAAACATTGTACGAGCCCTGGAGCTGTTTGTCAAACCAGATGTGTTAAGTGGAGAGAATGCCTACATGTGTGCCAAGTGAGTGCTAGTGACATCCGACACTTTGAATGCTCCACGCAGCATTAGAAGCACCTTTTTTAGACCAACCCATACAGCATGTTTATTCACGATATACTTTCTGTTTTCTCATTAGGTGCAAAAAGAAAGTGCCAGCAACCAAACGTTTCACAGTCCATCGAACATCTAATGTACTGACCCTTTCACTGAAGAGGTTTGCCAACTTCAGTGGAGGCAAAATAACAAAGGTTAACACATAAGTCTCCCACCTTTGGCTGTTTGAAAGCACTGTGCCATTTCTATAAGTGTCTCCGTCTGTCCCCTTTCTTCTTTTGTTCAGGATGTTGGATATCCAGAATTTCTGAACATCCGCCCCTACATGTCTCAGAGCTCAGGCGACCCTGTTATGTATGGCCTTTATGCTGTTCTTGTGCACTCTGGCTACAGTTGTCACGCTGGCCACTATTACTGCTATGTCAAGGTAGGACAACCGGATGTACACATTTGTTTGTTTGGTCTCTCTGCTATGTTGAGGTTACCTAGTTAATAGATGGCCCTGAATTGTTTTGGTTCTTTGGTGATAATTTTGCTTCATTTCATATTTATCTGACTCTTTGTTTCCTCATAGGCGAGCAATGGGCAGTGGTACCAAATGAATGATTCAATGGTGCACTCTAGCAACATCAAAGTGGTCTTGAACCAGCAGGCATATGTGCTTTTCTACCTGAGGTAATGCATTAGTGTTGTCAGAGATCAAATAAGCGATCGTGTGTTTGTTCGGCTATATTTGGATAAAACTGGATCTTTATTCGTTCGTTAAAGGATCCCTGAAACTAAGAAGAATGCAGATGGGCAGACAACCAAGCAGGGGGTTTTAAATTCGGGAAAGAACAGCATGTTGTCTGAACAGATAAAGAGGGCCAACCTGAACGGACCTCTGTCCTCCCCGCAGGTCACAAAGGTAAAAGACAAGACATTTAAGAAATAACTTTTTAAAATGGTGGAGTTATATTCTCCCGTTTTACCCATTGTAACGTTTTAATACAAGGTCACTTCTTTCTTACAGAAACTTGAGCCTGCACAACTGCGTAAGATCCAGTCTATGGATGGTGGTTTGGGTTTGCCCATTTCCAGGAACGGTGTGAGCTCTAAGCCGCAACCCAGACTCTCCAACTGGACATCCTCTTCTAATGGACCCCCGAAGCTGCCAGGGGGACCCACGGTTATCGAGGAACCTTTTAAGAAACTCAAGAAGCCCTCACCTCAGAGCCAAACACAGTCGCGCAGCACCACTCCAACCCCCTCCAACAACGGGGTCAACAGGACGGAGGGAGAAAAAAAGCAAGGTGGCGAGGGCAGAGGCATGGCAGTGTCTACCTCATTTAAGTCTTTGTCTGACTCTTCCTCTGCCGACACCACTGACTCAAAGGTAACATGTGCAGAGAAAAATCAGAAGCTGATGCTTTTTGTACTATTTCTAGTTGGTAGTAACTTCACTAACTTTCAAGTATGTAAAAAAACAACCTACATTGCAGATTCTACAGATTTGCCTTTGGGATTTTAAGTGTAATGACCATTTTTGTCCACACGTGGAAACCATAACCATCCATCTATATTTATATTTGCCAGGACTCTGTGGGTCCCAAAAGCGCACCAGTAGGAGACACCCCCGCCACCCCGCGGAAAGGCTTCAACGGCCTGGCATCCCCATCCAAGAGTGTGGAGCGCTCGCAGAGCACCGAGGAGCAAAAGTCAGCAAAAATAAAACCCCCACCCCTCCACAATATCGCATCTGAAGTCACCAGCACCATGTCTCCGCCACCTGCCAAGAAACTGGCCCTGTCTGCCAAGAAGGTGAACCTCATTCTCATCCACAGCAGCAGCACCTCTTGTCCTAATGATAGTTGATGATACCTGCTTCCTGTTGCTTCACTCCACGGTGATATCCTAACTTTGACCATTAGTTTCAAAAAGGTACTTTTATTAATACACGTGAACTCCTCCTGTGTAGTTTATTTTTTTGCTATGTGCAGTTTGTTATTTCTCCAGCGTGCCTGTCTAATCAACCACATGGTAGCATTTGTTTAGAGTTTGTCTTCTTTTCCTTCAGTTTGTTCTTTATTCTAACCATTTCTAATTCTTCTCTGCCATACCCTCTTTTCTTTTCTTCCCTCCATCTTTTCCTGCCATTCCTTTATTTGATTCTCTTCCTTATTTTTGCCACATTCATGACTATTTTTTTTAGACCACCAAGTTTTTATTTATGTCGATAACTGCAGGCTCACAGCCGGAGTCCGAGCAACATTGATGCTCTGCACCCTTGGCCACGCCAGCTGTCCAGTGACCCCACACATCAAAATCAACTTAATCCCATCACCTTTGCCTCGCCTTCTCACAATCACAGGTAGGACAATTGAGTTTTGGACATTAGTAATGCAGCAGGTGTGTTCATGTGAATTGACAGTCACAGCATAAGTCCAGATGTCTTTTGTCGTTGACTCTCCAGAGCTAGTCCATTCCATTCACCTGAAGTCCAGTCATTGCCTTTGCTCCACTCATGTGGATCCCTCAAACAGCAGAGCCCTCAAAAACAGTCCCTTCTCTCCACAATGCAAAAACCAAGCGCCAGCCTTTCTGTTAAAACCAACAGGCTTCAAGTTACCAGTCCAAAGAGCCCCAAGTCTTCCAACAACCTTAACTGTGTGGTCCAAGATCCAGACCTTAGCGGTTCTTCAGCTGAAAAGGTCAACCAGAAGAAGAAGAAGAAGAAGAGGAAACGGCACCATTTTGAGGTAGAGGGGGACGCTGAGCCAGTCATGTCCCTAGCAGCAGTGAACAACCTTGCAGAATCAGCTGGCGAAAAAAAACGTAAAAAGAGAAAGCGAAAGAGGGAGAATGAGGATGGAGAGAAGGTAAAGGAAAAGGAGAGTGTCCTGTCTCACCTGGACACATCAAATCAGGAAGAGGACTGGTGTGAAGGTGGCATATGGAGTCTAACATCCCATTCAGATGCGGAACAGCCTAAGCAAAAGCCTCAGTTAGCTGCCACCACTGTGACCGACTATGAGCCAAAGCAGAAACGACAGAAGAGGGACTCTCTGTTGGAGGTGGCCAAGAAGAAGAAGAAAAATAAAAAGAAGAAGCACCTAGAGGAGGATCTGCAGGACACCACTACAGCATGTTCTCCATCAGAAAGGTGCTTTAACATTTCATTAGTTTGTTTTTGTCCCTCAAAGAAAACAATGTACGTTATTCATCAAAAAAATATATTTACCTTTATGAATATGTATTTAAAGAACAAAGCCCAGCTGGGTCTTTGCTTATGTCCAACTAGTAAATGTTAGCAGTAACGCAAACCTGTGTTCTACAACTCTACTACGCTTTAGTGCAATAATTACATTTCGTCGGTTTGAGTACTTGACACTAGAAAGGCTTTTCTAAAGTATTTGGGACAAGTGCATAGTAAAGCAGGTGCTTCTGCTTTGGGGCTTCGATTGAGTGTTATCTCAGATCAAACACATAAAAATACTCCTGTTTGTGTTGACCTTACCTAACAGCAAGTCCGAGACGGAGGCCACAGTTGTTCAGAATGATACGGGAGACTTGATCCGGTTAAAAAAGAAATCAAAGGTGGTGAAGAAGAAGAGGCTAAAAGAAGAAGGGACAACGGGGGAGGCGAGCAGGCGGTGTTCAGACGGACAGAATCACAAGCCTGAAGCATCAGAGCTTCCTTCAAAAAAGACCGCGGAGAACGGCCAAACGAGCAAACAAAGCACAGGTATGCACACATGAAAACATTTATGTACATTGATTTTATATAAACCACAGTAAGAAATGTGAGACCTTGTTGCCATGCCAACAGAGAACCTTATAATGCCATTTTGTAATCGCTCAGCAACACCACAGCTTCTCAGCTTTTTGTTGGAGTGAAAGATCACGACTCACTGCATTCACAAGATGTAACCGCAGTTTTATCTGTACATTTCTTTCTTCTACATTATTTTTTTACGAAAATTTAGCCACAGTGGTAGTGTGGGACAGTCAAGTGAAGGACGGCTATAGACGGAGTAAAGCGCCGGCAACTGAGGAAAGTGCTCTGGGAGAGAACACCTCGACCCGTGCTGCTCCTTTAGCCTGGGACGGGAAAAAGACGACTGGTGTGGTAGAAGAGCTACTCAGGAACGCCACAGATAAGGCCTACGGTGCCAACAGTGAGATACTGACCATTGTTTACAATTTAATTCTTTGTTTTGTTTCATTATTTTTATTTTTTTTAAAAGGGTTTTTACGTGTTAATAGGTTTTGTTTGTCTTATCTAGTCCTCAGTTGGGATGGAGAGATCTCGGCTATCAGCAGAGATGCTGTTGAGGATGTCCGCCAGGCAAAGTGCGACACCATGATCGATGAGTGGGATGAAGACTTTGACAGGGGGAAGGTGAGGACAAAATAAAAAAAAAAAGCAACTAATAACTTTTTAATAAATGTTTGCACTTCTCCTTGCTCATCCCGCCTATGTTTAAAATACTTGTTTTTGAATTTGCAATTCAACAGGTGAAGAAAATGAAAAACTATAAAAGAGAGAAGTGGAGAAGTGGCAGCAGCATGTTCCAGAAGATCCAGGACAGGAGGAACAAGTGGTCCGTAACGCCAGGAAGCAAGAGAGTTTTTGGAGTCCGTCGTTGAGCGTTAGGGTTCTGTCGAGGTTGTGCTCACTTGAACTTGAAACAATAATGTATACCAGACCTCTGTACGTTTTTTTTCTTTCTCTCTCTCTTTTTTCTTTCTTCATCTTGTTCAATTCACACGCAAAGCAGCACTGACTTGCAACCCCTTCAATCTCCTAAAAGTTTAAACTAACCAAAATGTAATGCCTTCATTGGCCACCTAATTAGACCCCCCCACCCCCTTTGATTGGGATGCCACAGTAAATGTCTTGAGCCTTTTTTTTAAACCAGTATCTAATAGAAAACTGTACACATCTATGTCCAATAAATTACTGTAGAGTGGCATCGTTTGAGCCTTGATCATTGCCCCCAAATCACGATCTCTTATGAAATGTAGTATGACCTAGCAAATTTGTGAAAGTTTATCTGCAGCTTAAAATAACATAATCTCATAGCATACTATGCTGCTTTTGCACGGCACAAGGGCTCCGTAAGCTAAAAGTGACCTTTTTTTTAACTCTTATATAAAATAATGCTGTACCAAATTACAGATACCCCCAAAATTGTTTATTAATTACAACTTTTGTTATTTTAGATTTTTGTATAATCCTCTTATTTTTATTATCTTTATCAACTATCATTTTACTTTTCTGCGTTGTCCGTGCCACCTTATTCTAATTATACATGTTTCAAATGGCTCAAACTGAACAGGTTAAAAATGGGATACGGTTTGTTTTTTTTGTTCTGTGAATGGTTTTGTTTCTTTGCCATTCATTTTATTTCAGGTTTAATGCTAGTTACTCCATTTTTGTTTGGGTAAACGGAGTGTTTCTAAAATGTTAACAAGAACAACGCATTTGACACCTTAACTTACATCTCGGTGTCATCTCAGTTACTTGGAAATGCTCGTGCAGCTCAGTGTGTGTTTGTACAGTTTGTGGTTGTTGGGAGGAAATCAGACGGGAGCATTCATCGTTTGCTGCGCAGCTATTAAACTATGTGGCTCATCTCATCAGTTCAACATTTAGAAGCTCAAAGTTCAGCAGAAATCTTTCCGTTCGCTGTAACAGACCTCGCCACAAACTTCTCTGAGCTGACATGAAAGGGTTGCATTTTTATACTCGAGGCACTGTGTTAGAATGGGACTGCCACATGCCATTTTCCCCCGTGTATCTTATCTCTATGCAATTTTTCTGATGATCATGCTTGTCACCTAGAAACTGGGCTAAGACTCAGGAACCCAGACATCCCGTATCCCACCTTCATCTCTGATCCAACCCT
Organism: Microctenopoma steveboyesi; assembly: GCA_032359275.1. Classification (NCBI taxonomy): domain Eukaryota; kingdom Metazoa; phylum Chordata; class Actinopteri; order Anabantiformes; family Anabantidae; genus Microctenopoma; species Microctenopoma steveboyesi. The sequence goes on along the minus strand of JAUMHF010000025.1, from coordinate 11,001,904 downwards.
CCTGTTTCATTTCAGAGTAGTGCCTCTCACTAGACCACTGTTTTGCATCCTGTACATCCTGTAGAAACTGTTTTATACAGAGTTTTTCAGGTGTGGAAACCATGGGATCATCTTGCACCAATCTGGGCACAGATGCATAGAGAAACTAGTGTTATAACAAAATGCTTTGCCCGTGTAGAAGACTGTACAGTCCGTCTTGTGCTACCTGTGTTTCCCTCCAATGCTGTAAAGATTGGCCCATGCATTTCTTTTCATTCTAGAGATGTTGCCTTCCATTGGCTATAAAAAGAACTATAGGATTTAATGTTATAAATATATGATTTAAAGAAGAAAAGACACAGATCTTTAATGTGCTACTAATACTTGGATCAGTTGGTGGATATTAACTTGAGAATTTTATCTGCAAATGTGTTTGTTCATTTGTGTATAAGAGAGTTGTCTGTTTTTAAGCAGTGACCTTCCCGATGTCACTGTAGTGTGTACAGTACGAGAGGCTACGAGAGACCTTAATTCCCATATGTACTGTTCTTAAGCTCTGAAATTGACATAGGGTCGTGACTCTTAAACTGATGCAGAACGTTTATCAGTTTGAATGGATTGTCCACATGTTTGCATTGATAGATCTGTATTTTGCACCACCTTTTATGACCATGGAGGAGAACTTTCATAATGAAAGCGAATCTTACCACACTATAGTTGACTATAAAGGTGCAATAAAGTTGTGACTTTTGTGAGCCCATTGTTCTTTTTTTTCTGATTTTAATAATGTTTGGTTGTGTGTGTTATTTAATAGTACTCTAGAAATACATTACGTCCATACATTTAATTGTTAGATAATTTGAGCTATAACACTTACACTTTTATTACTACATTCATATGATAACAAATGGGCAGAAACTGAAGACATCCTTATGGTAAATATGTCAAATATGTCCATCAACTCTCGCACATGAAATTAAAAAAAAATAATATATGAAATAATTTTTATATAACTTTAATATATTAAAGTTGACTGGGGCCCTAGCAAGCGCATAGTTAGCTTATGGCCTTTCTTAGGCGGTTTGTCCTTGTTTTCATTGCTCTGTATTTCTTGTCTAATGGCAAAAGCTGGAAGAGGCAGTGTCAGGTATGTGGGGGTCCTGGGTCCTGTTAAATGTCTATTGACTGTTAGATTCATCTTCACATGTAGTCTTATGTGCTACGTAAAAAACAAAATGTCACACTACCAGTCAAAAGTTTGGACACACATAGGCTTTACCATCTTTTCCATGAAAGGACACGTGTCTTTAGCTGTCATCATTGTGAAATGATCTTCTAATGATCAGTTATCCTCTTAATTTAATAAACTTCCATTAGTAAACAATGTCCTATTGGAAGACAATACTAATGTTTGATGATTAGGCCTCTGTATGTGTATGTAATTAATCCATTTCTTTATGCAATAGTCATCTTTGTATGAACAATATCTACACTGTATTTTAGCTTCTGCATGTATCCAAAGGTTTTACAGGTAGTGTACCTAATGTATGTGTTTGATCATTAGATTTGGATTTATTTTATTATTTGGACATATTTGCACATGATTTTATGGTTTTGCCTGTCTGATTACATCATAAAAAAACAGACAGCTACTCAAAACTGCATAATTGTTTGGAGGACTACTTTGAAGTAAAGCTCCTCTTCATTTCTTTATGGCTACTTGACCAACCTCTGCTGCTCGTATTGGCACATTTCGCAATGACAACTATCTGTGGGTATGACGGGTGAAATGGTAGCAACAGCGAAGTGCTTCTTCGCTTGTTGTATCTGACTGAGCACAATGTGAAATAAATGTGTAACAGCTTCACATTGAAGCAAACATCCCATACCTTTGGTCTTTAGGGATGTGCACAGTGGGTAAACGTTTAAACGTAAAAGTTTGGGACACAAATACTGAAAGTACATTATTATTGAACAGCAATATAGTGAAAGTGGGTTGTTGACTGGGAGGGCTTGGCAAACCTTCATGGGCCTCTTTACTGTGGCTTCTGTGGTTAAAACATTTTGACAATTAACCTTTGCAGACTAAAACCCACACACAGTTCACCTATAAAAACATTTGATACTAGCAGTTGTTATATACGTTCTTGCATATTTTCCAAGCAAGTCTTATAATCTACACAGTAAATCACATGATTGTCAACAGTCATAAGTTAGAGCATGACATCACACCTGAGGTGGGCGGGGCCAGCATGTGCACCGGCTTCTCCGGATGGGAGTCTGCAGCCCGTCGGAACGTCGGCGTGTGCGCACACGCACGTCTCAACGCGGCAACCGGGGACAAACGAGGTGAAAAGTCGCGCCTTGGAGTTGAGCAGAGAAGCCTGGCGTCAAGTTAAGAGCCTGCGAGGAGAGCGAGGGCACAGTGGGGAGCAGACGAGAACGGGAAGGAGGATTGCAGCGGGCGTTTGTGCGAGAGATATCCCTCAAACAGGGACGCCTGCAGCAGCATCAGGACCGCCGGGATGGAAGGGGACAATTACGGTTGGTCTTCAAAGAGCCTTTGGCGTGTAGTAGATGTTTTGATCAAAACCACAGACACCCTGCGCCGAGTGCATGTTTTCTTCCAGCTCCTGTTCGCACACAGCACAGTGTGTTCGTGTTGCTTCCAGTCTGACTGCTTGGTGCAACTGTAAAAAAAAAAAAAAGACAACCTGGCATTACTGCAGATAAGTCTATATTATGTAATATTTGAACATGTGTTATCCAGTTTAAACGCCTGCATGGGAAAATACGCACCCTGTTGTTTTTTTGTTATGAACAGGTGGCCTCTGTGGTGTTCTCAGCCAAAAGCCTATAAAAGAATCTGTATGATGAATTATTGAGCATCTTGCTGCAGCTATGACAGCATGTTTGACACTGTGCATATTCACATATTAATAACAGGGAAAGTAAATTCAGCAAGAAACTTAAAAGTTTCTAATGTACGCTGATTTCTTGATCATTTTAAATACTATTTAGATGATACCATTTCACAAAATGTCTGTTTATAAAGCTCCCACCATTACTAAAATGACCAGTCTTTACAGGAAATACCGTGCTCTGACATCATGTATAGATTGACCTCCTTATGATGATGTCAGGCTCTGATGAGCTACTGTAGCTGATGGCTCAGCTAAGACTATGGTTGAGGCTTCCTTTCAATTATTTATCACTTTAGTTTTTATGTGAGCTTAATGCATCTAGAAATAGAAACTCCACTCATGGCCTCATTGCTGGATTTCAGATTATGCTGTGTAATAAGGTGGGAGGGTTTCCGTGAGTCACATGTAACATCACTCTGCCTGGTATAAGAGCATTTTTACTAATGCTTGTCTTACCAATCTTAATGATTATTTTTTTGTTTGAGTTTCTTAAATGTCAGACTTGCTACAGGCTACTATAACCATACAGCACCATTGCTTTCAGCCCAAGAGAAGGATCATCATCAGTTGTCAGTACTTTCCCTTTTCCGCAGCTTAAGAATAAATGTTCTGCAATTTAAGGCTGAAGTGTGAGGTATAAGAGGAGTGACACAGTGAAGCTCTCCATGTAGTCAAATAACACTTTCACTGTCCCTGACACCTCCTTAGTCCAATTGGTGACTTGTGAATCTGAATGGCTAAGTACGAGTCGTATCAGCACTGTGATTGTTCAGCATATCTGACGTCTGAGAAGGGGAGAGGATAGAAGTAATCCATCGGTTGTCAAGACCTGGCACTCCACACTTGATTTTATTTTGGTTCAGCTGTGTTTATATGTCGACTAGACTTACGCAACAGTAATGATATCCGTGTGAAGAGTATCTATGAGTACAGTCTGTATGTTTCGTAGCCTTGTGGTGGTAGTGATGGGCAATCACCTTTTAAAATTTATGATCAAATTACCACACTGAGTATTGCACTCTGTTTCAGTTATGTTGCTGGGTGCTCCTACCCAAAATCAGCTATCTTGGGATTTATTGGGCTCTGGGTGCGGCTCTGTTTCAAGACTCAGTTCAAAGGCTTTTAGCTACAGGGTGTCAAAAAGTCTTTTTTCTCTTTCCTTTTCTTCAGTACACTTGCCATCTACTTTTGCACCTGCCAGTGCAGCTCAGTTTCTGTTGGCATAATGTGTGCACACAAAGGAAATGGTGCCTCTTCATAGGTGTGGCGTGCTGTAGTGGCAGGTATGTTTGGTCGCTGTGGTTATGGGTATCATTTCAGTTTGACGGCTCCTCCTGGGCTGAGTTATTAATATGTCAGAAATATTGTTGCATCTAAAGGCCTGTAATATGTTGTTTTTCTACGGCTCTGGCACTCCAATGTGTGGATGACAGATTTATTCCAGCATTAGGCTCCTCTTATGTTCAAAGCACAGTCATTGGAAAACTGTCAAAAAGTCAGCAGCAGAAGCAGAATCTCAGCGGACTCACACAGTCATGTCTTGTTCTTGATAAAAAAGTTTGACATGAAAATTAAGACATTAATGCATAAGACTGTGAAATCTGTCACTTCAAAGTATACTTTTGCTGCAGCTCTTACATAATCGTGCAAGAAACCATTCTAAGAATAAATGTCTGACCTGGAAAACAAACGCACGCATTTGTTTTTCATAATTAAATTTATGTCTGTCAGATAGACACGCAAACAAAAGAACAATAATCAATCTTTAACACAGATAAAATGTAAATCGCGCAATGAATACTGCACCTTATGATCAGAAATTTACTGAAAACATCAAAGCTAGGTTGATAAGTCTTTTTGGTGAGTAAAGTCTGTTGGATGCTTGTTCTGTTATTAGTCACTGAAGGTGCTGCTTACATTAGGCTGCTATGTAGGAGTTCCACCCACACAGATCAGCAAGCCATCTATATGTTTTCTATCCAACTAGCTCTTATTCATCTACCTTGAAGTTTCTTTTAGGTGCTGCCCACCTAGATATGCCTGGTAGGATAAAAACAAAAGTGTTGTTGCATGCTTTGTCCACCTGGTGGTACATGTGCATAAATTAATAAGAACTGCAAAATAATCACTTTTAATCAGACTCTGTTTCGGCTAAAAGAAGTTGCATTTCAGAATTGTACGTTCAATAGTTCACACACAATAATAATTCTGTGTGAAGAAAGTTTTTTTCTTTTTCCAAGTACTTTCCTTCACTAGGGAGTTCAAATTGCAGAATCAGCAACAGAACAGCAAATTTTGAAGGCTGAACATTTAGGATCTATGTATCTATCTATCTGTCTATCTATCTATCTATCTATCTATCTATCTATCTATCTATCTATCTATCTGTCTATCTATCTA
>JAUMHF010000025.1:10955563-10996466 GCA_032359275.1 Microctenopoma steveboyesi | reverse complement strand
ATCTATCTATCTATCTATCTATCTATCTATCTATCTATCTATCTATCTATCTATCTATCTATCTATCTATCTACTTACATGTTCTCTGCAGGTGGTCTGCATGTTTCTGACAACACACTCATTCAGAGAGTAAATGTAGGTGCAGTTAAGCAGAGAAGAAGAAAAATGCATACTAAAAAGGAGAAGGAAAACATTTGTGCTAATGTCACTATGTGCTGGGCTTCTGTTCCTCTTGTCACATGGCTGCTCCACTGGGTGATTTGCAACTGCAGCATTTTTAAATGGCCAGGACTGACTTTGCAGTCCAGGCATGAGTTCGTTTGAGGCACTTGACCCTCTGGCAATCAACAGGGTTAGATCAAAAGTGATGTCACAACGTATCACATTTAGTAAGTGACACCTAAACCAAGGGCATGACGGGGGGGGCAAGAGTTTAATAATTAATTAATGACAGTTCATCTGAGAATGTGTTAAGGAGTGAGAGGCACATTGTATGAGTGGCAGGTGGGCTTATTTAAAATGGCAGGCGGAATAGCACAGAGTAACAATTTTTGCTTTACTCGAGAAGTGAGAAACAAAAATGTAATAAATTGTCACTGATTATGATCACATCTGTGGTAGAGCCAGAACAATGTATTCTGTTATGAGACTGGGTTTGTGTGTGAAGAAGAACCCATGTGTGTCACGTGGCTCCAAGACACTATAATGTGATTTTACTAATATGTGATAACTCCCGAGTGCCGTGAAAATAATCTAATCAAAACTAATGGCTCACAGAGTTTTGCCCAGGAGCAAATCACTTTTTCTACCAGCGCCTGGTAGGCTTAATGGGTTAGGCGTCAGACTGGGATACAGAAGGTTGTGGGTTCGAACCCCGTCTGACTCTTAGTCCATCCCCTACCAGGTGTGTCTCTGAGCCAGACACCCAGCGCTAGCTCCTTGTAAGTCGCTTTGGATAAAAGCATCTGCAAAGTAAAGTAAAGTAAAGTAAATAAATTAACCAGTCACCAAAAAACTAAAAGCAACAGAAGGTATATCTCAAAATCTGCATTAATAAAAAAATGAGTAGTGCAGGAGATTTGCAGAGTAAAAATTGTGAATTTCTCCTTAATTGTTTCTTTAACTGGTTTTTCCAGTGAGGTTGCCTTCTTTAAAACATATAATATGACATACATGGTTGCAGCAAAAGTAATAAGTAAGTAGTAAATGGTTTTAAATATATACTGGCTTCTGTATCTGAGTGTGCATTCTGCTAGGTCTAAGAATATCTGCTTGAATAAGTAGCAAGAGAGTGCAAGTGGGAGAGAAACAGAGAGCGAGGGTGAGAGAGAACAAGCAGAGGAGGATAGAGTGAGGCTGAGACACTAGCACAAAAGGGGAACAGGGAGAAAGCAGAAGTGATTTCAGCGTTCTAGCAAGTTGCACATTCTAATCAAGGGGGAAGAGAAAGTAGGTGAGTGCGAGAGATTGGTCCCAAGGGAGTGGAGAATGTGCCCGACTGGGGGATTAGGTGAAGCAAAGTGACACACAGCGGGACCTTACGGTTGGAGCTTCTCCATGGACAGAATGCCCGGGAGCTCAGAGTGACTGTCAGCAGCTGCGGCCGGGATCCAGGGCCTTTTCAGCTTCCCCCCTTTTTTTCTCTACATTTCAGTTTGAATCATCAGGAACTAGCATTAATAACACAGGCATCAGCACACGCAGAGCACGCATGTTACACGTTGGAGCCATGGGGACAGTGAGTGAGCTTTGCGTGTCCAGTCTCCAGACGTTCTTGTGTCCAGCTGTGGAGTCGGTCCAGCAAGCTCCAGGTAAAGTCGTGATTGTGGACAGAAGTTTGTTTTTTGGTGTTTGGTTGTTGGCTTGTGTGCACTACATACTCTAGTCCTACATCACTGAAAGCTCTGGATCAAATGTATCGCTGCTTCTGTTTGAACAGTTGTGAATGAATATAAGTTATTGATTTACAGTGTGTGTGTCTGTGTATGTGCTTGTATGACAACAGGCACAGACACACAGCTCCGCCAGAGAGGAAAACAAACAGTTGGACAGAAATAGAGGGAGCTTCTTGTGGCTTAAGGAGGCTCTCTCATTTAGCACAAGTTAAACCTCTGACCTGAACACACACTCTGAGCGCGAGGGAGAGAGAGTGAACTCACTTTGTCGCCTACAAGGCAGATCCGCTCTTCAACATACACAACCCTAGGGTTTCAGTGCATGGCACCACTTAAATGTTAGGTGAAAACACAGCTTGTCAGTAATTGCATTGTCAAGGACTCACGTCTAAGCTCCTGCCCTGCTTATAAATATGTCCTCTTGCCCCATTGCTGTACCTTCGATAACAAGAATAGTAGTGTTGTGTTTAGTGATGATTACCTGTTACACGTGGATAAACAACTCTCAGTGCTTGTCAGTTTAATTACAGGTGAAGGAGCTGTTTAAGACCTTGGTCGCTTTAGGAGCTTGTTGATACTCACCATCTGTCCCTGTATTTCCCAATTTGTTAGTTGGTCCTGTATTAATGACAAAATGTGAATTGTGAATCGTGTTGTTTTGTTGTTGTTGTTAAGGGTTGGAACATCATTTACAGTATGTTACACTGCAGGGTGGTGTGCAGGTTCCCACTGGGAGTGTTTAAAATTGTGCTGGCAGACTGTGTTGACATGACTAAAGCCACTTTGCTGGGTTGTGGTGAATCAGCTGACTGAGTGCGTATCAAGGGGAAGTAATGCTGTCTCAGTGATTTCAAAACACCTGAACAAGCACTGGGGACAAGCATGGAAAGAGGAAACTTTTAGTAATTTGGTAATTTTGTACATTCAATTTGAAAGCAATCTAGATGGTTCTGTTGAAAGCAGGGATTTTAACCAATCCAAAAAAAGGAGGAACAAATACAAGTGGTTCTAAATCTCTGTTGAATTTGAATATTCATCCTTTGGTCCAATTTGTGGGCTGAACACGAAGCAAAATATTCCCAAATCCTTTACTTCAGCTGTCGCCCATTCCTTTGCTTCAACTGTAATAAAAATCTTTGAGCGTTGGTGTATCAGTTTTTAATCATGAATCATACAAGTGTTTCATGTGTGACTCACCTACTGGTTGTCCAGCAAGTTCACACTAAATCTGCAGCACTCCTAAACTTTATGTAATTGTCGTTTGAAACAAGCAGTTAAAAGTCTGAATGCCTTTTTTTTAATAGTGGGCCATGTATCGCCGTGTAAACTGATGTGTACGAGGATTGTCTGTGCCATGAGGCAGGTGTGTCTGGGTCTTGCTGACATAGAAATTTCTCGTGTGTGCTCCCGGGCCAGCTGAGGACACAGTGATCTGTGTTGGAGCACAAATGGGGCTGTCAGCAGCAGCCCGTTAAAGATTATTTGCCAAATCAGCTTGTTGTAACAGAGGGTTATGTGGAGTAGTGACAGTTGTCGGTGATGACAAAATGATGATGTCGTACCTTTTTGACATGTGTTTTATAACATTGTTTTAGCACGTGTCCTGAATTTTCTTAATTGTAGGAACACAGCTTATGCTTAGCATAATTTTGAACAAAAAACATGTTTCAGGTGCTACAAAAATGTAGACGTTACCGTTGGGGTGCCAGAGATCACTGGTGTAAACCCCAGGGAACTGTTGGGGAAATACTTTATAATATTAAAAGATTAAAAATGTTACTTCATGTGACCTTTTGTTTCTCATTTGGCTGAAATGTAATTACAATTGTTTTTTGTTGGCAATACTTACACATACATATTTTGGATTTGAAATATAAAAATAGATTTTTTTTTGCATGATTCTTGGCTATTATTAGATTAGTAAAGTGATGTGAGAGGAACAAGCATGGTAAAACAGCAGCAGGGAGGAGGGAGACATTGATTTTACTTGAACTTCTAGATCATCTGAGTCTTGTGACTGTGTTAACAAGCTGGTCCCATCAAGGCTGTGTATTCATCCAATCCATGAACAGCAGAGATTTATTTAGTCATTATTCAAGACTGCTTATTAGTCATACTTTTGCATGTTTAATTAAAATTTGAATATTGCTTGTCAGCTTGTGATAGTACTTGTTGAAGTAACCATGTCTGCTGCAGAACTGTATGCAAAATGTCATACGCCTAGCTTGATGAAGAGTGACCTATCTTACACAAAAAGGAAAACGTTTTTGCATTTCACACATTTCTGTTTGAATAGACCGTATGTGTAGGTGGCTTCTACAGTAGGTTTCAACGAATGACGTTGTCTTGCTTTGTAAGATATGTGAAGGCCATTTCTTCTATGCCTACATTGGAAGTGTGACACCTGTGCTAGGTCTATTTTCGTATTTGACTCATTAGTAATTAATTGCTCATGTCTGCACTCCCTCTCACCCAGAAAATTACAGGATGGATTGAACCAAAGGTCTTATTACCTCTGACTGCACCTGCAAAAAGGAAAGGAGTAATTTCAAAATCAGCATGTGCAGTGAGTCATGCAGAGAGCAACAAAACCTATGTTAACATCAATTTGCATTCAGTTCTGTCTACCACGCATGTAGTAATCAGTAGTTTTCATGTCTAGTGTATGATGTTTTTAAGTTGGTGTATGTTCTCTTACACTGACATCTTATATGCAGAGAAAAACTTGTGACATCACAAGTCACCCTTCTGCAAAATGTTAAGAAATGTAAAGCCAGTACATTTTTTATTCTAAAGGTGGAACTGTATTTACTGGAAATGATCAGCGGGGGTCAGTCTTGGCATCTCCTTGTATATGAAACACATTCTCATATTATTCAGAACATTTAAATCTCAGGTCTAGACATATATGTTAACAATAATGGATAAATAAATGGATAATAAGAGGTATAGCCAAGTGATTTTAGGAGTGAGTCGCATTGGGAAGTTGATTGTGGAGACTTGATCAGTACATTGCTCCAGATAGTATGGGACTAGCTTTGTCCAAGGAATTATCCCATTAAACGAGTATATTGACATTTCCTACATCAACTTACATTTGAAGGCTGTTTTAATGTGGAAATTACAGTGTTTTATTTGAAAGCTTGTATTATAAATGCAAAAAAACTTAAACTAAACTAAATTGATTAAGTGTGAGTAATGTTAAGTGTCCCTGTCAACCAAGAGAAAACTAAGGCATAAATAAAGCAACCACATCATTTACCATGCATGAACCAAATATATTTACATTTTATAATCCCGTATGACAACAGAACACTCATTCAAAGGTCAAAATGCTTTCTGCTCTTACTTCTTCTTGGTCCTTTAAAGCAGACTTGCAGCAGCGCTCGGGGGAATGGATGAACTCGTAACAATGAATTGAAACTTTGTGTCGAAGGGTCTCTCTTCACACAGACAACATTGTCAGTTGTTGAGTTTAGACCGCAACAAATGAGGCATTCATGCTCCACAGCATGAGCCCCTTTAAATGAAGTGGCTGTGGGAAAAGTCTTTTCTGAGTTTTGACTAGACCGTAATTAGTCAGTGGCTGCTTGGGAAATTATTTTGTTTGTTATTTTAATTTAATATTAGAAAAATACACTGTCTGTGTTTTCAAATTCACTATTTACATAAAGTACATTTCGCCTGTCTCTCCTCAAGCAGAACATGGCGTCAAGTAGCTCACTGATTAGTAAAACTATAAGAAGCTAACTGGCAATCACATTCACTTAAATGTTGATAGATGCTACCTAATTAGCAAGTCTGCTAATATTCAGCAGCATTAAAGATAATGTAACAACAACAACACAACGCACCTTATTGGCCACTGTCACTTGTGGGAAGGGTAATAAACTGTGAGTCTTTACTCCAAAAACTCTTAATTCTTCAAAACACAGAAACATAACTTAAATATAATCCTCAACACAACGTAGCTCTCTTGCGCGCGCATGCATGAAGCCTGCCGTGTCGCTAACAATGAGATCCTGACTTAACAGTAACAGACGAACTTCGGTTCCATGATCAAACTAAACATCTACCTTCATTTACATCTAAAACAAATTTGTTTAGATTATGAAATGAACTGCAATTGTATAATTAAATTAAATTATATACGGTTTCGGACAACAGTAGCTGTTAGAATTAGCTGCTAGTTTGTTAATTCTCACTTTATCAGATGTATTAGACCTGTATTACCTGATCTGAATCCAGACTCATTCTTTTCCTCACAGCTGACAGAGAAAAAACAAACTAATATTCTTCTGTGGAACCGTTCAGTATTTAGCTTCTAAATTAGCTTTCTCCATGACAAGTTTCCTGTTGAATTTCCTATTCTGGAGCTTTAACCTCAGTCTTGTGGGCGGACTTTGGGAGCAAAACTTTGTGAAAAGGTTCTCCTAGCACAGCAAACAAGAGAGAAAACATTTTTACTATTGACGGGCTTGACTGGTTTTAGTAGTTAGTAGGCATAAGACATAAGCCTTTTGCAGAACTTTTCTCCCAGAGCATCATATAAGGTTATAGAGAAAAGAATAACAGAGAGAGCGGCTGTTTTCTCCCTCTAGCTGGCCTCTTCCTTTAGCTCTCAGTGCAACATTCCTCTTGACTCTCCTTGATTCATCGACAGGCGGTAACAGCTAACTGACAGCAGCACAGTTGTGCAGGTGTTATACATACAGCAGGCTGATTTATTCTCTTTTAACAAGCTGGGAAGCTCTGCTGTCTGTCCTCATTTTGTTCCCAAATATGCAGCAAGGACTTGTGTCCCTACTGGAGCAAAGAGACCCCCGTGAAATGCAACTTTGATCACAGGCGATAAAGAATGTGAATTGTTTGTACCATGACAGTAACAACTCCGAAGAGATGCTGGCATTTGTTAAGTTGCATCAGACAAAAAACACATTCCAGTCCTCAGGATTAGGTAGAACCAGTTTCACCAGACACATCAGTATGTATGTGGTTGTAGTACCATTGGAGTGATGTGACACTACCAAAACATAATGCTGCAGTATTTCCATTATAACTGTAAAAGCTATGCAGTAAAAAAATTTTGTTTTTGATTAGATTTTTTGCTTTCTGGATTTTAATATTTAACAGGCGTTTGAACATGCTTGTAGGCATTATTATGTGTTGTCTCTACCATACACAGGTGCTGCTGCTATTTTCTTTAACCAAAAACAAAAAACAACTCAAAAACATTTGTTTCACAAGTAAAAGTTTGACTGCACACACGTCTGCTCTTGGCGGATGTGGGGAATCAAACACTGCAATATGTGCAAGATCAGCAGCACTGAACTATATCTGTGCGTGTCACTCACTCTCTCCCTGCCCCCACCCTGTCCAAACAAACACTGCAGTGTGTGTGTGTGTGTGTGTGTGTGTGTGTGTGTGTGTATGCTGGTATGTGTGTGAAAAAAGAGAGAGAGGGAGCCTAGGGCGACAGGGAGGAAGCACAGTGGCTCATTTGCTGCACCTTTATCAGCTTAAGCAAAGTCAATTTACCAGAAATTGAATCTAGAGCGAGAGTTGTTCCAAAATAAGAGTCATTATAATTATATGAAATAGCTTTTTTATGTTGTCTTTATTTCCAATTTATTGAATATGTTACTTCTTCTCATTGAATGTCTGGAGGTGGAGGTTTAATAAACAGTTTTAGTATATGAGCTTCACTAAATACCTCGGTACGAAAATGTAAATGTATAATTTTAACCCAAGAACGTTAATATGAAATAGTAATTCAAAAATAATGATTAAGAAATTTGTTAGAGCCTCCATGTTTTTCGGCCCTCGCTCTTGTCAGAAGAAACGAGTAGGCGACAAACCCTCTAATAAGTTCTTTTGACTTTTATTGTGAAAACCTCTAACAGGAAATCGTTTGTGTATGATCCGGTCGTCTTGACAGAGAGTCGCGCGCAGGAAAGGTTGGTTGGTTAAAGTCCTCCGTGTCTTCAAACCACTCCCTGAGTGTCGACAGAGTAACCCGTTCCTTTACCGAGGAAATCATTCTCAGACCGTTTAATAACCCCGCAACTAAAAACAAAAAAAAGTTACTCGAAAACGTTACAGAGACGGTCAGAGCCTTGACGTTTAGAAACTTGTTGAAACTTTTTGGAGTCGGACCTACGAGAGACAGCATGGTGTTAAAATCGGAAGACGGAGTAGGTGAGTAACTTAATCAGGGAAAAACGTTTTTACTCGCTTTAATTGCTTCTCGGGAAAGTGTTGAGTTTGAAAACGTGTTTACGAGCAGCCGTCTGAATTTACGCGAGGCTGTTGTTTGTGGGTGAAGTTAGAAAAGAAAGCTCAGGAAACAAATGCGTGGGGTGGAAGCTGTCTCGTCTGTCTCTGGCCTTGTTTGCTGTGTTTACTATTCAGCCATTTGTTACTTTGAGTGAGCCAAGTTTGTGCTCACTTTCTAAAACCCTATGACTTTCAAATAAGAAAAAAGCGTCCCATGCCTTCAACATAACACACACTGTGTTAGAATATGGTATTAAAATTAGTTTCAAGTATTAAAATGAAAATAGATGTGATTTGTATTGTTCGTATTGCCCCACATTGCTACAGTTTAATATTTGATAATAAATCTACATCTTAGCTGGTTTTAGCTGTTACCTCTGTTCACCTAAGCCTAGACTTTGTAATGTACACATTCATAGAGTTTAGGGTTAGGGTTATTTTAGGGTTTAGGGCACCGTTTAACAGATTTGTTTCAGATCCAATATCGTTTGTATCATCTTCCCCATTAATGTTGAGCCTCCAGTAGCAACAAGTGGGAGAGCAGACAGTTACTCATCTGGTGTCAACACTATGATACATTTATAAGAGTTTTTTTGATTATTTTTATATTTGATTCAAAGGTCTAAAACTGTGGGGGATCAATTTGTAATGCTTGCTTATATCACATTTTGTTATCTTTATATTAGTCGATTCTTTTTTCTCATTATATTGATAAATATGCTGGATGTGAAAGACTTGAATGTCCACTGGTGTGTAGAGAGAGAGAAGAGTGCAATATAACTAAAGCTTTTGAATAGATGTCTTAAAATCAACAGATATTCATACCCAGAACTAAACTAATTAAAGAACTGTCTGAACTGTATTAAATTGAATAGAAATACAATAAAATTAAATTGAAAGACAAACTGTTTGAAGCATGGCCCTTTGGCATTTGGCTCGGACAACCTCGTAGTATTAATTAGCACCCTTGACTTGCGTCACTATTAATCAGGTTAGAGAACAACGTCTTGATTGAGTGGTTGTGTTATGTTCTGCTGCCCCTTTGTTCTCGTGATGGAGAACTTGCACAACTGTGGCTCTGACCGGGCCTGGTTGGCACACAGCTGTATTGTTTGAACAGGCATCAAGATGGCAGAGGGGAACAGTTGATGCTCTTTGAGTCCATTTGTCTCTTCCATTTACAGATGGTTAGTCTGGAAAGTTAAAGCAGTTGTCACTAATGGTTCAATAATGAGTAGTGCTGAGAGCTCTAATGGGCCCTCCAGAACAATGTGCCCTGCCTGGCACTAATGCCCTAGTGGTTTGATAATCGTCATCCACTCCCCATAATCTTATTTTCACCTGATTTCTTCATTACTTGGAGCCTTTCTTTCCACTCAGGCCAGTGTTTCTTTCTGTAGGTACTGCTATAATGCAATTTGACAATATGTATTTACTGTTTAATGTAGTGGGGTGTGTCTCATGTTTTGTAGCTCAGCACCACTCAATAGGCTGCATTGCTCACATTCTTTTGGGCGGCATTAACTTCATATTTTAACTCTCCTGACATGTAGCACTAACATTGAGGTTAGTTTTGTACATTGATTATTTGTTAGTTAGTTTTTGTTTTAAGCAGTTCTTCTATAAAACATCAGAATGTTAAGTACAACACCATAAGTTGCCAGAAATGAAGGATTTGTCTTTAATAAGATATGTAGAATAAATTGAAAATGTAAAAAATGTAATAATTGTTACTGATGTATTTTTTAGTGGCAGCCCTAGTCTAAACCACTTTTCTAGTGTTGCCTGTTAGGTCTGCCCTAGACAAACTGTTAGCACGGTTTCACAGTTATGGGTAATTTGCATGAAAACTGTATTTGTTCTCATACATTTTCCTTCACGTGTGTTTCCTACAACCCCTTTGTTTTCTGCAAATACTAAAGATCAGCTGGTCCTGATTGAGTAAAAGAGCGTAGCAGGAGTTTGCACCATTCAGTCAAAAACATGCATAATTACACATGCAACTGAGCTTGTCTTTTATTTCTCCAAGGATCAGAATTGCATCTGGATTTTTTCTGTCTCTTCTCTCATAGCACTGATTAAAGTGAGTTTCAGGTTTGTGTGCTGCAGGTACAGACGCGTCTGGAGGAATCGTTTTCATTAAGTTGAAGCTCTATGATCAGTTGTGTTGTTGGGGCCCAGATGTTTAAAATGGCAGATGGCGGGAACACTACGGTGAAAGTATTTCATAAAGATTGTGCTGATTTGCTAATCAAACACAGCTCAAGTTCATGTCTGGTTTGATTATGTTCCAGTACTGATTGCATTGTGTGCTAAACATAACTCATGCATATATATATTTGTCTGCAGGAAGGTGAGTTTAAACAGAGAACATTAATTCATATTAGCAGATATTTAACTGATCTTTTTGGAAAAACTGTGATGTTATGGTTATTTATATGATATACAGTGCACATATATAGCTACGTTGTTGGAAGCATTTAGCAAACAATGGTTTCTGTGCTCTGTTCAGATTATGTTGTGATGGATTCAAGTTAGGAGAGAGAAAGAATGGCTGTTTTATCGTCTTTCCCACAGGATGGGTGGGTTAAGCTTATTCTCTTCCTCTGATCTACGAGAACAGGAAGCCAAGAAGTAGACAATATGTTTGGCAGGAAGTGACATCTCTCAGTGTATATGTAGCTCTAAAATTTCTTCAATACATTTGTACAGAAAAGAGGCAAGAATAAAGGGGCCAAAGGAAAGGGGCTGAAACCAATAAGCACAATGATAATGATAATGATAAGCTTTTACTGCTGAAAGAGGATGTTGCTAGTAGGATAAGAATCAAAGCCAACAGCGTCAGAGGACAAAGGCGTGCATTATGTGTAGAAACAGCGCTTCCGCTTTTGAGGAAAAACAGGGAGAAGCCTCTGCATCGGCCTATAAAAACAATTAATGTTTATAAATGCCGAAAAAACAGAGTGGAGATTATTAAAGACAACTTATCTTATGTGTTCATAATGGACTGTACATCTGTGTTTGCATCTGCAGGATGTTTATGCTGTGGAGTCGACTGTATGTTTGCTTTATGCTGAAACTGTGTTTGTGGTGGTAAGCCCATCTATATGTTCTCCATCCCCAGTTCCCACTGAGTCACAGCATTCCTGCTCAACAGCTTTAAGGCCATGTTCATACTGGAAGCAGTTGTTTTTAGAGATGATGAAATAATATCCAGCAGTTTTAATAACAGATTAAAGTTTTAATGTGATGCCGTAACACTGTGCAACAGGTTGTAATTCTTCTCAGAATTTTAAAAGGCAAACAACTAGAAACCCTTCACTAACAGGTTGGCTCTATTTTAAGTATGTGCTTATCTTTAAAGGACAGGGAGACCAAAATATGCTTCCCATTCATGCCTATGCTACAGGACAAGACACGTTTGATCCAGATTGTTAATTCACGTGCCTCTTTTGGCTGTGCACCAGAGGATAATTTGATTAAATAGGAACACATAAGATCGCTATGTTCTCCATCGTCTAGCTTGTTTGATCAACTCATGTTTAATAATTACTCAATCTGACGCAGTTATTCTGTTATTTACTACGTTTCCCGGAAAACGTCTGGCAACACAGAGACATGTATGATCTTGAACTGCATGGATTGAACTGCTGTTTTGCTAAAGATTACCAAGGATACAGCTCGTGAAATCATGACCACATCGACGGGTTATTCCAGTCTCATGTTTTCTCAAAACACAACACTTTAATCCTGTTACAATTTTGAACTAAAGCAACCTCCTAGTAACATTTTTCTCCCCTAATCATTAAATGTTTAATAATCTCTGGTTCTAACTTTACTGCTGCAGTTTAGAGATCTTTTGGTTAGGATAATGGATGGATGGATGGATGGATGTAAGACTTGGGCATCTTTACATAAATATGTATTACAGAATATAAGCCGTCACTTGTCAACATTAACTCTACACACACTAACTCTCTAACTCCAGTAACGAATGGACGCCTTCTGAATCTCACTGCTGAGTGCAGCCAACACAGCAGAGGGCTGACATCTGACTCACCAAACTCCATACAGACACGATGTAAGCTCTCGCTTCTATTCTGTGCGGAGACATGACGATGTGAATGTTGGTGATCTTACGCAATCCTTTGGAACGGGATAATTTGAGTTGGGATTGCTCCTGCCTATTCCCATTGTCCCTCCAAGAAAATAAAAAAAAATGGCTGTAACACAGACACTATACTTTCTGTCTCTTTGAGATATGACTGTTTGAGTCAGCAGATTAATTCATATTAATATGTTTTGGTTATAATGAAGTAGAGTAGTGTTTGTATATTGTAGGTTTTATCAGTTTCTTTATCTAGATTTTACGTTTTTATATATCGTCTGTGTAGATGTAGATCTATCTATCTGCATCTAGATAGATGGATGGATAGATGGATAGATGGATGGATAGATAGATAGATAGATAGATATGCATATATAGTGCTCATTTTGTCCAGTCATGGTGTGTGTTTGTGTTTGTCAGTAGAAGGGCACAAGCAAAGACAGGAATGACCACTGGGTGGAGCCTCCATGTAAATGCTAGTGACGGAGAGAGAGCGAGAGAGAGGGAGGGAAAGCAGGGAGTGAGGTAATGATTAGGTTTTCCTCTTCAAATGGACTGTGTCAGTGTGATGTGAGCAGTCTCGGAGCACATAGCTGTGCACAGTGGTGTCTTTCTACCTGACTGGAGGAGCAGGCTCCTTCACTCTGATGTTTGCCATGTGGACATCACTAGATATAAGCAACAGGAGCTGACAAAAGGACAAAAAGGCCTTTTTTTCTATTCATGAAAGAAAGGGAGCTCACTGGAAATGCAGAATTGAAACTTTGGAGGATTCATCACTCAGGTTAGCACTTAATTTTGAAGATGCTTATTCAGGAAATGGATTATCTTGTGATATGTAGCTTGTGGTTTTTAGGACTTGCTGCCAAACTTTGTTTCTAATGGTTCTTCACTGATTGACACCTGAGGTGATTGAGTACTGGTGCAGCAGTCCAGTAGCTGAGCAGCGTGGTTCTGTCAGCGGGGGCGAGGTTTGTCAGAACTAATTGGGGGACTGAATGAATTCTACTTTTACAGAGTAATTCCTCACAGTGGGTGGTGGGGCGTATTTATAATAAGGGGTGGTGCTGTTTTTATGTCAAAATAAATATATAGTGAATCTGCCCAATAAATGTTCTTAGACTCACTTGGTTGCAAACATTCAGGTGGTTTTGCACAGTTTTATACCAGATTGTTTGAGTAAGCTGGTAGGACCTAGAGATAAACTGGCACATTAAATACGGCCTGGAGTTGAAGGTGAAGTGAGGGATGCTCAAGCTCTCGGTCCCTGTGCTTGGGCCTTGCTGAGGAATGTCTTGAAAGGCCACTTGCAGACACAAAGGGAGAGCTGTGATCATCCCACCACTATTCCCACTGTCTCTGTGTTCTCCTGCCATTGACTGTCCCACGCCTCCTCGGCCAAACACAGGGCTCCCTCTCCTGTTATCTCTCCTCCATTTCCCCTTCCCCCCTCCTGCCCTAGATCAGAGTCAGGTTAGATCCTTGAGAAGCTTTTTGATCTAAAAAACATTGGCCTTTTTTAGTCTAGTTCTGATTTTGTGTGTGTCAGCTATGGATGGGGAGGTCAGAGGTGAGCAAGTTCTTTTGGGCCAGTGCCCACATTACAGACTGGCATTCCTTTGCACCCCCTGCTTTGCTTTGTTACAGGCTGTCTGGCTTGAGAGTTGAAGGGATGAAATGTGTGTGGTTTCAAATATATATGAGGGAGAGTCCCCTTGGGATTTGCTGCAGTAATGAGATTCAGTTTCACATCAGACGTCAGTGAATTAGATCGTTTTAAATCACTTTTTCTTTTTCAAGCAGCAAACAGCAGGAACGATCAGAAAGCTCACAGACGGTAAATAGACCTTGCTTCTATGTGTGTGTATGTCTGTGTGTGTTTTTGCCTATCCCAGCTCACAAAATCAATGGCTCGTGTGCATGTGTACTGTCCTGAATGCATTAAGCCTCGTCATGAAGTAGACTGCTTCTTGTTGCAGCTGGTGCTCTTACTGGTTACAGAGATGTTGTGGGTGGTAGGTGTGATAAAAGGAGTCGTCTGTGTTTCCTATAATAACAAAGGCTGTATAGCATTACAGTACAACATCAGCCTTAGGGTCATGAGGAAAAGGAGCAAGTGGTTGTACTTGGTCTTGGTTGTATTTGCACAAGATGTACTAGCAAGAGAAGGAGATGTTGGTATAAAAAAGGGAAATGAGGAGACATGATGGAAGAACGATGCGATGAGGGAACTGAAGTCAAATGGAAATTGATGCTATTTCCTATGCAAATATACAATAAAGCTATAGCTGAAGCAGATAAGGGACCACATGCGGCGTCTAATTGAGGCTTCAAGTGTCATCCATCTGCTCTGATCAGTCAGTGCAGTTCATCAATATGTAATCATATACAGGCACATATTCCCTCAGTCAGCAGATCCCAAGCAGTGTGGTGTCAATATATTTATTTGTGCCAAAATGAAATCAATGTACAATTATTCATCCAGAAAGAATACTGTAGTGTCTTGTCACCATATTTGGATCTTGCCTAGTAGCTGTGTCACCAGGTGAGGCAGGTTTGTTTTTTTCTTTCTGGGTCAATATATGCAAAGAGGAGCTCTGTTAAATGGGTCACATCATGGGGGCTGGAAGATCTACGAGCGCTCCGAATTTTAATTTACTTACTTTCCAAGGAGACTTCTGATTTGGGTAGAAATGAGATGTGTGCCTCCTCTGCCAGGATGGCAATCAGGATGTGTATTAGTGGGCTTTGCTGCTGTGGGAGACAGAGCTATAATTGGTATCTCTCTTGATGTCATTTCCCTAGTGATTTATACTGACCCAGTCCTCACTAAAAATTGCTTTGCCCATCTCATTAGAACCCTTTAGAGTGTCTTAGAAGTGAGGGATAGATACACACATCTTTGAAATGTCAATATTAAAACAAAATTGGGCTCAGGAGAATCACAATAAGCTGTTGAAAGGAATGAGAATGCACAATTTGAAGAGATGTAATTGTAATTAGATGTATTTAGGGTTTTCCACAGTAAATTTAGTTTTCTAAATCAGTTGTCTGTGTCTTTTTGTGTCACCTCTCCCAACACATCTCAAAAAAGGAGAAGGGAAAAAAAAGTGGTCAGGAAGTGGCATCTGCTGTCTCTCTACAGTTTAAATCTGTGCACCATGCTTCCAGAATAAGGCATAATTAGAGGAGAAATCAGGTTACTCTGTAATGCATGCAGACACGTACTTGCATGTGTGTGTGTGCGACTGTACCTGGAGAGAACACAACGAGGACAGTCACTGTGTGCATGCCTCCAGGTGCATTTGTATGTGGTTTCTCTGAATGACCTTTTTACCAGGCCGTCCCTAAAGGACTGATGTTGTGGGGGCGGGCTGCATTTTCACGCTGCTTTCAGGCTGGGGAAATTGTCTCTCACCCCACAGGCTCTACTTCAGACAACATCCTGAAGTCAGATATAAACTGGGCAGATGCCCTCTCGTATAGCTCAAAGCACATTTTCCCACAAATACAGTCATTTTCTTTTTAAACTTTGCAGTAGTGTCACTGCGCCAAAGAGATGTGGGTCTTATTAGTGTAGCTAATGTATTTTTACAGACACAGATATTGTTTTATCACTCACTCTTTCTGTCTTGCCCACTTCCTGTTTTTTTCTGATGACAGACTTTTCTCATTATCCCTCACAGTGCAGAGGTTTGCTGAAATACAGCAAAGCAGCTCTCAGCATTTACTTGAGTGAGTGGGTTCCCTCCTCTGCTGTGTTCTAGAAAGTGACTCCCACTTGATGCTCACCTCTGGCACGAGCGTGAGTGGGGCCTTTCCCTGCTCTGATGTGGTCTTGATTTTGGGTGTAGCCAACCAGACAGTGATGGATGCACCTGATTGGCTCTATGAATATGTGGGTGTCAGACATGTGGGTGTTTTTTTTTTTTAACTTTCCATTGAATCTTAAGAGGTGGGCCAAATATGCTGGCTCTGGTGATGGCATATGTATTTATGTTCTTGCAGGAAATAAATATACATCTTCAAATGTTCCTTTACTCAGTATCCTCCTGTATGATAAATTACAGTCCTTCCTGCAGCTCTGCTCCACCACCAGTCCTTTACTTTGTGGTCTTCTTTTTCTAAGGCAGGCATTCTGTGGTTGTGTTGTGCTAGATTCTGCTGTCCTGCAATGTTCAGTGTCAGCCAGCTGCCCTATCATCATGTCAGTGTGATTCCAGAAAGAGGAATCTGCTATCTGTTGCTCTTATTTGTGCTGTTAGGCACACAGCCCGGCTCTGGGTTTGCTCAGTATGACATTAACTCGTCCAGTCAGCATTCAGCGTTATTAAATTGAAAGATTCACAGGTTCTCAATCTTATTAGCCTTGTTTGTGTCTGTCTGTTTTTAAATAACTAATATGTACCTCCATATGAGATGCTCTCTAGGGAAGTGTCTGACCTAGTAAAAAAAACTTTATTTTGGTACATGTTGTGCTCCCCTCCATCCTGCCTCTACCCTAACATGGTTTTCGTAGCTAGCCAGAGCAATTGGGATGGACGTGGTTGATTTGTCAGGGATAGTCCAGGATGTGGGGTATGACGTGTGAAAGGTCAGCCTCATGTGAACTGCTCTTATCTGAAAACTAGAGATAAAAACAACATGGTTTCGTTTTCTAACCCACTCTTTAACAGCAGTTCTAAAAGTCTTGTTTTGGACCTACCATTGTCTATTATCCTTATGTTAACGCAAGTTAATTAGCAGACCATCTAGTAAATGTCAAGGGTGTTTGGCACCAGACTTTTAGATCAGCATGCATGCTTATTTAATATAAGAGGTTTACATTTGTCAGCGTGCGTTTCCTGTGTGTTTTTCAAATGTTGGCTAAATTCCCTACATCTGGAGTAAGATTTCCTTTGAGTAAAATGTAAGTGAGCTTCTTGTTTGTGTGTGATTTTCAAAGAAGCACAACTACAATTTTTATTTTTTTGGATGGCTGGTCGTGACCTTGCCGTATTGATTGCAGTGTCTTTTTTTGTATAGCTTTTTTTAACCTTTGTTCTGTAGCACGTGTACACTGTGCCTACAGCTTATCCGTTCACATTTAGAAGGGTCTGTGCTATTTTATTGACATCATATGAGGTACTGAGATGTGAGGTAAGGAGGTGTCACTGGAGGGGTGCTTGCTCACTCAATCAGAGAAACCCTCTGAGTGACAGAGATAATGTGTTAACATAACTGTTTTGATAATAGAATATACAGTTTTCCCTGATTATTTGTTTGCTTTGAGTGCAGGTAGAGTTTACACTGACGCTCAAGACACACAAAGACATTGTCCATTAACGAGGACGCCCTGCTCGCTGCTCAGTCCTTGAAACAGACAAAACTAATTATAACAGCCTGCAGCACGAGTGACAGGGGGACTCGCAGCAGTTTGAGGTCTGTCACATTTGTGCTACTATGGCTGTGGTGATCAGCGCTGCTTGGCTGACCTGAGCTCTTTCTTCACGGTGCACCTAACGGCTACTGACTTTGCTCCCTGTTGATGTACGGGTTTGTTTATTTGTATTGTGTGTTCTCGTAGAGGTTTGTTTGTTTCATCACGGATGCGGTAACAATCTGTGTGATAATGGTCTTGGTTGCCTAAAAACATCCTTATCACAATCCCTCTTGGTTGTCTGTGACATACTACACACAGCGTGATGTGGGCATCACCTTGTTATATCAAGAAATATTACAGAATATGATGTTATTGTGTGGCTCAGATGTCCTCTTATACCTTAAGAGATACAAAATAAAGAGAAAAACGTAAAGGTGCATTATATTTCTGTGCCCTAAAGCTTAATTTTCTCTATCTCCCACCAGTGCCGGACGACCTCACCCCAGAGGAGCAGCAGGAGCTGGAAAATATCCGCCGGCGCAAGCAGGAATTGCTGGATGACATTCAGGTAAAACTGGGAGAGGGGCAGTCTATTGACTGAATACGGACGATATAATTAAAGACAACTCGCAATAGGACTTGACATAATGAAATATTTTTATCCAGTAAAACCATCAAGTTTGAGATTTAGTGTTAGGTGAGAGGGCCAAACCCTACAAGGTCCGGATATTTCTCCTTAGTTTTTGCTGCCTTTGTGGAAAAATAATTTTCCACAGTCCAGTCCTAAACATCTCCCAGATTGTTCACATTCATACCATAGTTTCTTTTTGTCATCTAGCTATTTATTTGAGCAATTCTCATAAGAGAGCAACAGAAAATAACAAAGACCTCTGTTTATGGATGAACGATTTACTTTATTGAATATGTTCCTGACTGTAGTGTGAGAGTGAAAACTAAGACAAGCAAATGGTTTTGCATACAGATCAAATAGGCTTATGACCTTATGATGGATGTGCTCATGCTGCTGGTAGAATGTCCCTGATATAATATCTGGTTTTCAAAGAGAGAGCCAGAATTCAAAACAGCTTGGCTGCATTTCCCTAAAGTGGTTTATTTGATTCCTGTCCATGGCTGGCACATGATGATCTTGTACTGGGCGTTGCCTTAACCCTAGAGCACAGCTGATTGCTCTTACTAGCTGCTCAAGCCCGGCCAATAACCAGTTCCAAGCAGAGCTCTGAGGATGTGGCACACAGGAATAACATGCTGTCGTGACCCAGCAGAGAGTTGACCCAGTGGGTGACTCATCTTCTGCTGACCCTGACAGACAAACACTGGAGGCGTGATCCAATCCCTCGCTTTTATGAGCCTGGACCACCATCGCTGCCCTTCCCCCTCTTTCTGGCCACCTATCCTTTTATCCTTTCCTTCTCTGTGGTCTGTGCACTGACCTCTCTCCTCCTACTTGACACCCACACCCAGCTCTGCTCAAGGCCCCCTACCACAGCCACCCGCTTTCCTGTGTGTCCACAGCCTTTGTTTGTGCACATACAGGAAGGCATCTGAGGAATGTGTTGTGACTGTGCAGGCTTTAGAAACACAGATATTACCTTTGTGGTAAACACTGCGTCTGTATATGAGTGAAGGGCCAGTAGTAAGTTCGGACTGCGTGCAGGACTTCTCTTATGGTACGGTCTATTATTCCATACTTTCATCAAGCTCTATCATCCTCCGTCTACTGCCCTCCGCTGTAGCCTTATCGAACCAGTCTGGCACCAGCGGGCCTGACTCGATCGACTAAATCTGTCGTTGGGCAGATGATCATTAAATCGCCACACAAATTCAAGTTTTATGTTTCTCACTCTATTTACATTGAGGATGTTCCTTGCCTAATCAAATTCAGCTGAAGCTGATTGTTTTTGATGTAAAAAGACTGCCTGATTCTGCGATGAGCTGTCACCACCACTTCATTATTACGTGCGTACTTGTAGTTTGGATACAAATACTTAACATGCCAAACTAACATTTTTCTTTTCTCTGCAGCGGCTTAAGAATGAGATAGCAGACGTGACAAGTGAGATTGAGAACCTGGGTTCCACTGAGGAGAGGTAAGGACACAGGATCTGACTCGCCTCTTGTATCCAGACATTTCTCTGTTTTAGCTAAATTAGCTTGTTGTTTGGCATCTATTAACTTGGCAAATTAAGCAGTCAATTATTCATGTTTGACGGCGAAGTCGAGCGTTTCTGTCGCACAAAGTACCCTCCACAAATTGACTCAGCTTTTAGAGCAGTTTAAATGTTTCATCAGGCACGCCCCCATGATAGGAGGCCTTATTGAATAATGCAGTGGGTGTACGGACAGAAGCAGACAATGGATGGTCTCAGGAGAGGGAGTGTTGGGGTTTGGTCTACTCAAGTGGATAAAGTTCCCATCAGCTACAGAATATTACTAAAGCACTCTCACTTGCATCTAAAAACCATTAAGGGTTAAAGCACCTTGATGTGATCGAAGTTTCCCATCTTTTTTTATTAAACTTCATATAACTGGTCTTCGTCTGTCACACATGCAAAGTATTTGTTTAGTTAATTTTTAGATGTTGGCAGACAAAGGCCGAAGGAATGTTGGTGAGGGTGAGGAAGGGGGAAGAAGTGGTGACCTCTCACTGGGGATGGAGCCGTCGTCATGGTGATGTTGGACCACTGGAGCACATTCTGACCCCTGAATAACTCGAGGCCTGTCAAATGAGATGGTCCATATATACAGTATACAATATTTGGCAGCCACCAATTGTGCTATTTGTCCCACTTGAAAAGATGAGAGGTCTGTAATTTTCATCATAGGTATTCTTCAACCGTGAGAGACCAAATCCAGGAAATTACATTGTCATCACTGTAATGTTCTGGGGCTGTCACTGGGCAACACAGACTTTTAACTCCATCCACAGATTCTCTATTGGTTTGAGGTCGAGAGATGGGCTTTGCCACTCCAGAACCTTAAAATGCTTTTACGTAGCCACTCCTTCTTTCCAGGGTGGTGTGTTTGAGATCATTGATCCAACCACTTTTCATCTTCAGTGCTCTCACTGATGGAAGGAGGGTTTTGCTCAAAATCTCATCATACATGGCCTCATTCATTCTTTCCTTAATACGGATAAGTTGTCCTCTCTCCTTTGCAGAAAAGCAGCCCCAAAGCATAATGTTTCCACCTCCTTGCTTCACAGTGGGCATGGTTCTTGGGATGCAACTGCTGGCTCCGCCAAATAAATAAAAAAAATATATAGAAAATGTATTTCCCCCCTTAATGAAATCATTAAACTTATTTTTGTATTACATAAAGATAACTAACTATCAATGTTTCAGGAAAAATATGCAGAGGAATAAACAGGTGGCCATGGGCCGTAAGAAATTTAACATGGACCCCAAAAAGGTAAGTGAACATAACTTATTACCCAGAAATATGTTCCTATAAGCAGGATGTAACTTAGGGTTCTGTGTCTTTCAGGGGATCCAGTTCCTTATTGAGAATGACTTGCTGAAGAACACTAGTAATGACATTGCTCAATTCCTCTACAAGGGTGAGGGCCTAAACAAAACAGCCATTGGAGATTACCTCGGAGAAAGGTATAAAGTCTGACACCTGTGTTCCCCCCCCCCCCTCTATCAATCTCACACATTTCCTCATCGTTCACCAGCACCCAACCGTATGGTTTATGAAAGTGAGTGCATCATTTCCACATTGCTCTGCTTCCTCTCGGTCAGACGCGGTCATCCTTTCCCAAACACAGTTCATGGGTTCCATGTGTAGCTGATCCATCTGTCTTTGACTGTCTTACTCATTCTTAAGTAACTTCCAGTCAAGAGACTCACTACTCTGGAATGGATATTAAGGGTGTGGTCTGTGACGTCTGACCTGGAGTGCAGGCTGTTGATGGGTGTACTCCGTGTGATTGTTATCAAGCTTCCTGAGTGTTTCTGAAACTATAAGGAGGGGCCATAGCAGCATGAGAGCCTTGACATATGATTGGTCACTTGTCTGCTGGGAATGGTAGTCACCGGATATAATGCTGTCAACGAGAGCTCCATAGAGCCATCCCATGATCCCTCAGGGCAGATCATTTACTCTGAAGGGCTTAAAGGTCAGGAATGATGTCATCATTGAGATTAGATGATAAATGAAAGGTATTGGGGTCAGATGTTTGTTCTCTCGCGCTGGATTTGATTTGAGTCTGCAGCATATCCCCTGTGAGTCAGATCACAGCCTGAGCCGAGTCACACATCACTGATTGAGTCTGATTTTTTTATATGAGGCAAGTATTTTATTTCTACCAAACAATTTGAGGCAACCCATAGAAAGCAAATGTTGGAGTTTCTTACCTTTCATTAATTAAATCTAAATCTAAAGTTCAATTGAATATATTATGATCTTTTATACACTATTTAAATCATTAGTCGCGCACCAAATGACTTTAGTTTTCAAAGGTAACGAGAATTGTAATTGAAATCTTAGTATTTTTGTTTATTGATTTGTCCCGCCGTCTTTCGTCCTCCATAGGGATGACTTCAATATTCAAGTCCTCCATGCCTTTGTGGAGCTTCACGAGTTCACTGACCTCAACTTGGTCCAAGCCCTAAGGTATGAAAACATGTTCCAAAGGTCTAATGCGTACTCCTCAAGGCTAGATCCATGTAGCTAAGTCCTTGGTTTTATGTAAAGCATGTGTGATGACACCAGTTTGCAGGCTGTAAGGATGCGGCTTTGAGTTTCAGTCTTTTGTCTGAACAGAAAAAAACAAACATTTTTCACAGTGAACTTGAGAGTGTTGTTGATTACGGAGCTGTGTCCCCTGACAGACAGTTCCTGTGGAGTTTTCGACTGCCAGGAGAAGCTCAGAAGATCGACCGCATGATGGAGGCTTTCGCGCAGCGATACTGTCAATGCAACTCTGGCGTTTTCCAGTCCACAGGTAACGCCGACATGCACTACAGCCCAAGCTTTGCATATTTGTAATATATTTCATCGGTAATAATGTAATGATAATGTGGAACTACTGATTCATTTTTTTTTGTTATCGCATGCTGTTTTTTCCATATGAAACTAAATGCAAAGCAACCAAAGTCTTATCTGAGCTGCTGTATTAAGCAGACACAAAGTCTACTGAGTTGATGTGTGTTATGGAAGAGTGTCTAGAATATAATGCCCCTAACAGACACGGATGCAGATGGATGTGAATAATGCATGGGACTTCTCATCAGCCAAACAGCCAGATAAAGTGCTGCTGTGTCAGCCGTGTGTTGGCCTCGTCTTTTACGCACACACAGACAGAAATGCCCGTTGTGATACACGCACACAGACTTGGCTACCCACGCGCAGCAATTCACTCCCACCCACGCCCCTCGCTAACGAAGCTTTGGGTATTTGTCTCTCTCTACGTACAACTCTGCTCCCCAGAGTGCAGTGCCTTTTCAGCTAAGCTAATTTACATTCATGTTGAAACAAGAGTGGCAGAATCGTTGTGGTAAACATGAACCTTCTTCCCTCACACCCATGATTTCTCTGTTTGTGTGTAACAGACACGTGTTACATCCTCTCATTTGCCATCATCATGCTAAACACCAGCCTCCACAACCCGAACGTGAAAGATAAGCCTACCGTGGAACGTTTCATCTCCATGAACAGAGGTATCAACGAAGGAGGAGATTTACCAGAAGACTTGCTCAGGGTGAGTAGGACTCTTAACGGCGACTTCACAACGGCTCTTCCTCTCGTCTCAAACATGGTCTTAACTTACGGCGAATGCTCATTGTAGAATCTGTACGAGAGCATCAAGAACGAGCCTTTCAAAATCCCAGAGGATGACGGCAATGACCTCACACACACTTTCTTCAACCCAGACAGAGAAGGCTGGCTTCTAAAACTGGGTGAGTGACACTGAAAAAACAGTTCTCATCAGCGTGACTGCGCCAGTAGATAACTTTACATTGCTTTTTCATCCCAGCACATATTGGTTAATTAATTCAAAGCTGGAAATGAGTATTATCAGTGACCTAAGAGTGTTTTAAGGTACATGGGAGCATGTGTGAATAAGAATGTGCGACGACACCTGACGACGTGTCTGACGGGATGTACCAGTGTGATCTTGTTCAGAAAACAACATGGGGTTAAGTTGCATGCACCAAGACTATACACAAACTCAAACTTCAAATAAACGAAGTGTTTTGATTTGAGATGTTTTTTATTCTCTTTAATAAGATGTTCCTCTTTTCTGTGGGACATTTTTGTCCTTTGAGGTGTATAGCGTGTCCCATAGAGGAGTAACCCTTATGAGCTTCTATGAAGTTGCTAATTTTTTTTTTAAGACCTTTTTGTCCTGACCTTTGGCAATTTCCCACTCAGTCAATGTGCACACACACACATTTCACAATATGTCCACTGGTACTTTTAATGGTCACACTCTCCAAGCAGAAAACCACAACCCTGGATCCCTGAACTCTTCATCCTCCGTTTCCTCTGAGATCTCTCTCTGTTGTACAGATTCACAACGAAAGGAATTTAAAGAAAATATCATTAAAATTAAATCTTCCAGTTGCTGTGAATCTTTACAATCAGTCTACACCAAGGTAGTGAGGAATTACTCTTTCTCCAATGACTCTAAATTGGCAGATTTGAGTAAAACAATCAGGGTGGAAGATATTACAAGATGTAACAAATGGACCCAGGTGGAGGCAGATTTCATGTAGTGCTTCACAGGAGCTTTCAGTTCACATTGAATGTACTCCCCCTTGTGGACTGACGTAATAAAAGCAGATGGGCGTAAATCTGCCTTTTAAAAATCAAACCTGTGAAGCATTGCATCAAAGCCTCCTTGGAACCTAAATTAACAGGACTGTGGTGGTATAATCCCTTATCATTTAATTTATTTATTTTTTCTTTTCCTCTTCGTTTGTTTGTTTGTTCCCATGATTTTGGCTGTTGTCTTTCCTCAGGAGGTATGTACACCTGCTCTTCCCAAATGCTAGTCCATTTCTCAGCTATCAGGTGCTTTTGGTGGTCCACCATGCTTTTTGTTCTCTCTCATTTTTTCTTTTTACATCTATACAGCAATCTATTTTTGTCGTTTGTCTTTTCATTGACTCATTTGAACTTCAGATGTTTGTCTGTTCAGTCTCTCATTGAGTCAGCGGTTTGTCCACACTCTTTTTTTATCTCTGTGGGTGGTTGCTGGGCAGTCACTGGGTGCATTTTCCACCCCGTGGACTCGGCTTCGGGGAGCTGATGCTTTGTGACCACTTCACTGAGCAGTTCGACCCTCTTTTCTCTGTATGCTGTGGTGGTCGCTCTCTTGATATCTGTTTTTTTGAAAGCTGCATTATCCCTTTTTTCCATTCAGTGAGCTCAACAAAGGATTTTTTCCTTGACACTGCAAAGTGATCATGAACCCATTTACCCATTGGCCTTTTGTTGTTTGCTCTCTGGTTGCATAGAAAGGGAATACTGCACCTTTTCAATAACATAGCTCCTTATCTCATGCTGTAAATCTGAAAGGAATAATCTCAACTGAACAACGTGGCTGTGGCCCCATGTGGTGCTAGACAGGATTGGACAGAGGAGTGTGCCCAAAGAGACATGGTTGCAGTGATTCATGCATGCTCAGCGTGTATGTAAAATGCACGTGGTTAGCATTTTGAGCGTGCAATCTTGTATTTAAAGAAAATTAGAGACTTTCTATAGGTACAATTGGATAAGGGAAGCTGGTCCCTCTAAACATCCACCCATCCAGCTTCCCACAGTCCTGTCTCGCACGGGTAACCTCCTCCACTCTGTCGTAGCACTATCCACAGGCCCCTGCAACTATGTGCTGGGACATTTTGAATTTCCCAGACATTCGTTCACTGGGCTCTTTATTGGAGCTACAGGAACTGACGTGACCGTCAAACCAATCAAAACCACAGACCAACCCAATCAACTTTCAGGCCTCAGCTGTGTGATTCTGCCATCGTTTCTGTGTTTTCCGTTTGTCTGCTTGTCTGTCGCGACACACTGACGAGTTGAGATGTGGCACGGGGGCCGCCCATCTCTGCCTGTCCGGTGAAGCATTGACGGTGTAGGTAGATAATAACAAGCATAGACCTGTTAAATGATGAGATACATATACAGTACCAATGCTGTTATATGATTGTGTGGATGAAGTGTGCTGTACATGTCTCTATAAAACATTCTTAAAGCATCTTCTATACTTGTAGTTGGGTTTCACAATGTTTTTACTAACATTGGTGGAGTAAACAACTTGTCTAGACTTAAGGCTTTGTGACGATGACAAAGAAACCACGTCACGGATGCTGCTGTATGTATAACTGAGAAGTTACTTAACAAAGCTGCGATAGGAAATACCTAGAGATTAGTGTAGTGTTGTTACTGTGATCAGGTTTCCTTCCACAGGAAGAATGGCGGGCAAAGGGGGTCGGAGATCGCATACAAACCAGGGAGTGCACATTTAACCAAAGAGCCCTCAGTGGGCATGAAATTTAATCCTTCATAGTTACTCCTTCATTTTCTTTCCACATTCAGCCCTCATATAATAATTCGATTTTTTTTTCTAATCTTTTTAGAAGTCTTCTAGTGGCTTCTTTGAGGAATATTTCATTATGTTCAGTAAATACATCGCACATGACCTGTGCTGTCTCAGTTGTTTTTAGCTTTCTCTTAAGAAGACATGTTCCTATACATACTCAGTCAGCAGCTTAGACAGAGACTGTGAAACAGTTGGAGCAGAGTGTCCATAAGTGAAGACATGCTGCTTTATTGTAAATAACATATTGTTATATTAGAAAAATACCCAGAAATCTGAATGCTCTGCAGCTGTGGTGATGGTGCAGTGGGTGCATGATGCTATGTGATGCAGTGCTGGATCAGGGTGAATAGCGGGTTGTTCTGGATCAAAGCAATCTTCTGGAGCCATCATTTGTCTGTCTGCCCATACATCTGTCTGCCTGTCTGCTGCTTGACCTGGTGCTTCGGTGCTCGTTTTTCTCTCTGCCTCTCGTCGAGCCTCTCTGACACTAGCTGCTTTGCTCCACAGGGGGGCGAGTAAAAACATGGAAGAGAAGGTGGTTCATTCTCACAGACAACTGCCTGTACTACTTTGAGTACACCACAGTGAGTACAATTTGGTTTACCAAATGGAAAGTGCTCACAGTGTTTTCTCAATCTGCATCGCTCTGACGTTTAAATATCTATATCTGTGCAGGACAAAGAGCCCAGAGGAATAATCCCTTTGGAGAACCTGAGCATAAGGGAGGTAGAGGATAAGAAACCTGTAAGTGCAGCTCCTTTTCTGGATTATGCTTCACATTTTGTTCGACATATTTTTGGTCTGTAAAGAAGGAGTTTCTTCAGTGCTGCCTATTTAGGGAAATGGCAACTGAGATTATGTCATCAGTGCATGGGGCAGCTTTGACATTTGAAGCTAATCTAGAAATCAATCACACTGATCAATAGGTAATTACCTTTATATTGACTGCCATTTTTGTACCAGTTGCATCCTCGCAGCAACATCACACACACACACACACACACACACTTTGTAAACACAGAGGTTTACTAAGAGATTTACAGATTCTCTTGTGTGCCAATTGTGTAGTGCAGTATGCCTGAATTGTCCCAAGATAAAATAATATTTCCCTCCACTTTCCGTCTCTCAGAACTGCTTTGAGCTTTACATTCCCGACAACAAGGACCAGGTGATCAAAGCATGCAAGACAGAGGCTGACGGGCGTGTTGTCGAGGGAAACCACACCTTCTACCGCATATCTGCACCCACCGCTGAAGAAAAAGATGAATGGATGAACAGCATCAAGTAAATGTTTTTCCCCCACTTAACAACACAGTACAACAGCAGTGTTTGCAACCTTCTCTGTTTTGGAACTGCAGCCCCATAATTGAGGTTTTGTGGAATGTAACAGGAAGTGAAATATTGCCGTGGACACACTTACTTAGCTGTCACCACAACTGGAGACTGTACTTATTCACATATTCCATTTAGAGCAGCTCTGTTTGCAGTGTCATGGTTTTCGGAGTATTTTGGTCATGACATGACCAAAAGTCACAGAGGTCATATTTCTACAACAAAAACATGGTCATGATTTATTCCTGTGTCTGTGCCCACAGAGCTGCCATCAGCAGAGACCCCTTTTATGAGATGCTGGCAGCGAGGAAGAAGAAGGTGTCCTCCATGAAGAGGCACTAGCTGCTCATCACTCTCAGTGATATTGACTGAGCAGCGGGATCTAAGTATGTGGCCGGTGCAGAGGCCGCCTTGAGGTCTGTCTCAGACCTCCCTGGGGGATTTATCTAAGATACATACAGGTCTGGCTTTGGGACTCAGCTGGCCACAAAAACAGAACACATGCTGGGGTTTCTAGTGAGGAGTCGAGGGCATCTCCTCTAACCTCCTGTCTGAATGTCTCTTTCTGTCTCAGCTTTGTGTGTGTGCTCCCTGTCTATGAAGCCAAAAAGGAATTGTGCCGAGCCAAAGTCCCCGTCAAAGATGCTTTAAAAACACAATTCCAATTTACTGTACCTTGCAAACATCCACAACATGCATACAGTCATGCAGCCCTTCGTAGCACACATCGTTTTAACTCAGCAGGTCTGACCAAGTGTGGCACCCCAATCAAATTAATCCTTGCTTTAGGAAAGAAAAGTTGCGACCTTTTCTGATGTGCTTTAATATATTTGGGCAATACACGTCTATTTTTACAGCTCGAGCCTTTTTTTTGTTTGTACATTTTGCTTTGGAAAAATGAAATGGTCTTGCAACAGAAACTGCAGGGTGTAGGTAGGGGAGGGACGGTAGTTGGGTGGGTGGGTAGAATTTGCCTACGGTTAGTGATTTTATAGAAAAAAGAAAAGCAATTTTTTTTCAGTTTGAGATAAAGCAACCACTCAGGAGATTGTTATGATGATCTGAAACTCTACATGTCACTTTTGATGTGGATCCTGTTCATGACACGACAGCCATGCGAGGAGTCAAAGCCTCATCTGTGTCCCAGACTGAACTGTTTTTGTAACTGTGAAGCTGCAGTGAGGGGACGCAACACTGCAGGTGAGGGTCTTTGCTTGTCTCCACAAGGTCTCGGTGTTGGATCTGTCTCTCACTGTTCATTTCCTCAAGGTCTCTGAGATGCGTCGTCGGGTCTAGTGTCTTTTAAAATGACAAGCGTGTATCACCCAGTGACCCCTTTTTAAGGTCTGAGGTTGTCTGGAAAACAGCAATTGGCCTCCTTTTCCCCTTTTTCACACGTGTTTTGCTCTCATGTTGTTGGTCTGAAACACAAGACCATTATTACTGTATCATACAAAAATAACTTTATTTGTCAGAAAAGTTACTTTACCGCTGCACAGTGCCTGGTGCTCTAGGTGAAACGTGATGATAAATGCTGCTGGTTAGCAACAGTAATTCACAGAATTTGCTTTTCTCACTAAACAAAATGTGCTGTTTGATTTCTGCCTTTCATGTACTTTTCATCTGTTGAGCATTATCGATCTAATGGCACAAAAACATGCCATTTGAACCTTTTTAGTGCGCAACTTCATTGATCATTATATGCTACTGTGTGCTTCAAATTGTTTGATGTATGAGACGTAATATATGACATACTGTTGTAGAGGCTTTAAAGCGGCACAAATAAATGTCTGGTTCAGAACTGGGGTATACCTGGTCTCAGGAAGCGCGTTGTGAAACAACACAAATCTATTACTCATATCATGAATGTACTGCGATGAACCAAAAGGCGGAGGGCAGGAAGACTGATTGGTTGTTCTGCAGCAGTGATACATGATCTTTGCAAATAGCAAAAAAACTACACCGAGGTACAAATGCAGTCCGAGTTGTGCATCGAGCAGTCGTCCTCTGTTCGCTTGTCCACGCTGCTCGTTATCCTTGCTGCCTGCCTATTTTGTTAGACGGTCCTCTTTGTTTCACACTTCTCAGCTCACTAATCCTAGAAAAGTAAAGAACATGCAAAACAATCATACTTCTAGGCAGTATTTGTTTATTTATCAAAGTTGTACATACTTAAATGTATAGTGGGTTTTGTCTTTATTTTGTTTAATATTAGTTGTGCCATTTTTTTGTTATTGTCATTTAACCAAGCTGAAATAAAGACAGATTATCACAACTGGTGGCTTTAAAGGTTTTTTACGCAAGTGCAGAAATGCATGTCATGTATCTCTCCAGTAGGTGGCAGTGTGTAACAGCGAGTGTTAAGGCACTGCTGCAGAAAAGTATTCTCTGTGTAACGGTGTAGTTTTGCAAGATATTTTATATTGCTAACTTATTGCTGTTGTATTACAGTCCTGCAGATCATTTACTAATTAAGTCATGGGTTTATGTGAGGCCAGCATTTTGAATGTTCATGAATATTGGATAAGTTTATGCTCCTACTTCTCGGACACAACAGTCATAGTCTTAACCACGCTCTTTTTAACCCCACATGCACACACACACTCCTGTTGTCCGGCCTTATTCAGAGCTTCGTAATGTTTCAGATCTTTTCAAATGCTTGCTTTTAAAGTATTTATGGCACAAATGTCAGGGCGGCGGAGAAAGGTCGATATTTACAAGTGAATATGTATCATATTAAATGATGCCTGGAAAGGCAATCAATAGAAATGACTTTTTCTCAATGCAGTGGGTGTTCAGGAAACAGCGAGGTACAAATAATGTGATGTGTTAAAGGACATTTGTAGTCGTGGACTGAAATTAAATACAATTGCACATGCATAATTGGATTTACATCTATTTTAACATCTGATTGCTTCAGACATTGTGTTGTAGATTAAATGACAGTGAAAAAGAAATGACTTTAATCTCACTATTTAGAGAAAAGTGACTGCTACTGTCATCTTGTATTATCCTAAAACCCAGAACAACTAGGTTGCATCAGATGGCCTTTAATTTGACACAAACCTTAAACAGGCTGTGTGCAGAGTTGACCATTCAAGCTATTTGAGAAAACCTTTCAGCTAGAACAACAAATCGGCTTCAGTCGCAGGTGAACACGAGCAGCCACTGTGAAGTTGTACTGACATTGTAGCTGTAGCTGAGTTTCAGACGCTCTAAGGTTGGAGTAATGAATAAAGTAGCAAAAAACGGTTCTTGGGTACGTGGGAAGGTTCTGAACTGCATTTATTCATGTTTAGACGGGTTTATCTGAAAAGCAAAAGTCAAGAAAACTCCCTTTGATCTGTGAGAGATTCAAATCTTTTCTTCAGAAAAAAAACACAGCTAAATGAATAGTTTCTTTCTTAAACAATATTTTTTTCTCTGGGCAATTGCCTGCAGTGTTTTGATGCAACATGGTTAGAAATTATGAAAGAATTTGTTCCAGCTGTGCATTAAAAAGATATAACTGCAAAATGTTTTCAAAACAAAATTCCTGGTTTGATATCTGTGCATTTGCACATTAAATAAGTAGAGTATAGGTAATAAAAATGGGCAGCTGCCCAAACTCATGTCTGGAAAACGTCAGTAAAACAATATTTTGCACTGTTGCTGAAAAAACACGATGATAATGACGTTTTTTAGAATTACAGAGCAGGGCCAAGGAGGTGACCATGAATGATGGGAAATGAGGGGCATGTTGCCACAGCAAGAAAAAAACGTAGAAAAAAAGTTAGAGAATGTGTGGTTTCGGTGGTGGTGAAGCAGCAGCATGGAAGTCTTTGATTTTCTTTTGTGCACTGTTCTCCGCTCTTCGCGTTGCTCACTGCAGGCACATGAAAAGACGGTGCGCACGTACATCTTTTTGTGATGGTTTATAGTTCCCTGTGCGTGAGAAGAGACACGTAATACGCTGCGCCGCTGGAGGGGATGTTTCCTCAGTCCTGACACAGAACGGGTTAAGAAGGAACAATAGGAGGAGTACGTGCTGTACAGAAAGGAGATCCTTGGAACAAAGTGTACCCAGATGCTTTTACTGAGGTCAAATATTCTTCTCAAATACAAAATACAACCTGCACACTTTCAGAATAGCAACACTCAACCACACCACTCTGTCATACTGTCATGACTGGCCTGTTGGTAAATTCACTTATCTGCGGTCATGTTGATAAAGAGGGAAAGGCCGAGCCTACTACAGCTCTCATAGACAAGGCAACGGGATCCTCGGCCTCTCTGAGTAAGTGGAGACATGTGAGACCAGTCAGGCTTCAATTAGGCCCAGACTGTTTCCCAGAAGAGCTGAAGGCGTCCCCCTGCCTCTCAGCTCACCGCAGCGGGAGAAGAGAGCACCCCACAGTGTCCGGACCTGACCTCAGCTAGCATGAGAATGGCTCTTTCTTGAATGGGCTCATACAGGTTCAGGAATTTCATACAGACAGGCATGCTCACACAAACACTGTCACAAAAACATAATGGCAACACGGCCTGTGGGGCATTTTCCTGCACACAATCTACTTAAACAGGTCTCCTCTGGGTTTTCTGCATTGCATATAATTAACAGCGAAGCAATCTGAGAATGCTCACATATAACGTTTAAAATCTGTCAACCGCGTGAGTCATCATTGTTCTTGGACAATAACACGAAGAAGAGCTTTCAAGGCCAATTCAGAAAACAACATCTCATTAAATCTCCCATACCTCTACTGTCATGTTTATGCAAATGAAAGGAAAAAATGGCACACGCACAAAGTGGACTACTCTGTAGCCAATACACAGAAATGTTGCTGCATGCTGAAGTGTTTTTGGTGCATTCATACTGTTGATGTTTTACTGGAAGGATAAATCCTGCTCAGATCACTTTAGGAATCTAGTCGGGACACTGAATTTACCCTCAGGGAAGGATTTCTGAGAAACAGAGTTAAAGAGCTTCCACAACAAAGTCTCCCCCACCCTGTCACTCCTTTCCACTATCCCTCGCCCTATATCTTACCATGGGTCGCTGCTTGACACACTTAGATAACTGTGCATACGCTGTATTTACAGTCAGCCACACATCTTAGAGCTGCCCGAAAGTCAGCTGTTGAGAGTAAAGGTTATAAGAGTGATCAGAAAATGCTGTAAAACTTGTGCAGGGAGTAAAATGGCTAGTGGAGTAGAAGATTTACTGATTCAGTTAGTTATAAATATGTTCCCATAAACATGCAGCTGTGTAAGTTTGGAAAATGCCTGCAAAATTGTGCAAAGCATATAATTAAAACTAGCTTAAGCTGCAAATGAAACAATGATCTATGTCCTTTATTTTAAAGTTAATTATGCGACCGACTGTTCCATGTGGATATTTCGAAATCTGCATGCAAAAAAAGTTTTATTCGTGTTTGAAATAGGGAAATGCGTAGTTTCCCAATCACTTTTCTTAAATAGCTCACTAAGACGTCATGTTCATAGGTGACATAGTGACCCAGATATGAGAGTGTTAAGGAAATAATCTTCGAAAACAAATAGATTCTATTGTCACTATTACAGTGACAATAACAGTCACGTGTAGGTAATAAAAAGAGCTTCAGATGATGCTGATAACAGATGTTGTAGACAGTACAATAGCAGTTACTAGCTTACTGGCAACTGAAGTTTAAAAACCAAGTTTTTGTTCCTCAATAAAACATTCAATGAACTGAGTTTAATAGAACACAACTAAGTTAAGGGACGGACGTTGTCTGAGTAAATCAATGTCTGTGTAGCCTCTGGGGCGGCTGTGGCTCAGGACGTAGTCGCCTGCCAATCAAAAGATTTGTGGTTTGATTCCCCGCCGCCTTTAGTCTTATGTCGAAGTGTGTGTGGGCCAGACACTGAACCCCAAGTTGCCCCCGGTGTGTCAGGTCAGCTCTGCCAACTGTGTGAGAATGTGTGTATGAGAATGTGTGTGTACTTGTGTGAGTGAATAAGAAGCAGTGTAAAGCGCTTTGAGTACCAGTCTAGGCAGAAAAGCTCTATATTCGTGCACACCATTTACTGTGGAGAGTAAAAGAGTTTGTTTTGATATATATAATATTTGTTGCAGTGAACTTTCTGATACAGGGCTGCAGAAAACTGTTGGAATAGGACAAAACATTTGTTTGTCCCAGTGGGAAAGCAGCATCTGGGATTTTTCTGCATATTCTTTGAACTGTCTGTGGCTGTGTTTCTGGGAAATTCTGCCTGTGTTTTTTATCTGGTGTGAAAATACGTGTTTTTCCTGAGGGATTGTTGTTGATTTATTCCCCGCCTCGATGCAGCATGCATGTATATTATCTCATGTTGATCACGGCTCATTGCGCAGCAGTTTAACAATTCCAGGCATGTAGAATCACAGACATCTCATGCAGATGCAGGTTAAGCTGGAGTCATTTCTGGAACAGGCGGATTATTTGTTTACCTGCAGGTTGTAGGTTGGGACAGACTGTACTGTCCTTCTGACATTTCCAGCTAAGAGTGGGCAAAGTAGCAAAACGAGGCAGTGGTTTGGAACGTGTCCAGAAGAATTCCTGTCTACAATGCGTTCCTAGTGAGAAAGGGACAAAAGGAAATGCTTTGCAAAGAGAAGACTAACTCTAAGGAAGACTAAGGGACAAGGAGCTGCACTGATCCTTTATGATCCCCCAAGAACCAGCTGCCTGCAGAAGTCATAATTAATGCCTTAGTTACTTTTGAAAAAATGTAGTTCTTTTGAGTGAAACACGTTATCAGAAGCATCTGAAACATGTAGAAGAGGCAGTGCAGACAGGAGCTCCCTCTGTTAGGCCTCTCTGAAACACTGGGTGTTTTCAGATGTCACAAAACTCTGCACATCTACAAGGCAGTGCAGAAAGAGAAAAACACACTCACTGCACTCCTGTGTCTGGAAAACAAAGAGAAAAAGAAATGTATGGGTACTCGTGGGTAATGTAGCTGCAATTTTATTAAAAGCTGAAAGCACATACAAACAAACACTCAGAGATGACGACAGACAAGATAAAAGAGTGTTCCTGTAAGTCACTCCACGTGAACTGGAATGCACCTGCACCAGCAACAATAGCCTCCATTCAACACAACCAATGGCTTGTAGTCACTTTATAGTTCCCTCATATGACTTCATTGTCTTTGCCGTGGAGCCGATTTCGTGCGAGGTCATCGAAGGCCAAGTCACACACACACACACACACACACACACATATGGAATCCTTTACTGATTAAGCTAAAAGTTAGGATCAAAGCCTTCCTCTTGGTGACTGATACATCCTGGGTAGTATATCCAAACATGTGCTACTGAGTCAGGCATTTTAAACAATGAAGAGAATGAAGGATAGGAGTGAGGAGGAAAGGAAATTCGTCCTACTGGACATCTTTTAGGCTACAACCCCTCTGATCCACTGGAACGTCCCTGCCCTCTGTTTGACATATATCACATAGCACTATCAGCACTTTTGTTTGAACAATAACCACAAAACCAGTGTGTGTGTGTGTGTGTGTGTTGCACATACACAAGTTAAATCTATCCGGAAATGTCAGACTTACTGGCACAGTTCAAGCTCAAATTACTACTTGTGTGTGAGAGAGAAAGTATGTGTGTCTGTGTTTACATGTGCTCAAGAGTATAGATGCAACCAAAATGCGTGTGTGTGTATGTTTTTTTTGCATAATCACAGTGCAAATACCTCATTGCAGCACGTCCCCTCACGTGAGCACGTTGAAACAAGGTGTTCTCAGTTAGCAGCCTTTCCCAGTCAACCTGCTTTTATAGGACAGGCAGATTTTTTACCATCTGCCCAGTGACATCAGCCAGCTATTTCTGGCATTTGTGGGAATCAAAGCCCATTTCGAAGACCCCAACTGTGTCACTGGCTCCTCTTGTGTCCATGCATTTGATACTGATAAACGGATGGTGGCGGCTAGGCGAGCTGAGATAGCCATGCAGGGTCAGATCAATCATATTATCTGCCATGATGCAATCTCAATGTTTGAGGAAGCATCCGATCATGATCTGGGTCGTTTTTGGAGGACTGTGGTAGATGGGCAGTTTCCACATGCAACATGTACCATCATGGTTGTATGACCTCGCTAACTGGAAATTGCAGAGATCATAGAGATTTTGGTTTCTTTTAGGGTGTTTTAGTTTACAGTATTGGGACACATGCTCTTTACCTTCCTTGCACAGAGTTTCATACAAATTTGGCTACCAGTGTCTGTACTCA
This sequence comes from Microctenopoma steveboyesi, assembly GCA_032359275.1. NCBI lineage: Eukaryota > Metazoa > Chordata > Actinopteri > Anabantiformes > Anabantidae > Microctenopoma > Microctenopoma steveboyesi. The sequence goes on along the minus strand of JAUMHF010000025.1, from coordinate 10,960,675 downwards.
TCACTTATTGTGAATCTATAGGTTAGCCGGTTAGCTTAGCTTAGCAGAAGAGGGCTCCACTGTTCAAAACCATCTTTGCTAATTATATTTGTTACAATTGTGGTTTTTGCATGAATAAATTTAGCAAACGAAATAGCCAGTTTGATTTGACTCCCTGGACTTGCCAGACTTGCTGTTGGCATTAACTTCAAGAAGCAAGACAAAGAATAAGCACACTGATGCAAAATTTAAATAGTCTTGAAATTTCAGTGCAGGTCTCTTCGTAGTCAGTTCTACGATCATATAATAGTCTTTGCTTAAGCTTTTAACTCACGGTCACGAGTTTGTAACTGAACAATGTGCTGTTTCTGTTGCAGCTTATCACAACAGCACTAGACATTTCTCTTTCTGTCTCAGTGTGCCAGAATGGGCAATGCCACATATTTACAAGTTATTCTATAAAGACAAAAGTGAATGATAATAGCTGTCCCGCTGTCACATCAAGAGCTTTTCTTCACTTTGCAGAATTACAGTAGCACTGTCCTTGTTACTGGGCCACAGCGAGGTGTCATTTAAATATTGGAGCAGTGCCTACAGTTAAGAAGTCATATGCTGGCTCAAATATTGCCAGATGTATGTCATGTCAATTAAATATTGTCTTCAAAGGGCACTTTAGGTAATATAAATCTCACAAAACAAACAACATGCACAGTTTCTCACTGCTAATATGTGAAAATAAACTCTAAAATTGTCAAAAAATACAACAAACAAGGTCACATACATATATTACATACCTAGAATAGTTATTAATGTTAAAAATAAATGTAGATCATTTTCTTGATGTGAAAGGTACAAGTTAATGGCTTTGTGCTCTGTATTTAGCTCTTCCCAGAAGCCGCTGTAATAGTGATGATACTCACAACCAGAAATAGACTGCATGTGATATGCAGGGAGGAATGCGAAGAGCTTCATCTCCACTGCATGTTACAACAGATTTCATCTTTTACATGTTTTCAGCAAGTATCACATTTATTTAAATAAAAAATGCCTCATGGAGAGGAATAGAGACAAATTACAGCCTTGCACAAGGACATAGAGTATGCTGTTCATTCTGTGCATGATACATCCACTAGTCACAAATATTCCACCTTACTTCAGCTGCTGACACAATTTAACTACACAGTCTGATTCTGAGAAATTTTGTGTCATCGCATGTTATACATTTTTCTTGTTCCTCTTTTTTTTATGTTTTATTTTCACACTTAACAGCTGGGTTCAGTGGTGTTACTTCTCACTAAAGGGTAAGTGAAAAAAAAAGTTTTCGTCTCAGTAAATTTACAGTAATGATCTGTGGTAGAGTTGTGCAATCATCTGTGACGTTCACGAACAAAGTGTCCATAAGAGAATTCCTGGCATTTGTTCACATGACAAGCAATACTCTAAAATGTTTTTATGTTTGACACAAATATTACTACATGCATGAAAAGTAACATATTTATGTAAAAAAATCAATTGTGATAACAGTTATGCTACGTAAAAATAAAATTGTGATTCTTACTGGTGGCGGTCACACATGTCGCTTCCCAGAATTCACAGACACACACAAAGAACGACATTGACAGCAACATAGTAAAAGACAGCGGGTGAGTGCGTTACCAGGAAATTACTGGATGATTGGTAATGATACAGAAATGATCTTACTGAACCAACAAGGAAGTGGAATGGACAGAATGGCAGTACTCTACAGCAGACTAGTGACTATAAAACACAGGAGACATGTTGGAAGAAGGAAGTGCATACTGTACCCTGATAACAAAAAAAGAGCTAACAGGAATTACATTTGCTGACATGCCAGGAACCTCCCTGTATATGATCAGTGACAGTTCCGCAGTGGCTCACTTCCCACAGCAAAAACACAGTTTCCTATCGAAGTCCCTGTAGCACCTTTCCTATGATAGACCCACAGAAACAAAAATAGGTAATTCTAAAGTAAACCAGCTACAAATTAACCAGATATTATAAAATGCCAATGTATTTTCGGCTGCATTCAGCTGTGTAAACAATAAGTTGCAATCTTCAACCCATAGAATAAATGATAAATTTAGGAAAAAGTGCATAGGTTTTGAGAAATCTTGCCATAAATTTCCGCTGGAAAAAGCAGGTCTGAAATATTTTGTTGAATAATATTTTTGGGTTTTTCCAGCTGAGAGGTTCACATTTTACCCTCGCACTCAGAGGGTTTACGGGAATCGGGAAATGGAGTAAATTTCTGAGTCAGTGTGGGAATACCTAAACAGCAGCTTTTTCCACTAAACAGTGGTTTGGATCATGCAAGGCCTCGTCTCATCGGCTAAACTAAGGAAAAATGCATCAACTTTGCATGTGAATGTAAACTTAGACATTTTTGTTATTCTTAGAGTAGTAATAGACAAAGTGCACCCAGTTCAACCAGTTCCATGTACACTTGGAAACAGAAAAACATGGACAGAAGGTTGTTTTGGTTTGCTCTTTGGATCCTGTCAACCCGCTAGAAATAAGACACTCAGGAATACTCGCGCACACATCGTGTACAGAGCCAAAACTGTTAGTGCCAAGCTACACACTGTCAGCCTCGCATGATTGGCCTCAGTCCCACAAAAAGCTCCAGAATACAAAGCTTTCTCAGCTGGAGGACTGGCCTGCGGGTAAGTCCACACTGTCTTTAGTTTGTTTGTTTAATTTATATGTCACTGAATTTTATTAATACAAATATTATTTTTTTCAAGCTTCCTCATCACATACTGTTAAAGGTCTTTATTTATTCGACTTTCCCCAAAGTAATTAGCTTGGGGAATTACGTAGGCGAAAATCCAAGTCAGCATGAACTTATAATGGGTATAGTGGTTTCTATGGAAACGTAGCAAGCTAAAATATAGTGTCAGGGTTTCTCATTGCCAGCTTGAGCCAATTTACTGCTCCTTTTCCTTCCACTGCCTTCCATTAGGATCCCAGGGGAAAACTTTGGAGGCTGAATACATTCCTCATGATGATGACACAACAGATTTTCTGGAAACAAGTGGCGTGCTACAAGGCTATCCTAGCGATTTCCCTTCCAGCCTATTCTCCTGGTGGTCTGAATCAGACAACACCTGAGTCACCCCTGTCGACACAGCTGGCTTTTACCAAAGCCCGTCAGGCTCTGTGTGACGTTGATCTTTTGCCCCAAAGCTCCTCCCTCTGTACAGCTTCTTTGTTTCTAGGGGCTGACCTGGTCTTTGTTGACAGGTTTCAGAGATGTTTTGTGTCTGATCTTCATGCTTTGCCATTGTAAAACTGTCTTGTACTTATAAGTGAAGTAAGTGAGTCGGGTTAAGAAAGTCAAACCCTGACATGACACCATAGACTGGAGTTAATCAACACGACAATAACCACCTGACGCTTATGGTGCTCATACCTGAGTCAGCGGGGAGGCAGCCGGTGTGGACAGAGGTCACACACATGTGTCAAAAGCTTAGTCTGTCTTCATGTGAGGCCCACTTCCTTTATACAGCCTTTATACAAATTAGTATCAAGTGATGATAAAGAAACTTAGGGTCACCAAAGTGGGTGGAGAGCTCCGAAGAAATCTATTATTATTACCATGTACAGTAAGTGAGAATTAACAATAGACTGGCCAATCTGGTGTGACTAGATCTGAGATTAACCCAAAAACATTTATTAAACCCTACGCACATGCTTACATCGGCTGCGCTACAGTTAATAGATCACAGCTGAGAAGATACCACAAGTACAACTCTAAATAATAATTTTAAATGATGTTTAAACGCAAAGTGTGTTTTTCACTACGCCATGATTCATGCTGTGCAGGCTAGTTTACACTTGTTGCTAAACTCATTTCCACTCCAGCTGTATGGTGCTCACAGGAGGAGTCACAATTGGAAAATACAATAAGAAGGACTTACGAACTGTTCCTTTTGGGGCAGTATTTGGATGTATGTACAAGAAAATTAAATACTATGAGTAATAATCTATGTTCAATATTAAATCACATGTTAAAATCCATTTGGAAAGAGCGCTGCTCTTTGAAATATCAGTTCAATCATACATTAGGAACATAAACGCTGCAGGGAAACCAGGTATAAGGCTTATTAACAGTTGCCCCTGGATACTATTTGCCTCTAAGGGGAAATGAAGGCTTGAGTTCCTCTATTTCTGGCGCCCTCTAAGGGTTTTTGTGAGCTATCATGCTGTTACTGTGAATTTCTCAGAAACCGATTACACAAACTGGACTGAATCATTACCTCACACTTGACGCCAAAGCGGAACTTTTACCCACAGAAAAAGAGAACATGGGCATGCATCATTGTCAAAAGTGCATAGCCTGTTCTCAAATTCTGACAAAGAGAGAAATCTCTCCGTTTCTTTATGTTTGTAAGACACCAAAGAGACTCACACTAGCTAAAGGTGGATGAGTGCTGCTTGGAACTCCTCCCTAACTTCGTTTTGGAGGAAGAGCGAGGGGGGGGGGGGTTCTCATAGCAGGAATCCTTTAAAAAAAAAACAAACACATGCTTCCTGGCAATCTGCCAAGAGAGAGAGGGACGCTTTACTGGAAAAGGGAGGAGGCGGAGTCTCCTCCTCCTCCTCCTCCTCCTCCTCCTCTTTCCCCTCCTTAAAACACTGAGCTCAACAGAGCAGCTCACAGGCTCTCACACACTCCGAAGCTGCTTGTCAGAGAACTTTAACACAGTTTTACTCTCCTGACTTTGAAGAGCCTTTTATCCAGCATTTGGATTTAATTTAGAGCCAGTCTGGAGAAACACTGACGGTGAGTGTCTGCTCATTATGATTGCTATTATTCTTCATCATATTACTTATTGATCTGAGCCTAAGCAGGGTTTAAACGTGACACAGTGTCTCTCCGAGTGAGTAAGCGGGGTCTTTGTGTCATGAAGCCGGTCATGGCATGTCAATTGCGCAACCAGGATTACTGGAACTGACCGTGATGCGCGATTCCCGAGGGTAGATTACACACCAAAAAAGTTTCCGCGAAACGGCGAGAATTTAATAGGAAGCATTTTAGGTGAGTTCTCTGGTGAAACCACAACTCCTCTGTAACAGAGAAGCAGCTAGTCTCTTTCTTTCTCTCACTCC
>JAUMHF010000025.1:10936763-10955558 GCA_032359275.1 Microctenopoma steveboyesi | reverse complement strand
TATATATTGAGAGAGAGAGAGAGCTATTTGGATTTCCAGAGAACAAAAGGTCGCCCTGGGGCAATTTCCCAGTCATCACCAGTCATCACTTAAACGCCTCATGCAAAGATCTTTCACACATGGAAAAGTAGTTTCCTGTGCAGTGAGGGGAGCCAATGAGAATCGGTCTACTTTACTTTACGAGTAAAACAGATCTTGGCTTTTACGTTGAATGTAAACTTTACTGCACTGATGTTTAACTCTTCAATTCTCCTTTCCTTCTTCAGGTGTTTCGGTACTGGATCGACATAAAGACACTGACATCTTCGTGTCCTCCCAAAGAACCAACTGAAGCTCAGCTTTGACTCAACCTCTGCTTGCCTTGTCTGTGTGGCGCCCGGTGCTCCGCAGGCTACCTAGACATTGGGCACAGCGCCATGGTAACTCACAGCAAGTTTGATTCCGCAATGAGCAGCAGCCTCGTGGATTCCAAAATGCGGCTGCCTCAGCGTTACAAGACTTTCTCCTCCAAGACACAGTACCAGATGGTCCTCGCCACTCTCCACAAGCTCCAGGAGAGTGGCCTCTATTGGGGTCCGATCACAGGAAAGGATGCCAATGCTATGTTGGCAGCCGAGAGCACGGGCACCTTCCTGCTGCGGGACAGCTCTGACAACCGACATCTGTTCACCCTCAGTGTCAAGACAGCGTCTGGCACCAAAAATCTGCGCATTCAATGTGATGCAGCTTCTTTTTACCTGCAGACAGACCCTAAGAACATTCAGTCTGTTCCCCATTTTGACTGCGTCCTCAAACTGGTCCATTACTATATGCCGAGCAAAGGGAACACTCGCAGTGGGAATATGTATTACATTTTCTCTGGAGGTGAGAAGATCCCCCTGGAGCTCATCAGACCTCTCTCCTGTAACCTGTGCACCCTACAGCACCTTTGTAGGAAAACAGTCAACGGACATATAGAGATTTCTTCCAAAAGAGACCAACTTCCTCATCCCCTGAAGGAGTTCCTGCAGGAGTATGACGCTCCCATCTAGAGGCATTAAACGGATGCTCTTGAAAGGGCAGAGACAGTTTCAGTACAGCTACACCTGAAGATGTGCACAGAGGAGAAAATGATGAAGCAGGGGAACCCATGGAATCAAAAGGAGCAGTTAGCACTGCCAGGATGTGTGTAGTTCTCACAGAGCTGTGGGCGCCAGGCTCCTGAAGTCCACGTTTCAGGCAGAGAACTGCTCTCATCTGGTGGCATGGAAGCGAGATGACCTCACGGTGCAATTGACAGACAACTGAAGTGAGATTCTCAGTTAGCTGTCTACAGCCTGGTGACACACGTTCCCTCTCCTGCTGCTGCTGCTGCTGCTGCTAACCAACACGCTGAGAGACAGTCAAGCTCACACCCATCAGCCAGAGAAATCATCCAACTGTCTTTTCTCTCCAGATCTCTTTGCTGACAGTGGATGATTACCTTGAGCTTATTTGACAAGTCGGTCCAGCACCCTGTGATCTCTGACCAAGTGTTTGCTAGAAGACGAGGGGAAGTTCGAATACAATCAAATGGACACTGTTGGGAGGAAGGGTCAAACGTTTTTTTTTTCCATGTTAAAAACCAGAAAGTGTGGGAACATGTGCTAATGTTTTGCTTAAAAGAAGGATTTAAACCAAACTTGCCTTTGAACAGTGTGTTGTCGAAGCAACATGACTGAATCATAAAAGAACTTACTTGAGAAAAGACCACCACTCCTGGGCTATAAAGCAAATACTTTGGTGTGTGTAGCTTCAGTGGTGAGGACGTGTACGCCAGATTAGAGTGCCAGTATTTTCTGGCACAGACAGAATTGTCACTGCTCGTAAATGAATGTATTAAAAACGGTAAATACCTTTTCCTAACGAGGAGTAGGGTCAAAATGGATACTTTCCTTAAAACAATGTTTACACGAGTGACGATGAAATGGCAAATGTGTTTTTGTGCTGTCTTTTATAAAGATGTACCCTTGCCAGTGAAGCCACTGGCTGCAGACGCTTGAAGATGTTTGAAAAGTTCGACGAAGCGAGCAGACTGATAACTTTGCACTTATTTATATTTGTATGAACATTTCATTAATTTATAATAAAGAGCACTATTTTTTATAAGAAACATGGTTTCACTGTTTGATTCTCTTTGTGGCGACTGAACCTTTCGTTTCCTCGGGTAGCTGACTAACATGTTGCACATTGTATGCGTACACCTTTACCTCTTGACTCCCTACAGACGCCAGGCCACGTTTTTCTTCATAAAGTCTTAATCATTAATCATATATCAGTGCCGTGTCCTTTCACAATCCCATGTGGGAAACCGCTGCTGTATATATGATGCTGAATTTCCTCAGATACGCTAAACACAAACATGACTCAATATGTTATCAGTCTATTATCACACAGTATCATTAACTTCCAGGTTACTGTTTTACAAGATAAGTTTCCTTAGAACACACTCGGGCGTCGCTCAAAACAATAGCACATAAGAGCGTCTTCTTTTTTAATTTACTTATAAATAGAAATGACAAAGAAGCTGAACAGCTGCCTCAGAGAAAACAGACATGGAAAAGAAAAGAGGTCTGTAAAATAACAATCTGACAAAGTACAAACTCACTCTCTCACTCTGCTGTGACTCTTTTGATTCTGTGTAGATGTTAACATGCTCTCACATGCGCAAACTGTTCACAATGATGCAGCAGTTTAAATTATAACACAAAGAGTAACTAGAAGTGTACACATTCTCAGAAATGGGCCCTGCCCTCTACACTAATATACTCTCAGGTGAAAAGTATGTCAACAGCAGAATTCTATATACCTATTGTATTTTCTGTTGAAATCTTTTTCAGTAAGCGTGTTTTGACCTGCCCAACGTTTTGGAACAGCATATACAGCATAAGTGGCCTCGTCAAAGCTAATTTGGGGTTTATATTTTATTGTAGGCCTTCGTTGATAAAAGATAATTAAAGTTCATATAAAACTCCTCTTCATAACAACTACTCTGATTCTGAGAAAGATATTTCCAGGAGGGGTTTAAAAAAGTTAATTATTAATATTTATTTGTTTATTTACTATTGTGGAAGTCTGCCCATGACCTGAACTATGCCCAGTTTAAACAGCATTATGCTTCAACAACAACCTGCCTGAGGATTCTGCTCAACACTGGGGCAGGTTGTGAAAACAGTCGACCAAAGAGTCAGAGGTCAAAATTTGTCTCCCTTTCTTTTGCTATTCATCTTTAAGCACACCAGCGCAGTGATGACGGCTGCCATTCATTTCATGCTGTGTTGGCAACAAAACAGCTAGTGTGCCGTGGCCACCTTACTGACACAAACGAAGAGCGCGCAGGACGGCATTCATGCAGATACAGTACAGCACGTTTTATGATGCATGCAGTCGGAAACGCAGGCTGTCATATACAATTAATCAGTAGATATGTCAGTGTATGTTTTAGTCAGCTGCATAATGAATTACATCACCTTTCTAGTTCATCCTGAATTGTTGTTAGGATTATTTTTAGAACAACACATCCTGTGTTCATTGACTGGCTTTCCTTTGTAGAAGCTGCTCGGTTTCATCTGCGTTTGTGAACATTAGAAGCAGCGCAAGTGTTTTTTTTATGTGTTACCTTTAAACCTAAAAATCTTTTTCAATTTTATTTTCCAAGATTTTTGACAAAGGAACTCTGTTAATATGGCAGTTCTTTTTAGACGTACCTGGGTATCACTGTAATTTCATGGTGATTTCAGTTGCTTATAAATATAATTTTGCACATTTAAGAAAGTGGCCTTTACCAGAGTCAGAGTCAGAGTCTGTGTGAACATAACACACACGATACAGTATCATTAAGTGTGACTACAGCAGGGATTTTTTTTTTTCAAATTTACTGCAAACTGCTAACATGATGGATGAACGGGAATCTGCATTAACCTCTGTATCCATTATAATTACAGGAAACAGCTCCTGCTCTACCTGCCTCTACAGCACTTTACGGTTTCCTCTCGTGCACTGGGGCTCGGTGCAGAGGTTTGAGAGTGATACAGGGTCTCTGAGGTGATTTGTGCTCTGTGAGTGCTTCACAACAATGTTCTTTTCCAATATGTTGATATGTAACATGCATTATTTTAAAATGCTTCCTATGGGCGAAATGATCGCTCAGTGGCTGGAGCAGTTTTCTTCCAACCGCAGGGTCAGCAGTTCGATTCTCAGTTCCCCTGAATCTACATGTCGAGGTGTTTGTGGACTAGACACCAAAACATCGTAGTAGCGGTGAAATAAGTCTAGCAGCAGTCCACACAACAACAAAGCAAAAAGCAAAAAAAAAAGTATCTGTTATTATTATGTGTCTTTGCAAATGTAATAAATATTGTCTGTTATGCTGCAGCACTGTTTGGGAATGTCCCGACTTCCTTTTTAAAACAAAATACTCCAGCAAAGGAACATAAGAATATTGAAATACTCAGAGCTGAACAAAGACTTCACAAGAACAATGAATCATATTTCTGGCTGAATGACTTTTAAAGAGGGGAATGCAGGTGGAAACTGGGAGAATTAAATATAGCTCTTTAATGCAATACTAAATAACCAATAGCTGCTGAAGAACTGCTGAGTTGAAAAAAACATCATGATGTTCGATTTTTACCCAGTAAGCCTGAGCTCCGTTTTTTTTTACATGATACACATGATAAAGAAGTGATAGGGAAGTCTGAGTGCTTTGGAAAAAGCAATATGTAAGAACATTTCACTTTTTAAAAGTGTTGAAACATGAACGACCCTAACACCTTTAATGTATGATTGACGGTTGAAACCAGTGTGACCTTCAGTGGAGGACTATTAAAAGCATGCTGGCTCAGTGTCTCATTCAGTAGAAATTCTTTGGTAGTCATGTGATTCTAGAGAACAAGTGCGTAAGTGTCAGAGCACTGCTTACAAAAGCTATAAATCTGTCATCATGGCTTCACCAGCAGCCAATCGCTGTGCCCATGCTAATCTGAAACCACTACAGCTCCCACATAAGGGTTTTCTGAGGAAGTGCCCGTATGTGTTCCATGGTTATACTCAAACCTGTGACAAAGTTGACACACAACACAGAACTGATCATGGGGGAAGCATGCTTTTTTTATACTTTAAGTACTTAAAATTGTAGAAAATAGGAGATTATGTGATTTAACAAACCTTTTGAACATTGCAGTGTCATACAGTAAGAGTCTTCAGTAAATTATATATGTATTGTTCTTTATCTCATCTAAAGAAAAGTGTTTCATGTTAGCACGACCATTCGATTTGATCACCAAACCCTTCTCTGGTCAGACAACAATGTGTTACATTTGGGAATCGAGCTAGCTGTAGCAAGACACTGCCCACCCAGGGCATCACATACTGAAGCTTGGTCAAAGCCATACAACCACAGTCAAAACCTGACGCATGCATTTGCACAAGGCACCCTTTCACATCAGCACATGCGTGTGATGCACATGGGTTGACCTTTTCTGATAGGAGAACATACTTCACTCAAAAACCTTTATAAGGGAATATCTCTGCACCAGACCAGTGCTGTGTGAGTCTCCGTCAGACGAGGCTCGCACAACACATTGTCACATTATGAGAAGTTGGAGGGCATAACCTCTACTAAGATAATATATATACATATATGTATATATATGTATATATATATATATATATATATATATATATGTTGGATATATGTTGGATCTAACATATATAGAATCTGCAGACAGGGAAATTCCGTTCACATCAGGCTCATACATGTAATTACACGTGAGATGTGGGATTTTCCTCTAGACTCCATAACAGAGAGATTGTTACAACACAAACATTAAACTCTACTTTTGAAAGGAGCAGAATGTCTGTTCTACTAACAGTGGTGATTTTATCCTAACCTCATAAGCCAGAATTGCGATAGCGAGGTCTGCAATTTATTGCTGATAACAAAAAAAACCCACATCTGAGTTAGAGATATTTCAGAAGGAGCACCACCTTCTACCCCATTCTATTCCTATTCCTACTTGCTAAGGTTAAGCGAATAGCGAATAGTTCTCCATCTTTCCAGGATGGCATAAATGGCCTATACAGTGCTCACCAGTGCTAGGTTGGACTTTGATTATGTATTCATGAGTGATAACTCAATGTTAAAATTTGGTCATATCATTTTACCTAACTAGATAGCATTTTTTCATTCACCTATATCTCAGAGTTTTTTTTTGGTTTTTTTGGGAAGTAGCCACAACTAAAATTGAGAAACACAATACGAACTTCATGCTTCCTCGTGCATATCTTTGCTGCAAGTTATATGATGTTTCCCAAACTACATATTCCAATAAACATTACAGATACTCGGCCTTCATCAACAGGTGCATGAAATGCACAATATAGTTCATCACTAACTCCTACATGGTCCTGCAAAAAGGGTCTAATTAGGCAAAGTCATTATGTTGTTTATGGGGGTTGAATTGGCATAGTAGGACTTTACTTTGCTGGCAGACGCCTCTATTAAAAGTGACTTACTGGGCTAAGTCTGGGCTGGATTTCGATCCTACGACCTTCTGCATCCCAGTCTGACTCTTATCGCATTGAGCTACCAGGTCACCAGGAGTAGCACAGGTGTTACTAATAAGTAACAAGTGTCCCACTAAGTAATGAGTATGACAGCAAACAAAGATCCACAGTGTCAGTACTTGGCCCAAGTTTTTGGCAATAGCATTAGGTAACAGCGAATTCAAGCGGTCTCACTTGTCCTCTGACAGATCTGTACACGCACACATACACTGGTCCCCCTAATTCAACCGAATAACACGAGGAAGTGATGATGATGTTGATGAAATAAATACCACAGGCCGTCAGTATGTGAAACGACAGACTCTGTCAGATTCCTCATGGACTGGATGCACCCTGCGGCAGAATCACAGATGTGGACATTACCTTTGCATTGCCTTTACAGAGGAAGTCTGGTGTGCACCGAGACTTGAACTGCTAGTTCCTGGAGGAGGGGATTTAAAGGTTTAAAATGACAGTTCCCCAGGGAACAACTGTCTGATTCTGTTTACATATTTATACATATTTATATAATATTTATGAAGGTTACATAAGGTAAAGCATTTACTCTAAGTCAGTAAGTTTGATCTTACTAACTCCTATTAATCACTATTAAGATTTATTCTTAGGGGGAGATTTGAACTCTCAATCTTTCCACAAGTACTTGAGCTAGTGTCCTATGTACAATGCACTAAAACATTGAAATAACGCTCTTCCTGCTGCAGAAAGTTGCATTTCACATTTATTTCCCCTTATGCATCTGGTCATCTGTCCTCATTTGCTCCTTTGACCTCAGCAGATGTGTATACAGCGAGCTGACAGCTCTATTGGAGTGCTTGAGTGTGTGGTGGAGAAACAACGAAAGCCAGATTCCCGCTTCTCTTTCCAATCTCTCAGTATTTACAATTCCACAACTGCAGGTTGTCATGGAGTTTGTTCAGTGAGCTCCAAATGCAACACACGAGAGCCAACCAGGGAGAAGCTATGAGTCACCACAGCCACGTTCTTCCTGTTCCTCCTCCAGGCCCACAGATTTACTGTTAACAGTCCACTCCCTTGTGCTGTGCACTGCTGCCTGATTAAAATGCCATAAATCTGCTGTCCCACCATCAAATCTTAATCCTCAGCCACTTTGCAGGTCTGCACAAGCTCTCATTTACCTGAACTCCTTTTGCTTCAAAGGTTTTCATGAAAGAGAGAAAAGACAACAAAGATGCGGTTGGAATATGAGTATACACTATCAAAATGGATCGTTCGTAGTGAAGCTCTAGGGCTGGAGAAAAAGTTTCCAACAACCCAGAACACACTGCAAAAGGTTTTTTAAACTACTGTATGTTCCTACTGGAATCCTATAGTCCACTGTTAGAGCATTAAAGAGTTAAGTAACAAACCCCCTCCACCATAGAGCAGCTGCTGCTTTTGTACAATAGCTCCTGTTGTAATCTCAAAACCTACCTACAGGTTTACTGTAAACCAGCCAACAACCATAGCAACAGATCACTTAGGCATTTTACATCTCCTTGGTAGTGTAACCCATGTTACTTAATTTCTCATTTTGTGTAGTAAAAGTTTTATTTGAGTCACATAGGAAGCTAAATTAGGTCACGTAGCAGAGTGGCTCCACACACCTACACAATGCTTGCAGGTGAAAGCAAAATTCAACACAGTATAGATGTGTGGTACACACCATTAATCATGCTGGTGCACACAGGTGCAAAACAAAACAGTTTTGTTTTCAAAGGGTCATGAAGTTACTGAAACGCTGCTGGTTCAGGTAAATCATTAGTTTTCCTTTCTTTTCTTTCAACTGTCTGCATTTCCAGAAACCAGTTTACATCTGGAGTGACTGTAATTGTTGAGCAGGTATTGAATGTAAACAATGTCAGCTGAAGAGAAATCCCTAGCAGTCCTCCTGCGATGCCGGGAAACACCCTCTGAGTCACTACTGCAAATGTAGGCTGGTGTAGAGTTGCAGTAGGCTGGTACAAAGTGAAATGACGTACTTGGGTGGATGGTTGCTGTACACGATAGCCTACTTTATTACCGTGCGCACACACAGCCTTTGTTAGGTACAAAATGTGAAAACACAGGGAACTCTCACATGACACGGTGTTACAAGCACGGCGAAACGCGTGATCATCAAACAATGGAAAAGTGTGGCAACGCGTTCAAGAAGCTTGTGGCTGACTCACTTCCTGATCATCTTCCTTGAATGGGAAACACTTTAAACGGCGAACATTTGTTTGGCATCTTCGTATGTTATGCGTTCAAACTAGTGAGCAGCAATGCACAAAATCTGTCATTCATCTTGGTGATTTTATTTTAATAGAAGTGAGACTTAGGGCTGCCAACTCTGCCGGTGACAGCAGTTCATTCTATAAATAAAACCATAAATCTTTAAACAGAACAAGGTAGTGACGTCTGGAAACTTGTCCTCAGTTGTAATGTAATAGTTCAATGCGTTACGCTGTGACGCTAATACTTTCCCCATTCATTGCGAAACACAACTTGTCATCACCATGGTAACCAAATAAAGCAGCATACGCAATCGTATTGTACACTGTGTATAGATATGTATTCATAAAAGTTCTGATTTAATATGATATTTTGTTTGTCTTTTGTGTGTGCAGCACTTTGGTCAGCCATGCTGCTGTGTTAAATGTGCTATATAAATAAACTGGGATGGTATGTTCAGGATACACGCTGCTTATATTAACACACACAGGGTTAACAGTTTGTGTTGGTAACAGTATTTCATAAATGTTAAAAAAAGGAGAAGGTTTGATTATGTGCCCATCAGTGAGTAACAACACTATGTGTCCCCAAGATGGCACCACCAAAGCCAGAGCTAGAAACTATTTAACATCTGAAATATACTTCACTAGACAAAATTCCTCTTCTTGTGAAGGCATTTAGCTTTACAAGAGCACCCAAATTGTTTTCCCCAGAAGTACACAAGTATTCCATCAATATTCTGTGAATTTCCTAAACATTTCTTGGGTATTAATCTAACCACACAAATAATCTTAGATCTTGTTGTGCCTAAAAAAGATAAGGACTGCTTTATTACATCACCCACACTGCCCCAGAGGAGAATCCTACACAAACAGACAGCTGTCTGTTTGACTGTGCTGTGCAGAATCAAACAGAAAGTAACAGCTGGAAGATATGCAATTAGATGGTGGTGTGACCAGCAGTTCTTCAGAAATTTCCTCAGACTCTTTATCAATGCTGTTGTGGCAAGTATTGACACTATGCTGCATGTACAGTATTGTACGTATGTAGTAAGTGTGTTGAGATGTGCTTTACTTTAATTCCATGAGACAAACACACTACACAGAGCAAACCCAGACGCCCCTCAATTTCATGCAACAGTGAAAGAATTTATATAATTTAGAAGACAGTAAACCTTTAATTTCAGTCAGCTTTATTGAGTCTACTTTATTCTCACAGTTACTATACTGCTGTATGGTTTCCACATACATTTATGCACTAAAGTAGCAGAGACATATACCACAGGACACCTGCATAGTACATAGTACATAATACCACTGTCTTGGTATATAGCACATGATAAAGCCACCAACATTCGCAGTGAGTCTAATGTTTTGGTGTAAAGTTCATTCTGAATTAGATGTTGTGTGAACTTTCACTTCTTGCATAACCAGGTTCTTATCAGGTAAATTATACTTTATGTAACTGTGTTTATACCTCTGCGTAAAAAGCAGATGCTTCACAATAAAAGCACTCGGTCATAAAAAACATTAGAGTTAAAATGAAACAAACGAAATGAATAAATGAAATATACTATTAGTAAAGGCAAATACTGAAAACACTGTCAAGCCCATTTACTATTGTCATGCCCGTTAAAAAGTTACTTTCTTCCCTTTGAACTGAACCCATTTTTTGCTTATTAAATATGATTCTCCTGTATTTTCTTCACCAGTGGTTTGGGTTACGTTGGGGGAGATTTCCTCTGTGTTTGTGTGGGTTTTGTTATTTTTGTTGCTGCTGTGAAGGCAGAGGTGTCAGCTGCTCATCGGGGAGAGTGAAGAGGTTTGAATGATGAGGTCTTCTTAGTAGTGGGAGGCTGGGTGGGGGAGGAGTGTAGTATGTCACAGTATAGTAAATATAGAACTTCTGTAGAATGTATAAAAAACACAAAGGCCTAGCTCAGGGTAAATAGTAGCAGTCATGGCTGCTTTTATCACTATGATTTATTTATTTTTTCCCTTGCTCAGCTCACAGTTCCAGCTAGGTGAGATTGAGAAGTTGAAAGCCAGTTTCGGACTGAAAACAGGTAGCGGCTTGCTGTGTTTCTGTTTCTTTTTGCTTAGGTTGATTGTTTTTGTCATTGTTTAATTCATATTTTGTTATTAGATTTCACTTTCTCTGTGCAGAAACAACATCATTTCCCCCCTTTTTAACAATGCCCTATAGCAATATGGTGTAGAACCTACATTGAGTAAAAATGAATGCAATACAGCCAGAATTATTGTGAAATGATTCCTGAAACTGGTTTAATCAAACTAATTCACCTGACGTCAGTTTCAAGCAGAAACAGGATCAGTTACCAAAGTCTGATGTCTCCCACTGCTAATATTCTTTCTGTTCTGTTTTAATTGTCCAGGGTGAAGAGTTCAATATGACCAAATGATGGAATTCAGTTACTCAAAAAAAAAAATCCAAAGCCACATGTTTGGCTTATGTGTAGCTCACAAACCAGCAACAAGAGCTTTACTGGAAGCTGTCAGATAATGTGACAGCCAGCTGAGACATTCAATACATCAAACCACTTACTGAATGGCCTTTACTGACTATCTGCGGGAGTCGTATGTATGTGTGTAAAAGGGACATACTCGTGGCAGTGTATGTGAACATACCTATTACATAGTATTTACGATGTCTGTGCACATTACGATGTTACAATAAGAGAACAAAGCAATTGTTCAAAACTAGCAACATTACATTGTGAGAATTTGTGGTTCAAAGTAAATTATGTAAGTATATGTACAGACGTACGAAAACCAAGATTAAATACTTGTATACAGCACATAACCAGAGTTGAGAGAAAAGGAACACAGAAGCAGTGGGAATGCTAACATTGTGTCTGTTGTGCAGTTCTATCTTGTCTGGATGAGAAGTCGACACAATAATCATACAGAAAGGTGCAACTTTTTGACAAGCCTGTTGTGTGATATGATGATTAGGTGTTAGTAAGTTCATTTCATGCATTCATGCACAAACATGGAAACACAGAGGAAGTTCTCGCCCATTTAAACCAACAATGGATGTTGTTACACAACATCTACTGTAAAGAGCCAATCATCCAACCACTGCCAGCTCTTTCCAATTTAATGACCAGTAATTTGGTTTTAGTTTAAGTAACACTATAGTATATTGTTGCTTAATATTAGCGTATTGTGAATTACTTGGAAAGATGCTCAACATCTAGAATTGTGCAGTGAGTGGGATTCAGGCTTCTGCTCCCTGTTGGATTTCTCTGCCTGCCATTACACTGTTGGAATCATTGTAGGAGATAAATTGTACCACTCCCATTGACATGTGGTCACGGTAGAGCATCTCTTATACTGTTTTGCAATTCGGGATTTGAAAATAAGTAAAACTTTTGGTGCATTCTGCAGAAATTATATAGAATTGACTGCAAAGAAAACTACAAAAAAACTAAGATAACCAGGGATCCCTCACTGTTGTTTAACGTAATAACTTAGCAGATGCATCATCAGAAAACCCCTTTGGTTTTTAAATAATAAGGAACAGAAAAAAGTACAGATGTATTTTTCATCGTTCTTGTTTAGGCCAACATCTCACTTAGCAAAACTTGTAGCCAGACTGTTTTATTCTGTTTATAAAATTCCTGTCAGAACATGAAAATATCCCAGTAAAAATAAGTGGCTGCCATGGAGATGTCTGCTGAAGACTGAAATCTCTCACGTTACAGGAAACCACATGGCACAGAGAATGCCCCAGAAACAGCTCCGTCCAATTCCATGGAAATACAGCACAACAACCAGAGAACAATCCAATACTGTAGACCGTATGTGCTGGGTCCCGGCAGGGCTCTTCCAGCCCACACACCAAATCCGAAGCATGTTCTGCTTCGTGCTGCCTCTTACAGCACAACAACGCCACCCCTCAAGTGTCAGGATCATCATAATAAAGGCAACTTTTTTGGGTTTAAGGGCCTGAAGAGGAAACAAAATTCTTTGCTCTTAATGGGAAAACCCCACTAATAACAGGCTTAAAACCTGGTGCTGACAGGTTTTATCTAACATTTACAAATTTCGAAATAAATTACACATCAAAACAGCTGCAGACTATTAGTACTTATATGACTTTTAAAACAGTGGCGTATACAATGCATATGCAGTGTGTTAGCATATTTTATTGAGTCAGGCTGAAATGGATTTGTCTCTAATTAAGCTTCAAAAGAAGATGTTTTGTGTCTCTTTCAACACTGATGCCTGATGGGTACTTCATGAGTCAAGTAACTGGGAAATGTGCTACTGTATATTAACTAAAAACACCCAGTCAACAGCACTCAGTAAAATGTGATGAGAGAAAAGGGATTGTTTGTGTGAAAAGACAGTTAGGTGCATGGTTAAAGAAGTTGCTTGAATTCAGTAGATGTAAAAGGCCAACTTTTCCTTCATGGCCAAGTTTTCAAATGATTGTTGGCTTTCTGTTTTCTCAAGGGGGCTGTGAATTCTGCAAATAACAGTCCAACACAGACCTCGTGGCTCAGATGGAATATTGGCAATGTCCCTGTGCTGCTCAAAGATTACCATGAACTGCATGAGTTATTCTGTTTGTCTGTTAGGATGTCAGTAAAGTGCGCCAGAAAAGAAATTCTAAACTGATTTAATGAGCAAGTGGCCACATCTTAAGCCGTACTGCACTGTAACGAAGGAGCGGAACGGTTCAGGGGTGAAGGTGCTGCAGTCCAACTGCAGTCCAGCATGAATAAGGTCTAAACTATTGGTTAGTAACAGAAATGACAAATATGATAGGACTTTAGCACTTTATTCTGAGTGTGGAAAAACCAGCTCACAGTTGAGCAGAGGACAGGATACGCACAAGAGTGACTTGTGTTTAATACATGGAGATTCTGAGGCACCGGAAACATTGCCACATGCCCCTCCTGTATTTAAAATAATAATTCTTCATTTTTTTTATTTTTGGTTAATTATCAGCAGAACCTAACAGATTTCATCCTCATGCTGCTGGTTTTTATTGTGGTGATGGTGGTTGTCAGATTTTGTCACACAGTCTTCTTGCTTCTCAGACAAACACAACTACTTTATATAGGGAACATGAACTGAGTGTGATGTGTAGAAATATCTCCCAGAAGGCACTAATATTAAAGCTGCTAACGGGAGTGCGTCTGTAATTGGTGATACTACTGAATGAATTGAATGAAACGAAAGTCTGAAGTGCAGGTTTTTTTTTTTCAACAGTGCAATGAGATAAAGCTCGTAAAACCTTTAAACAAATAAAGCTGATTATTAGACTGAAGGTTGAGTCACATAAAAACTACACAGTGACTGTAAACTGGAGGGGATCACTATTCCCATCATCCACACATGTATTTACACATCCCCTGCCTGGATACAGGATATGTCAAAAAAATAAATGTCAGCTTGGGAAGTACAGAACTACAGAAATACTGGAACTTGCAAAATACCTTCAACTAGAAACACCCTTACCCAATTTCCATACCAGAAGAAGGGCTCAGATAGTGGAATATGTATGAAATATTGTGTGTGACCAACTGCAAAGGCCCAGATGTTAAGGAAATGTTGAGTGGAGGAAGAGTTGTACAATTCTTTTACTGGGAATTTTATTATCACTGATTACATGATGTGTCACTATGTAGTTGTAAGATTACGACTGACTTCATTGTACTTGGCCGCTGTTTTTATCCAAACGCCTTGGGAGGAGAAAACACAAGCAATTACTGCACTATTCAGGTTCCGGTTAGGTTACTACAAAGTCCTGATAAGTCCTTGTCAAGTATTTTTAGGTGCTAGACACATTTTGTGCAGTTTTGGAACATTTTGAAACATCACAAACAGAGAGGAAGTTAATCTGATGAAAGACTGAAAGAATATTCTGCATCGTTTATACTATATCAACGTGGCTCTAATGATCTGGAAATAGACCTGCTGTGCATCACACCGTTGTGCATCAGACATCTTTCGACCCAGATAACGTCAAAGGTGTGGTGCTTAATGATTTCTTATAAAATAATATTTAAATCTTGCTTATCATGCTTTTCAGACTGTTCTTTCTCCAAGGAACTGGACATCTTTCATTGATCTTACTTAACACTACAGTTCATAATTAATATGAATAATTATTGCTCTTTTATGAAAAGTTGGACGTGAAAATTAACTATTTTAAATCATCTCTAGGTTGTTGGATAGATGTAGGGGAATTTACTCAGTATTTTATTGTAAATCAGTGGGGAAAGTATGATATAGGTTACAAAGAAGTGCACACATAGACTAGCTACAGGTATTAGACAGAGAAGATGAGTGAGTGGATGTGTGATTTAGAAATGGCAGCAAACAGAGACCTGAAGGGGTCAGCGACTGTCAGAACGTCTTGCCTGAGACGCTTCGTGTGAATGAGAACATGACTACCCTAGATGAAAAGATGGGAGGAGACGAATGAGGGAGGGGAGTGGAGTGTAGTATCTCTCTTAGTAACAATTCAAGGAATTGATTGTGGCCTCTGAGAAGCGTGACTCATACTGTGTATCAGGAAACCCTTCAGATGTCAGTCACGACCTGTGTGCCTTGAGCAAATGAGACCACATTTTATGCAAACAATCGCACTCCTCTTAACCCCTCTCCGTCGAGCTCTTTTTGAAATTCATTCACATTCTCGAAACTTACACCGATTATGTGTGGGAAAGGTAGCGCCCCCCCCCCCCCCACACACACACACACACTCACACACTGTATGTTGTGTCTCGGTTTTTCTTTACTCTAAAACTCATGCAGGCTGTTGACATGTGTGATTGGAAGTGATGAAGACAGAAAAACAACCTCACATGCCAACAACCTCACATCTGTTACATTTATTCAAAAGCCTCAGCCCTTCTTCCTGAATGGGAAAGAGACACATTGGTTTACTGGCTGTATCTCATTTACAACCAGTAACTAAACTGTGAAATTTATGCAAGACTTAAAAAAACCAGAAAAAAACGGATTTGGAAAGAACCGGCAGTCAGAACATGTAACTTCAGTCAACTTCTAAATCACTCATCTGGAATGTGTTTGTAAGTCAGAGCAGAAACTTTTACCAAATTGTACTTGGTAGAAAAACAAAGCTAACTTTATTCTTGAAAGACATGGCTATTTCTCATAAAACAATAGTTTTGAATGGCAAAGAAACTCCCCCTATGTTTCTATCTCTCTTTCATTGTCTATGACATCAGGTCGAGATAGCAGAAACACCCTCCCCCTCTACGAGCAGTGATAGGAAGTGACGCCGGTGAGACCCCTGCCTTTCAGCTGCGGTGATCATCAAACACCCAGGGCCCACTCCTGCACGACAGTTTCCTCTAAACTGTATATCTTAAAACCACAAATGTACCAGAGTTGTGCTTAGTTACAGAAAATTAAGCGCAGCATCCAGTCAGATTGAATGATTCCACTGCTTTATTGTTGGGTGGGCAAAGTGAGTACGAGTGAAACTATCGACATCTCACACATGGTGGTATTTAGAGGTTTAAGGTACACAGGAAGCAAAGCACGGCGCTAAGAAGCCCCCGTAGAGATTGACTAATTTTAGATTTTTGTGATTAAATAGATTCCTTCCGTGACTAACTGAATTGCTACATATAGATCACTGAACAGTGACACATAACGTGGATACATTTATAAATCTTATGGAAACCTCGTCCTGATCGTAACCCAAGTAAAAATAAAACATGTTTCTGATTTTATCTTACATGCCACTTACAGATTTTCATCAAGTCACGTCTAACCACTGAAGGAGCAGGTATGCGCGTATGATACATACAGGGAAGCGGATTTATGTTCAGGTTTCATCTTCACAGAACAGTATGAGTACGTTACACAAGAATTTTCTTTTTGACATAAAGAAAGTAAGACGATCACTGCAGTATGTCATTTCCAAATATACTACCTCGCCATCCGGTAAGAGAAACACGGTGCAGAAGAAAGAGAAAGAGATGGAGAGACAGAGAGATACAGCAAGATAAAGTCACACTTGCGGGCAAAATGTGGGAAGTGAGAGTGAAACGCTTGAGGCTCTGGACATCAAAGATGCATAACTTTATGCTAATCTGACTCAGGTGAGGTGTGTCAAAAAAAAAGCTCCTTGCTTCCTGGAAGAGTCTAATGCAAAACGGATTCACTCTGATGTGTGTGTTTTTTTTTTTTTTTTGCAGCACACCAGATAACCAGAAAGCAAAAGATTCCTATAAACTACAGGTGACATAACAGAACCTTTTGGATGCCATGAAAAGAAACAAGGCAGAGATGAGATGTTTTTGTTCTAATTATTTTTAAAAAAATTGAATAGTTTGCAATTGCTTCGGGATACTTCTTTGCCTGATGGGGCCTTCCTGGAAATCAAATGGATGGCCTTATTTGGAAGCCAAATATCATGGGCACCATTCAAATCTCCATTTATTCCAGTAATTCAGATATGATACAGGGGAATGCTTCATTATACTCCACTGCACGTGGTCCTGTGCGCAGCATTTCCTGTCATTCATTAGTTTTGATATCTGAAACTTTCCCGGCACGTATGTCTTACCTGCCGTTCCTTTAAATCAAGTTTAAACGCCCAGATATTCAGGTATTACAATAACAGGTGGAGTGAATGACAACATAATGCCTGTCCTGCTGCCTTATGAGTCTTATGACCGTCTCCTGTGAGCAGCCACCCATTTGCTGTACTGTGTTTCAGGAGAGAACAACATGTAAATGTTTAAAAGAAATGGGGCCCAGAGGCCCAGCAAGCTCTTATTTTGTCTCTGCATAAACAAATTTAGATTACACAGTACATCTGCAAACGTCACATCTGGTAAGACTAAACACATGCAGAAACAGAACTAATTATTTGCATGTGTGTTCTCCTGGCACCCTTTTTTTATTTATATACGCCGAGGTGTTTGGACTTCATTGTTCAGGTTCAGCTCTCGTAGTGTAGTTTGTACTGAATACAGTGTACAGTACAATATTTGTCATGATTCAGCCAAATGTTCCTCACTTTGGACAGATTTGTGTCTCATGTGAGAACAATAGAGTCATATTTTTGTCAGAATGTAGATGAGCTGTTTTTCCACAGAGCACCCTCTGAGCGTTATAGTTGATTGCTCTCGTTTATGCTTTCATATATTCGGTGTATTCCCATGTGAAATGGTCATTCCCAAATAAACCATTCAACTTGAGAAGCGGCTTGCGAAATGACGGAAAGTAGGCACTGCGGGGTGAGGCATGCATCAAGCAAATTGCAGAAGTGTCTTGTACTCAAGAATAATGGTGACTCCAGTTTCACCGTGTATACGTATATAATGTAGTATGCATTAACAGAAACTAGCTGCAGTTGAGCAGTGGTTCGGCGGTCACAACGCTGTCCGTAGGATGTGAGCATGAGGTCAGGCAGTCAGGCAGAGCAGAATACCAGAGCAGCATTTCCCGATTTCATCCAAATAAACGACAGCTGGCAGTATCTTTACCCTGTACTGCTAAAAACCGTACAGTGCTGCCTGTGCAGTCTGAATACTGCTGAAAAATGATAACTCACGTCCTCTGTGGAAGCTGGGGTGGTTAGTTTAGTTAGCTTCAGCTTTCTTTGTAACTCAGAGAAATGTCGGTAATACTCAGAAACTGCTACAATTATCAGTTCCCTCGAAATTCTTTGCTTGAGTTGAGAAAGTCTTACCTAATTGCAGGATAGGTCTGAATTTTGTGACACACAACTACTTCCTCTGTGGGTCAGTGTCTGGTTTTTCAAGTCACGTCCAACTTTACAGTATGAGAAAAGGTTTGCCACAAAAAGTCAGTGTGCTGAAGCGTCTGGAACATACACACATAACATTGGTGTTAAACTCAGAATCAAGAACCCGATGTCACTCATGGACACTTTACTTTAGTTTGCTTTGCTTGGCAGACGCTTTTATCCAAAGCGACTTACAAGGAGCTAGTGCTGGGTGTCTGGCTCAGAGACACA
>JAUMHF010000025.1:10922377-10936674 GCA_032359275.1 Microctenopoma steveboyesi | reverse complement strand
TAGGAGTCAGACGGGGTTTGAACCCACAACCTTCTGCATCCCAGTCTGACGCTTAACCCATTGAGCTACCAGGCCACCTATGAGGTCAATGACTAACAAACAAGTGTGGCATTTGCAGCCATAGAAGGGGGACAGCTATTGAAAGCAACTGAGAGAATGAAGGGCACAATGCGACAGAACGTGAGAGGCAGACAGGTAGACTAATTGTGGGCCTCTAAAAGAAACCAGACAAAGAAGAAAAACTGGCTAAACTAAAGCACACGAGAAAAAAACTATTCTAAGCCAAACCCTCTGGGGCTCTTTGTCATGCAGGATATGGATCTGTTATTCCACTCCTTACAGGAAAGGTGGATCACACTGTCACTGTGGCAACCAGGTAACATGGCATGCAATGCTCCTATTTGCTGAGCAAATAGGTCTAGTGGTCAGACTGGCAGGGCTTGAAGACCACAGCAGCTGACCCTGGCCAGACTAGATAAGCAGTAATGCCTATTCAAGTCCTGTGTTCTCGCGGCCACCCCCATTGAGTCATTCGAGCATTTCCAGTCAAATAAGCTTATCATACTATCATGCAGATACATGTCCACGCAGAAGAACAGGCAAATGGATGTACACACAAACCTGGCAGGCAGGAGTCAAAATGTGGCATGTTGAAAACCAGCTTGAATGAATCAACCTCAGTGCTCTATTCAGCAACACTGAACATCTACACCACGTCAGACGTGTGGATCAGTAGATGGAAAACCAATTATCTAATTATCAAATAGCTCATGAGCTCTAATGTTTCACTGCGTCGGATGAACTGATGTTCATCGGACTGTGCCTCAATGCATGATTAAATAGTAAAATCACGTCCTTGCATGGAAAGCAGAAAACAAATATCTGTATACCCGCTGTGCAGGTCTCATTCCAAACGGTTGATCCAAGACATAATGTCCAAATTAAATGTAATCACCCATCCACACCCATCCACAATCAAAGACAACATCATTTAGAGGTGATTACCATGAGCAGGGCACTTGGCTCAGACAATCAAAGTTCAATTGTACCTGAGGACATTTTAACTGTTGTACAATATTGTTCAAAACCAGTCTAAGTGACTCTTTCTTAAGAGTCATAGACATAAGTGTGGACTCCAGAGGTGAGGACAGAGCCAGTGACCCCGACTTTTGCAGGGTCAGACTGCATTTGTCTCGCCTGTACTCCTCTCTGAGACACTCAAGTACCTCTGGTTTAAGTTACAGTTGTAATGTAGTGTATGCAGAGGGTTGAGTGGATCAGATAACAGCTGGAAACTTTTAATTATTTTCACCTCCTGACACACATCCTCACTCTCTGTTTCTCTCTTTTTTGCTTTGTTTTTTTGTTAGACCTAAAACTACCAATAATCACGTTAAACAGTGTCTCGGGCCTGTAGATTAAGCAACTTTATTTTATCCAGATGTTTCCACAAGTCTGTATACACATAAATCCATGATTTAAAAACCCAAAGGCAAAGCTACAATTTCACAAACATGAAGTGGGGCTAAGACAGCTCAGCTAATAGCATCACCCACAGTTTGCATTAACGGTTGAATTGCAGCTAAATCAGTAGCCTGGTCAAATACTACACCGTGAAAAAAAAACAAACACCAACACACAAAAAAAACTTATTCAAATGTGCAAATGTTCAATTATATCATTTCAAAATGAACAGAATACTGTATGTCACAGGTAAATATGAGTAGAGAAGTCAATTCATGTCACATGCAAGAAGGGGACAAGTGATGGAGCCCACCAAGACATGAGTCCACTAGAATTTCACACGTCCATGGTTAAAATGGGAGAGACAGTGCATATCACAATTCTAACCTGGGCTCTGCACCAGTCCGAGTGTCTAGTGTCAAGGCCAATAGTTTAACTTTGGTCTCGTCAGATCAGAGAACTGGGGCAGGCTTTAGAGTCACCTGTCCCTTTGGTCTACTTTTCTCCTCACAGCACACAGCTCCACGATGCTTAGTCAAAGTCAACTTTATTGTCTCTCTCTCTGCTAGATACTGTACAGGCACATAGAGAGACGAGATGACGTGGCTCCAGCTTAATCGGTACAGACATACTGCTGTCACTCAGTTATAGTTTATAGCCTATGTTGTTTTGTAGTGATCTGTTCAATTTTGTGAAGTAAAACAAGATGAAAACTTTCCAGGTGAATAATTATTGTTCATAATACAACTTTAATTATGCTCAGGAATGCACTGGGCCCTTCTTGATGCTTCTCCAGAAATTGTCCTCTATTGTGGAATATGTTTATATGGAAATTTAAGCAACAACACTTCTGTTTAATTCAAGTTTATGCTTCATTTGACAGAGCTAATTAAACATTCAGAATTTCACACGAATCATGGCCACCTGCCAAATAAGGAACTATAATGTGGAATTTTGTCAGTGACACAATAAAGATGATTTGTTCAACAGTTTCCTCTTTCCCAGTAATCAGACTAGAACAACGGGTCTAGTGTTTAACCTGCAGTGACAGCAGTAACAAGTTCCCATGCTGTCAAGATGACTTTATCAGAAGGTCATGCAGTTAAACATTAACATAATTTACACTCTGAAAGGGTTTGCATCCCTGGTAGACTTTTGTGGATAACTTAACCTATTAAACTTTGCTCTGAAACCTTTCATGGAAAGATTTGATACATAGGCTGCATCGTATTAAAAACAGCTGGCTCTAAATTTTACTGCTAAGGAGTATTGCTCCACAGACAAGGAAATTGTAAAATTTGGGTCAGACTCACTGTGCTTCCTAGAACAGTCAGACAGGAGGAATCATAGAAGAGAAAGGAGAAATAAAAGTGGAGGGGAAAATTGGACAGATGCATGGAAACAGGATATAAAAAAAAACGTTCATTGTTCCATTCTTTACTCTAACACCTGGTTGTAGCATGAAATACATTTCTCAAATCCCAGCTGTCTGTGTTTATTGGAACATAATGGCGAAAGTGGGAACGCGGAGGGTGGGTGCATAGAGGTCACGTGTGTGTGGAGTGTATGCATGGTTGGCAGGAACACCAACAATGAGCTCATTTTAACTCTTCCCATCTTGGGTTGACTTTTGCGTCATTCCCTAGGAGCATGTGTTACTATAAGATATACGGTGTTTAGAGCTCCTTTGTTGAATCCCAAGTAAAGGGAACGAGTGGTTTAAGACGGTAAAGGTCACATAGAGACAATAACACTATGTGGTTCATTTTGGCAGCAAAACAAAGTCTACGAGAATTAAAAATACGTCAAACTGAGTGCCCTAGAATTAGGACTTAGCAGATAAATGTAACGAGTTTTGTCTTCACAAACACTGCATGATTGTTTGTTTGTTTACCATGTACTGTAAGTACATGACTCAGAGTAGCTCTGAGAGAGACGTTCAACCAGTAACACACAGCAAAAAGACCATAATGTGGGCCTTTGTTCTTCCTCCTCACGAAGAGAGCAAAATAGGTCAAAAAGCTATTCCAAACACTAAACAAAGACATTTTCCTCCTACGAGACATAGGCGTTGACATCGTCCACATGAGAGCCCCCCCCCACTCGAATATGTGCAAAGAGATAGATGAAAGAGATCAGGACAAACTTATCTCTGATCTGATCTCTAAAGACAGTTTTTAGCATTTTTTTGTGCAAGCTGAAAAAGGAAGCAGGCATTCAAAAAAAGGTTTAGATAAGGTAGACTATTCACAATCTACATCCGTTTTGGCTCCTGGTTGCAGTTACTTTGTGCAATGGAATGAAGTAGACGTTAATAATAATGCTGCTCATTTATTGAGAGATAAGAACTTAGCTGGAGGAAACTGTCTACAACCTACTGCAGGACATGCCACGAGATCTTACTGTAATACAATAACATAAGAGGAAGAAGGCAACTTACTACCCAGCCTTACTGGAAGCACAGTGCCCTTTGGATTTCCTTACTCATGACATGTCTGTCACCTCATGCTGGCAAGAAGTAACTCTGCAGCTGGCACGCAGACAAATAGAGACAATAGCATGTAACAGATGCCTTAATGATACTGTACAGAATGTACTTGCACTGCAAAATAAACAACTTGGTCTCACGTGGAACATTTTCCACGAGAGCAACGTAATACCTTTAATGCTTAAATGTAATATGGTGAGTATGAAATTCGATTTCTGATGCAAAAACAAACGTACATTTTAGGCACTGAAAACATGCAACCTACAGCACGGGGATTGCTTTTTAAACTGTGATTCTGCTGTTCAACACTATCGTGAATGTAAGCCACGCTTTTGCACCAAAGCTTGTGAGAGCATGATCACAGAGTGTAATGTGTGGACAAAGAAATCATTTCGTTTTGTGGCGGCTGTATATACAGCATTAACCTGAGCACAGTAAGTGGTAGTACTAAAGGGGAATGATGGCACCTAGTGGATGATTGCGTACAATTGCACCACAGTGAATCTAGAAGACAACTGGATCAGTTTAAGAGTCGCATGCATTAAGTGTCCATCTGGATGATTAAGTCCTTCCTACAGGTTCTCTGCATGCATAATGACTTTGAGCTAAAACTCGAGTAAGCGCCTGTTTATCACAAGGAAACCATTAGAGCATTTACCACTGCTACTAGGTAATGGGTTTGTTTCGTTTGTTTTTGTGTTGCATTTTACTACTATAATTGCCAAAGTTTGTTTATTAGGAAACTGTACATTTCATATTTTCCCGTCCGACATGGTCATGGTTTCTCTGTCATAGGTTAGGGATTAGCTAAAAGCTAATGCATCATGTTATAGGTGTGAGTTGATGTGTTTTAGACTCTTATCTTGATTTCTTTGTTTTATTTCCCACGACCTCATAGTGTTTAATATATCAGACTGCTGTTTCATATGGAAAGCATTGAGTAATCCACCATACGCTATATGTGAATGAGCTCAGTAGCGCATTTAGCTGCAGCATAATTTGGTATTCACAAACTGACGGAGAGCAAAAATTAGAGTCAACACTGTAACACTGCAGGATGTGTAAACAGGCAACTGTTTGCTACCAAACTTTTTAGGGTGATAGTAAATCATTGCTGTGATTAGAAACCAGAAAAGTGGTGCATGTGCATTCAGTGAAATTTAACAAAGAAATCATTTCACAATGCTTCAAGAGTCCAGTTAGTGCCAAAAATCTTTAGCCTAAAATCTGTTTAGCTTTGTGATCTATCGATTGTCGTCCACAGCATCTATTTAAAAATCCACTGTGGTCTGATTTAGGTGTAGTGTGTCCAGGGACTTTTCCACACGGACCCAAACAAGCTTCTGGCCATCTGGAAAAAATACCCCAAAACAAAACAGACAAACCCGTGCACCACTAATTTGGGGTTTTTAAATTTCTGTAGGTAATGGCAGAAATTGTCACAAGGATTCAGGTGGTGTCTTAAATCAAATTAGAGGCCATGTGTATCATTGTTTATTAGGTTACGAAGTGTCTGGAAGGCATGACGCCATTACAGCTGCTACACCCACCCTGCATATTTCCAGGCAGGGGACATGAAGCCTGTTTTGCACTTTGTTTACATTATTTGCTGGCTTCATTTAACCTTATTAGCCTCACGTGGACTGTGGTTGTAGGCAATTTGGTAGCAGTATGAAGGAAGCAGCACTGTGGAGATAAGAATATATTTAGCTGTGGCAGAGACAATTTGTCTGTGTCCACTGAAATGAACACGGTAAAACGGAGAAAGTGGTAGAAAAGGGGTAGAGGAAAAATAAATCCATTTGTGTGCTCTCCATGCCCTCTTTCCACTTTCCTTTCTCCTGGGCTGTGGCTGAGCACTGCATTGTGCAGCTTTTATCTACAGGAAGTGGGACTGTTGTATGATCCATCCTGGTCATCATAATTTCCCTAAACACATCTGTTTTGATATTCGTTCACATTATTAATGCAAAGACAATTATTTTTCCTTTTGAAAACAAACCACCGTGGAAACTTTTAATTTTGCAGCTGGGCTGAGATATGAAACGGGTTTGTTAAACTTCTTTTGTCAGCTGAATTAATAAGTCATGTCGTGGATATTTAAAAGGCAAATTGCGAGAGTCATTTCAGGTTTCTGATTGATGGCCAATATCAGTATTCCTGCATTTCACATTTGCCTCATAAAGTAAAGTAAGGTACTTTAATGATACCCAGAGGGGGAAATTAAGACGCCACAGCAGCTGAGTCAAAGTCAAAGAATGATAGATAAAGCAAAAACAACATAGTAAAACAAATAACGAAATGTGACTATGGAGATTAGATCCAAAAGGTGCAAATATAGTTTCTGCAGACACGCACAATGCTCCGGCCTTGTAAAGTTTATTTCATGCACAAAGAGATCCAGTGAGAGGAAAAATAATTTCTGAGAATGTTATTTGAAAAATTAACATTAGTTTTAACTTTCCAAAGTGACCCTTTAGTTAACATTTAATAAAAAACCTTCAGACCTCTACACTCTGGTAAATTCACTTTCTTTAAAGAAAAAAAGTTTTTTCTAATACATTTCAAATTCTTTCCATACAAAACAGCTTTCAAAGGTGAAAAGGCAGCATAGGAAGAGAGACAGACAGATTTCTTTTACTGTAGCAACTTGATGTGTGTGATGGCCAAGGCAAGGAAAAATGGGACTAACCACTAGCTCAGCTTGAAGAGTGGGAACTGTCCATTTGTATTGATTATTTCTTTTGGTTATATTATGTGTCTATTCTAGTTTTGTCTTTTGAATTAGATTCAGGTTGGTAAACTGTTCGTCCATACATTTATTTCCATTTGTATTGTTTGTTGTTATAGTATTCTTACTTTCTGTCATCCCCTTTTTGTTTCCAATGGTTTGTTCTGTCAGCGTATTTACCCTCCATTATGTTTAGTTTGTTAAGTCAGTTTATGGAGTTAGTTTGTGTTAGGGCTTTGTTTAGTTTGCGTCTAACTTAAGTCTTGTTCTATTCTGTTGACATCTTTTAAGGGCCCAATATTTCTGTTCTCACAATGTAGAATAAACCCAACGGCTGGTATGTGGAGCTCATTTTAATCAGTTTATGCACTGACATCACCCATAATAATGCATCAGCATTTACTGTTTGATAATATTTGGTGTTAATAACGTGAATCTGTAAAATGACAAGTAACTAAAGCTCTGAAATAAATATAAGTAAAAAGTTAGGAGTACATATTATCTGTGAATACAAGGATGCACTTACATAAACTCTAACTGTAACAGCAACTTTCATATACTGTAAAGTTTGAGAAGGCAGAATCAGCATGAGTCCAAAATCACTTTTAAATGACCAAATCAAAACAATACATAATAAATAACTTTTTTGCATGGTTGCAAAAATTAGGAAATGATTAAATGATTACATTTTTTCTCAGTATTTTGGTTATAGGTCTTCTAAAGACCAATGGAATCTAAGCAGAATGACCAAGGTCTGTCTGTCTGATTTTATTGCTTTAAAATTTCTTCTGGAAAAACCAAACCTCCTTATACTTTCGAGTACATGGATCAAGCCCCCCTTCCTCAGCATTTTTACCTTTAGTCTTGGTGTGTTTATGTTTTTCATAATTTATGAAGGGATTATTATTATTTATTATATTTAATTTATATTTTCATCAGCTAACAAAATGAAAACCCTTAATTTATAGGATGATTCCACTACCATTGGTGCACACTGAGCAGGGGGCAGGTCTAATTGACTTTTCAAGTGGTTCCCAGGTAAGGAAAATCTAATCTTTTTCACGTTTCTGCAGGGTCTGTGTCCTCCTCGGTTTATGAGACCACTCAATCCTGAGACAGCAGCTCCATGCAGGGCTGGAATGAAGCAACGTGACAAGGTGAAGTGTTCGGATAGGTTAAAGATTTAAGCCGCTACCACAACAGGAAGGAAAGACGGCGTGTCGAGATCGATGTGTTGGAGAATTAATCACTTGCACCCTTGTAATCCTGCTGAAAGAAGAGGGACATAAGCGAACATAGTATGTTTTAGTTTCATAGTATTTAGTCAAAGAAGTAAGATGAGCTGCCATTCCAGCAGCAAGAGTAGTTTTTTAATCATGTTTAATGTGAAGTGTGATCTTGTTTGTTAAATCTGTTGATGGCATGAACCTTTGTCTTTTTGCTGCTGTGAATTTATCATTTAAGGACACTTCATCCGTATTGCATCATGGTTCTCCACAAGGACAAAATCCTTCTGAACAAAGTGAGCACCTAGTGACATGCAATAATTAAGATTGTTGCCCTTGAGGCAATGTTTTATATTCACCATTCCGTAAGATTTGAGTGAGTGGCTTATTTACCACCATGGAAAAACACAGACAGAAGTCATGCTCAACACGCTTTGTTGAGTGAGGGAGTTGTTTACTGACAATTCCCATCAGCAATGTCATCAAGATAAGAATTTCAGACAATAATGGCTATTTAATAGACGTATGCGCACATTAGTGTCCTTTCCTCCCCCATGACCCGAAGGTCACACACTGACCAGAAGGACAAGTAATACACCAACTTCACTGATGGCAACAAATGGTAACTGGACAAATAGCTATTATTGCCCAAAAGGTAGATCCAATACTTTAAACTAAATTGGTTATCATGTGCTTTGCAAACATCCCAGACTGATAACAATGACAGATTTTTATTAAGTCAACTATGGGAAACCATACTTTATTTTGTTTGTTGAATTCGTGTGTAGGAATAAAAAAAAACAAGCAAAATAGTAGGTTTCCTTTTGTCAATAAATTCTTATAACTGAGAAACTAGAGGTTGTCCAAGTCAAAATTACGGCACTCTGTCAAGGACAAGGACACAAACCAAAGAGTAGAGGCTTAGCACCAACTCTGGTGTTCTCCTGCCAGAGTGGATTGAATTATTGTGTTCCATAAAAGTTTAATGGGATTTCAGCAGACCTAATATATAAAAACGAGGGCTGCAAGACTGAGCCACTGTGCTTTGGTCCTTCTTTTATAGCACCCTGCTCTCTGTACCATCTGAGAGCATTGCTCAACAGGAAGCAACCAAACAAACGGCTGAGTAGACACAATGTTTCATGGTTTGAATTTTGATTCACAAGCTGAGGCACATTAAATCATGTACCTACGTACATTTAGGCAAACATAAGCACACCTTTTATTACTAAAGCATCTATCTCTGCCATGAGCAGCCCTAGTAAAGACCTTTGTACTGATTTTCCTTTCATAGAGCTGAGCAGTGTAATTTAAAAGTGGGTTTAGTGCAGGTCCATATCTCGGGGTCAGAAATTTCAATTACAATATTAATCCAAAGTACAAGAAAGTTTAGCCAGCAACTCTTAAACCTCCTTAAACCTTTCTATAAACAGTATAACCAATCGTTTCACCTCTTACCTTCCATCATTCAACCACCATTTGGAATGTTTTGCTTTTATGTAAATTTTCTTCATGCTTTTTTAGGTTGAACGCTTCTTTCTCACAGATATTTTTTCAAAGCTTTGTTGATAACACAAAAGCATGTGCTCAATTGCTGTAGAGTAATTGCTCAGAGCTGCCAAATGAGTGCATCAATTTCTTGTTAGTTGTTCGTTGGGAAATTCTAGTAAAAACTTCAGGAACGCGCGTCATGTGCTATAGATCATTTAGCTATGGCAGAGTTGTTAGTGAGCACACAAAAATAGAATAAACCGACCGCAGTAAAAGCTATTACCGAAATTGCTTGGAGAATAAACATGTCCTGTTTTACCTGTGTGTAGTCATCTCAGCTTCAAAATACTTTCAACAATCACGGCTATTCTGAAGGGGCTATAAATTATAATACAGCACTCATTACATTCAGACACAAGAAAAACATAGAATACGGGGAGGCTAAAAATTTTAATTTGTTTGTCCTGGATTACACAAATTCTTTGCATGAAAAATGAATACTGGAGTTGAAAAAAGCCTGGATGTCAGCGCATGCCAAAGGCTGCCAGTGTGGGAGGATGTCCAAAGTTTAATGAGAACCCTGTGGAGTCTTCTTTGCAATGACTGTATTCTTCATACGTCTTGCTCATTTAAACACACATGCTTACATCAGTCCCATATATCAGTGAATTTTTTTTATTTTTTATGTTGTAGTTTACAAAGGTCAGCACAGCACTGTGATTGAAGCTACTTAGCCCTACGGCTATGGTGCAGTGTGTTTTCTCACAATAAGTGTCTACTATATTTTTAAGATGCTTTATCTGCACTGTTAACTTCACTTTGCCATCTTCCTCATCACCCTTTCATACAGCACATACGTAGAGATGCACTGAATATTATGAACTCAGGTTTGAGTTCAATCTCACACATCAATCTTCACAACATCTCCAGTGTCTGGAATGTGTGTAACTCTTTAAGAGAAATGTTAGCGTATTAGTTAGGCAGTTTTCTTCTGAGGCGCTCTGTCGTAATTCTTTACACAACTGTCTTTCATCCAGCCTGACTCCTGTTGTGCTTCATTGACATTCAAAGGCAGGCAGTCACAACAATCCAAAGGCTCACTGTGTATTCTGCTAACATCTTGGGTCTGAATTGTACTGTGAACGAGACACAAACAAAACCAACACAATAACATTTATTTGTCAAAGGTCTTGCTTTTAAAACAAAAAGAATTGCAGTCTATGAAATGTGAAAGTGGATATCATGGAAAAGGTTACTGCTAGGAAGTGTTATTTTTATAAATGGCTACCATGGAGATCAGTTGTCAACAAAGCTGCTGTTTCTATTGTAGCTTTGCTTTGGTTGTTGTCCCAATATTATCATTTGTTTGTTATTGCTTGTTTTCTTGTATACTCCAAAGACCTGGAAAGAAAGAAGTGCTTATATATATATATATATATATATATATATATATATGAATGAAAAAAGAGAAAAAAAAGAAAAACATGAGCACCAGTGATCAGAAGCTTCTTTATGTTTTTGATAATCTGACCGTGTTACAACACAGACACCATTTGTAAAACTTAATTACATAGTTTGTGTGACATATGAAAATATACAATCATGGCGTTATTTTCCTGTTGCGGTGTGAATTCACATTAAA
The DNA here is from genome assembly GCA_032359275.1 of Microctenopoma steveboyesi. Lineage (NCBI taxonomy): Eukaryota > Metazoa > Chordata > Actinopteri > Anabantiformes > Anabantidae > Microctenopoma > Microctenopoma steveboyesi. The sequence goes on along the minus strand of JAUMHF010000025.1, from coordinate 10,925,632 downwards.
GCTGTTTTATGAATCTGTCACTGAAGCTGTACAGTTAAGAATAAGCAGGGTTTCTTACACGGTTTGCAGAATTCAAGCAACACGTTACATTTTACAGCATTACAGTGCTCTAAATGTTGCATTTTTTTGTGTCATTTTAGACAAAACAGACAAAATATTACAACATGTGGTCAGCAACACATGCATATGTTCTGCAGAGTTCAGCAGCTTGCAGTAGCCGCAGAGTGTAATTATCAGCACTGTGATTAATGCATTTACCATTCGCATGGATACAGACGTTTATGAGCAGGAGATCCAAACTTACATTTCCGTGTTTCTCCAGAAGTCACAATGCTCAACGACTAAATGCCAACTGCTTTCCAAAAAGCTATGGAATACAAACTCCTTTGACGGCAATGCAGAAATAATAATGATAGCTATGAAATACTAGGAGCTATACCACCTCTGACTGTGTGTTAATGTCTAGGTAGATCTATTGCCTGATTTTCTGCCGCAGAATCGTTTCCACGTTAAAGACCCCTAAATCAGAGACGGGAACTATTTTTAAATACAGTAAAACGTGTCAGTGTAGAGAGAGAGTGCTGAAACTATTCTCAAGTCGATAAGCCCTTTACTGCATGCATTAAAAATGTAATACTGTCAGAAATACTGTCGCCACAGCATTATTCCTCTCTGAATGCTTTTGTTAGTGAGAACATTTCTAATTGGGTGTTCCATGGATACGGAAAATTCAGAAGACATCAAGCCAGAGAAAACACAGATGTTGAATAGCATCCACTATGAGTCTGTGGTCACGGTTACATCAAGTGCGCTTAATGGCATTACATCGTGTTGTCTTCAACCCTGACCTATTTGTCCTTTTTTCAGCACCACAAATAAATAAATAAACAAAGAGCCACAAACAGCATCTAACCTGGGGAGTTTTAGTTTCACTATAAATCTATAACATGGCTATGGCTACACCAGAGTCATAATGTCCCTTCATTTGAGTTATTCTGGCAGCTAACAAGAGCAGCAAACCAGTGGCCACCTCCAGACTGTAGGAGAGCCAGGCTGTGCCTAAGGACCATCCGAAGGACACGTCCACATAGGTGAGGTTCTCCGGGGACACGATTCGCTGGAACTCCTCCATGGCCAGGTTCGAGTATTTGATGTAGATGCTCACCCCAGACAGGGTGAAAAGACCTGTTAGTGAGCAGAAACACAGACTTTAGCATGTTTTAATTGTACTTCCAACAAATGAGGGCCTTTAGTTTCTTAATCATACACTAAATATACTCATCATGATGTATAAGCCAGCTTTTGCAGAGGGGCCATTTAGTGATTACAAAACGTCCTCTTACAATGGTCTTCATAGAAAGCAGTGGATAGCGCTGCCATGGGTGGGCCCATGCAAGGAAATAGTATTTTCATCAGCATTAGAACTTCAATGATGAATAAACTTTTAGTCCCCACTTTACTTTGAAAGACAATTGGCTGATTTGTTAGGCTATGATGAAATAATTTCTGTGCTCAACATTAAGCCCAGTTGTCTCTTCGTAATGACGCCCACGTTATTCTCAGTGTGCACTCCTACACCGTGATTTCTGGCTCCACTAGTGATGCAAATTATTTTAACAAGGTGCTTCTAAATTTAACTTCGTCATTTAGTCTACAGGAGGAACCTGTGGTGTAAGTATGAATCTTCTACTGTGTTTTTTTTTGATTTCTCGTGTTCTGAAAAAGACAGATGAACTGTCTCGCACAATTACCAGAGAGGAAGACTGATGAGAACCACACACAATGTATAATTGACTACATGTTCAAAGAGAGAACTAAATAAATAAGGAAGGCACAGCAGGTTCTGTAGACTCTTTCATGATAGGCTGGAAATATTTTTTGTCTATTAAACTTCAAGCCAAAACTTGAAACTAAAGCTAAACACAAGTTATGATCATCAACTTTTTACCAACTTCTATGCGCAGACAATGGTTGTGATTCCAGCATCTCTATATATATATTTTTTTTTTCGACACATATGAAATCAATCTGTGTATCTGTTGTCCAATACAAGATATTTATTTCATCGCTATGTACACTACCAGTTAACAGATTGGACACACACATAGGATTTACCATGTTTTTCATGAAGCTGTGTAATGATCAGTGATCCTCCTAATTTAATAGACACTCTGCTATTTTATTAAAAAAAGTTAAGGACAAATGCTTTCCTTATTCCTTCAGCTTATTTTCCATGTCACGTAACAGATGTCAAAGAAATCTGTCACTGATTCTTTTCTTAATTTCACATCTTAATTTTTCCAGAAGTAAACAATTTGATGTCATCTAAAGCTACATTTAAATGCTACCAAACGTATTAAAGGGTTCACTGTTTACTAGTATTGTGTAAAAAGACTTGCTGAACATTTCAGTCTTTTTCAGTAGTTCCTTATCCAGAAAACATACAGATTAAATTTCTAATATTCTTGTCCTCATACCTTATCCATTAATAAATGATTTACTTTACTTTACTTGGCAGACGCTTTTATCCAAAGCGACTTACATGGAGCTAGCGCTGGGTGTCTGACTCAGAGACACACCTGGTAGGGGATGGATTAGGAGTCAGACGGGATTCGAACCTCCGACCTTCTACATCCCAGTCTGACGCTTAACCCATTGAGCTACCAGGCCGCTCTATACTGATATGATGTGATTATACCTTCCGCGTGTTTCATAGTGAAACGTCACACTCAGAAATAGATGCCAATGAAATAATTGTGAAATTCATCATTAATAATTGAATTTTAATAATTAATTTTAAAATGTAAGAGCATGGTTGCAGCTGTGGCAGTTCTGAGGTGTGAACGGGATATTTGTTCTACTGTGAGACACATGAAGCTGGGTCTGTCAGCAGAAACTATTTAATAAGACCTTCCACTTCTGCGACAAAGACTTCTTTCAAACTCATTCAGCTTCGAGTTCTGACACACTCAAACACAATTTTGATGGATTTTGTGTTTATTGCAGCTGAAACTTATATAGTGAAAGAAAAATAAATATAACTGTGTTGTCTGCACAGTGGTTAGTGCTTTAGTCTCCTCCCACCATTCAAATACATGCACGTTAGGTTAATTGGTGACTCTAAAATGCCCAAAGGTGTGAGTGAGTGTGAGTGTGGACGTTTATCTGTCTCTATATGTTGCCCTGTAGTAGACTGGCGCCCTGTCTGGGTTTTATCCTACCTCTCGCCCAGTGAGAGCAGGGATTGGCTCTAGC